>CM044004.1:74205875-74210875 GCA_024085815.1 Flaveria linearis | reverse complement strand
GCTGGACCACCAAGGAAGAATTGACCTTTGTAAAGGCTTGGATTAACATATCTAAAGTGATAGTAACCAATAACGAACAAAAAATCCAATTGTTTTAGAAATGAGTTATTGGTAGTTTTAAGAGTAACATGAGAAGATACCGTTGACCCATATTTCAAATGAAATCAATGTAACAAATTGAATGGGAAGCGCAATTCATTCAAAGTTATCTATATCAATTTATGAAAGCATAGTAAGCAACCAGATACAGATTTCTATCGCACGTTACAAACACAGTATAAAAAGAAAAGGAATATACTCTTTGGTTAAGATGCGTCATGATGATCCCAAGAACTCATCCTAAATAAAATGTGGTTCCTCTGGTAGAATCATCAAACCAAAGGAATAAACAAGCACACACACCCTAATCATTACTATTGGAGGCACCACATTTTAAGGATGATGAACATAAATAGCCACTATGAAGGTAAAAGACACCATCCTCATCATCAAACTCAAATGGAGAACAACTTCAAAAGCTATTTTTTAAATTCAATATAATAAGTGAAGTATCTAAAGAGGAGTAGAAGGACGAGAGACGGTACCAAGCAAAGCTAGAGGACATCAAAGCGTAAACACTAGAATTAATGAGACAAGAAATGAAAATCCTAAAAAAGAGGGATTTCCTATCTACATCCAACCCCATGAACATCTAACTAGAGCATGTGTCTTGGCAATGTTACAAATCAAGGAGGAAATTACGAAACGTTGATATCTGGAATAATGGGCGCCGTTTCATGGATACGTGTTTGTATCGTAGTTCCATACCTCAGGGCTTAGTGTAAAATCATATCCCATATCTAGCCTCATACCCGTAATATTCACCACCGGTTGGGTTCGTAGATATAATCGCAAGTATCATGTATTCTTGTTATTATTATACATGCTTAAAACATGCGTGTTGGGATGCCCTTCTCTGAAACTCAATCTTTGAGTCACCTAAAACCTACTTCATAAATCAAATATTCAACTACACATCTAACTATTATTTATTATATTTTTAAAATATATAATAATATTAATTATGGGTATTGTTGAAATATTCATATATTTACAATTTAATATCAAACAAATGCTATATACTTCTTCTCTAATCACTTGTTAACTTTTTCTTGTGTTTCATGTTATGCTGAGAAGAGAATGGATATGGACTGCTATTTCATTGTAGGCTCAAGACCTGAAGCTGAATTATTACTGGGCTTGATTAAGTGCCTTTGTAGTTGGGCTCCGGGCCCATTATCTCTAGATTGGATTTGGGTATATCAGAGAGGAAAGTGTAGCAGATTCATTTGTGAGAGCTTTAGCAATTTTGAGAGACGCTTTTGATCTTCATCTTCTATGTTATCGTTCTCATTCTTTCTTTTCATCTCATGCTTTCTGACCAACTTATTATGTTCTTCGTCTAGGGTTGTTGTCACAGTGACGGAACCGTCTTTGTCTGAGTGTTTGAGTACATCGTGTTAGCCATCCGAGTCTTGTTTGTTTTTTTGATCTGGTCAGATAGTATTCGATTATTCTTGTTTAACATTAAGGTCTAAACAACTTTGTTTGTGGTTGAATAAAGTACAGATTCACCATTTCTTGACATGGTATCAGAGCCCTAGGCTCTCGATTGTTTGATTTCTATAAGTTTCAACAAAAAAGACCCTAACTTTTTTTGGCCTGTTCTCGAGTGTAGTGTTAGGGTTTCAGATTGGTTCTTTGAATAGAGTTCTTTGGGAAATTCCGTTGTGGTTGATTGAATAAAAGAAGAGTGTCATCTGGTGTATGTCATACCTTGAAAAGGAAATTTGTTCTGTCTACACAAGAGATCTTTAACTATTCGACTTCATAGAGTGACGCCAATATTCCTCTTAAAGAAAATGAGTATTTCATAATCATTGTCCGTATACTAGTGTCTATATTTTCAAGTGGTGGTGATATATGTATGGTTGCTCGTGAAGATTCTAAAGGACCTGGTCTTGATGGTTTTTGGTGGTTATTCTACATCTGGAATATAACTGATGAACTATGGGGAGTTAATATGGTGAATGTTCCGGAGGTCAAAGTGAAAATCTATTGCTTTCAAGAGATTAAATGACGATTCTTCTTCTGAAGGACTTGATATTACTTTTGAATCTATTCTTTATTTTTGAATTGGAACTGTAAGCTCTCTTTCTCTATTTAAATTTCCATCTTAGGGTCCAACATTGGCTATCAGTGAGAGACTTCCACCCTTTACGTGTTGAATCTTATTTGTCTTGTATTGTTTTCAATGGAATCTCTTGATATCATTACTCCTATTTCAATGTGTGATAGTGTTCTGTGTTATTGATGTCTGCATCCTATAGTAATAAAAGGTTCGCCAGATTTCTATTATATTTCACACCATTTGATTAAGACTGGGGGCGCAGTACATTCTTTTTAGTGGCGTCTTCTATTCTTGTGTTTTATTTCGACTTATAAGTACAGGTAAAGAACTATGGCAACCTGGTACTTGTGTGACTTGTTTATTGAACCGTGACAATCTTAGTTTGATATACTTGTTGATTGAACCATCTGTTCCTAAGCTGAAAATTATGTTACAGTTCTATTCTTTTCTGATGTTTTTGTTTAATTCATGTGTTGGGTTTTATAATCATTTGATAAAGTGAAGATTCATGATATGTTTTGATTAATGAGATATACTTGTAAGGTTTTCATATGTCGTGTTTGGAGAAATTGTGTTTATGTTGGTTGCGTTGTTAATTCGTATATGACATCTTTCTTCTCTGTCATGTGTTGGCTAATCTAGTATTTGTTTCATGTTTATCATACATGATATTAGTTTTTTTTTCTATTGCCTATTATTAAGAGAAAAAAATATTAACTTTTTTTGCTAAAATTCATTGCGTCTATGTTCTACATGTTTGATTTGCGAGCTATTTGAATTATAATCAACATGCACATATATTCCACGGTTGTTGTCAGATTGGATTTAGTCTAGAGTGCTTTCTCTACATATTCTTTTTATTTTTCTCTCTGGTTGAAATGTTGTTACCGAGAGAACTTTTGTTTCAAAATGGTGTGCAAGCGTTTTCTAAAAAATGTTTATATTTTGATAGGCTTGTGTTATTTTTAAATTTGTGAATTTTGCCTCCTCACTAGATCTGCCACTTCTTGCCACAACTTAAGTTTCTCAGTTATGTTCAAAACTTGTAATCCCTAATTTTGTTTGTCATAGTGTGGGACTCATCTTGAATTCTATAATTGTTTCTTAGTGGTTTGAGTATGCATGTTTTTTTTTGGGTTTCAAATGTTTTTTAAATTCTCTTAGGCTTATGTGAGTTTACTCTTGATTAAAAAAAGGTTTATTCTTTTTTGACTATTTTCATCACTGTCGTCTAGATGTAGACAGTGTGATCTGCTTGTCCATGCCTAAAATAAACTTGGTTCTTATTTGATCTCAAATAAGGTTTCAAAGTGAGTTTTTTTTAGAAAATGTCATGAGCTTTTATATTCTTATCTACTACTCTGTGTTTAAAATGGTTATTCAACTCATGGGTTCTAATATGCTTTTTATGTTATTGAAGTTGGTATTCTGTTAGAAACTTAAGAATGGAATTATACTTTTTGAAATTTTGAAGTATTAAATGAAAACCTTGTTTGGATTTGTGTTTGCAAATTCTAGTTTCTGTTTGCTTCCTTGATCATCAGTTGAGTGATTGTAGGATTGTTTATTCTTCAGGTGTTACATGTTGTAGCTGTTGTGAGCTTGATTATGTGATCTGTGTGTTTTAGCAAAATCTCAAATTGTGTTTTTTTTCATCAAGGTTGCTAGTAGTAACAGTTTCAAGTTCTACTAGTGTCATCAAATCTTTGTCTTGGATCAAGTGATTCAAATCGTTGTTGAGCAGTGATAAAATGTCTTTTGGTTTTGACCAAGTATTGGTCAATTTTGATTTCTCCAAACTTTATCATAAAAAACTATGTTTGTATTTCTAACACGCCTGGTAACTGCTTACAAGGTGGTTTGTTTGACCATGTCTTATTGTGTATTCTCTTGTTGACTAGTTAGTTGAATTGTGTGGCTCACATATTTTAACTAGTTGTATTATCAAGAATGTTCTTGATTCTTTACAGCCTTATATGTTATTTCTCTTGTGTAAGAGATACTATGAATTCGTATTCATTTAAAATCTGTTTGGCTGTGTCTTTCTTGTCTGCATAATTCTTATTATTATCAGATTTGTTCTTTTGAATCTTGTGATTCTGTGTTTATGTGAAGTTGTAAAAGTTTTTGCTTGATTCAAATTAGTCTTTATGTTCTTCACAAGTTTTCTACATATATGTTTCTTGTAAAGTTTAAAAGTTTTTGATCAAGTCAAATTAGTCTTTAAGTTCTTCACAATTTTTGTTTTCAGATATTGTTCTGAGTTTTTGAAAGTCAAGTGGCTTTTATTTTCTTATCAGATATGTTTCTGATAGTCTTAGTGAATTATATAATTCCTTTTGTCTTAAAAGCATTATGCTTTTTATCTTTCTTATCCGATGAGTTTGTTTCCTGATAGTCTTATTGAATCGTGTGATTATTTTCTTTGTTCTAATCTGATTATGGTTTGATTCTTTCTTGTCTTTCAAACATGTGTTTTTGAAGTCGTATAGAATCATATGTTTCATCAGGTTTGTATCTCGTAAAATCAATTGTTTTGTCTAAACTGGAATATTCTGTTGTTTTTTATAGTGCAACTACAACATGCTATGTAGCGCCTAGCGGTGTTGTTTATGTTCACATCCGTGTTAACAATGAGTTAAAAAAAACTCATTGTTTGACTAAGATTTCTCTATGGATAACTATGTTGAGAGGGAGTATCTTTTGTTAAAGGAAAAATGCATGCTTGTCTTATGTCTCTCTTTACTAACTTCAAGTTGCATTTTTGTCTTGCCTTCGTATGTTTTTTTTTAATTTCTCCCTTGGTTATTCATGTCTTCTAAACTTGAAA
>CM044004.1:74087027-74205775 GCA_024085815.1 Flaveria linearis | reverse complement strand
TGTGTGTATGTGTATGTGTGTATGTGTGTATGTGTGTATGTAGGTACGTAGGTATGTATGTGTATGTAGGTACGTATGTAGGTAGGTATGTAGGTACGTAGGTACGTACGTATGTAGGTAGGGGTGTCGTTCGGGTTGTGTAATCGGGTTTCGGGTTCATCGGGTCGGGTTCCTCGGGTTTTTGTATGTTGAAAATTAAACCAAAGACCAAACCATTTAAATATGGATAATCGTTTTCGGGTTATTTGGTTCGGGTATAATCGGGTTTGTAATTCGGGTTATTTGGTTCGAACCTATAAAATTTTAAAAAACATTCACCTATCAAAAACTATCTAAGCTCTCATTTTATCACCGGTTAAATAATAGTAATTCAAGCATCAACAAATCCATGCATCTAAAAAGTAGAATACATAACCAACTTTTTATATTGCAACAAAAATCCAAACTCATAAAAAGAATATAATTCATATTAATAAAGTAATGAATCATGATTCAAACCAAAATCTCAAATTGTATCAAGTAAAAAGAAACGACAAATAACTAAGGTCTTAATGTTTCAAACCAAAACATATAAAAATAATAAAATAAACTTCTTAATATCCTTCACTCATTCGTCCGCTTCCAATGCTACAAAAAACATTCAAACAAAATAAGCATTAAAGTTGTTAGATAGATATAAATGAATAACATTAAATACCTTTATCATTTCTCGGATTGTGTCCCAGTCTTCTTCACTAATAAGTTTGTTGCTTGAAGATGAATCACCTCGAAGCCAGTCTTGAGTGCATATCAAACTCTCGACAATCCTAGGAGTCAAAGAACTCCTAAATGGATCCAAAATTCGGCCACTTGTGCTAAAACTGATTCCGAAGCAACCGTTGAGACGGGGATAGCGAATAAATCTCTAGCCATTAATGATAGAATCGGAAATCTCGGGCTATTAACTTTCCACCATTCTAAAACATCAAAGATCTCAGAATCCTCTTCAACACTCTCTTTCAAAAATTTGTCTAATTCACCAATAGATTCAACTTTATGTGTTTTCATTTTTTCCCTTAACTTGCTTCTAAATTGTGGTTTCAATGCTATGTCTTCCGAGTTTTTTCGTTTCCCTAACACTGATGTAGTTGAAGACTCGGAAGTACTTGAACTTGGTGAATGAATTCTAATATATTCATTGTATAATTCAGAGAAAGAAATCCATAACGATTTTCATATTGTTTAGCCGCCACATTTTTCCCATAGCGATCGACAAACAATATATCCAAATATTGTTCTTTGTTCCTTGGGTCAAGAATCAAGCAAAGTATAACAATAAATTCATTTTCAATATATTGCCAAATATTTATCAAACTTTGCCTTCATTGTGATTGCAATCTGACAAAGACTAGGACTTGTAATAGCATTATCCAATACGCTACGAATAGAATAAATCTCTTCTATGCACGAGTTTGATGTTACATTAAGTGTCCTTGAGACCCTCAAAGTAATATCATAAAATGGTTTCAAAAAATGGCATAAATCTCTAACACTTTGCCAATCAGTAGGTGTAAGTACCCCAAAACCGCACTTGCGAGGTCAGATCTAAAGTCAAATTCCTCAAGATCATATCTTTCAAATGTTTTTTCATAAGCTTGTGCAACTTCCAACATATGGTAAGTGAATTCCATCTAGTTGGCACATCTCTAATTAGGTGTTTCGTTGTATCAGCATTAACAAGTTTAGCAAACTCATTAAATTTGTCAATCCTTGATGGTGATTGCCTAATCCACCTAACCACCCACCGAACCTTTTCAACTGACGTATTAACTTTTTTAATTCCATCTTGGACCACCAAATTTAAAATGTGTGCAACGCATCTTATGTGTGTCCATTTACCATTTAATAAACACTTTTTGGAACTTTGAAATATCCTTTTCAAAAAATCAATGGCCACATCATTGGAACTTGCATTGTCAACTGAAATTGTAAAAACATTCTCAATTCTCCATTCTAATAAGCATTTCCAACCACTTTCCCAATATCCACCCCACGATGATTAACTTGAGGATAAAAGTTCAAGATTTTTTTCTCAATTTCCAATCATTATCTATAAAGTGGGCAGTGAGACACATTTAGTTGGCTTGTTGACTAGAAGTCCAAGTGTCAGTTGTCAAACAAATTCTACCAATGTTATTTTTTATAAAATCAGCAACTTTTGTTTTTTCTTCTCGAAACATATGGTATATGTCTTTCGTAATTGTAGTTCTACATGGAACTTTAAAAAATGGTTGACATATACTCATGAATACTTGAAACCCACCCCTTCCACAAAACTAAAAGGCAGTTCATCAAGTATCATCATGCGGGCTAAAGCATTTCTAATTGCTTTTTGATCAAATCTCCAAGAGGTCATTTTATTTTCATCCCCGTATTGAAAAGCAATCTGTGTCTGCCCGGCACTAATTTTAGCCAAGTATGGGGCACATTTGCTTAAATGTTTCCTAAGATTACTTGTACCTTGACTTTTAGACTCAGACTTGTACACCATACCACAATGATTGCATTTTGCTTTTTCAACGCGTCTTTGTCCGTGAACTTCTCAAACTCTGGCCACACTATGGATCTTGGTTGATAAATTTAGTTTTCTTCTTAGGTGCTTGACTTTTTGTGGAATTGATCATCATTACTATCAAGATCAATCCTTGTTCTTCAGACGAATCATATGTTCCTAACATCTATTAATAAAATATACATGAATTAGATAAAGTATCAAACATATAACTTCAAAGATCATCATTCAAAAACAATATTCAACAATAATCATATAAAGATCAACAGATTCAATAGCAATTAAAGATCCTCATTCAAAAACAATATTCAACAATAATCATATAAAGATCAACAGAATCATGAGCACAATATGTATTATGAATTCAAAGGATTTTCGATGGTAAATGGAATCAATAGCAATTAAAGATCCTTATTAAAAAACGATTACATATTATATGAATGATTGAATTCACAGGATGAAGAAAAACACAAGTCTAAATTGTATTATCATATTATTATATTACGAACTTGAAAACACAATTTGAGATAGATATTACTGCAATCAACATATATATTATATGCAAAGAAAGTGAAATATAAATGGATAGCATTACAAGAATATTACTTTATACTCAATTTAGACCACAGGCAATAGGTGTATTGTTTGTGCCACAAACCTTCAACGATTTGCCGTTGCCGAATGATTTCACTCAATGTAGTTGCTTCAAAGATCAAACCCGACACCTTGAACCTCAACTAAACCTGCGCATTGAATTTCAATCTTTTAATAACAAACCACAATAAATGAATGCTAATACAAACCTTCAAGCAATGGATGCTAAGAGTTAATTCAAACCTTTAGTTCATGCAGAATTGATTACGGCTAAGTTCCTGTTGAGGTTTGAAGATGATGGGCAATACAAATTTGCTATATAATTGAGTAATGATTGTTTATTTTGGTATAAGATTTTGGTAAACCTAGAAAATCTCGAAATTTGAATAAGGTGTAATCGGGTTTTTCGGGTTCTCCGATTCTTTATTTTTTAACCCAATGACCGAACCATACTACACATTCGGGTACGGGTTATGCATAAATCGGGTTCTGGAAATCGGGTTATGTGTAGTTCGGGTTCGGGTTCAATTTTTCCGGGTTTGGTTTTCGGGTTTGGGTAAAAAACACACCCCTATATGTAGGTACGTATGTAAGTAAGCAGGTACGTAGGTACGTACGTAGGTACGTAGATATGTACACACGTAGGTACGGACGTAGGTACGGACGTAGGTACGCACGTAGGTACGGACGTAGGTACGGACGTAGGTACGGACGTAGGTACGGACGTAGGTACGGACGTAGGTACGGACGTAGGTATGCACGTAGGTACGGGCGTAGGTACGGGCGTAGGTACGGGCGTAGGTACGGGCGTAGGTACGGGCGTAGGTACGGGCGTAGGTACGGGCGTAGGTACGGGCGTAGGTACGGGCGTAGGTACGGGCGTAGGTACGCACGTAGGTACGCACGTTGGTACGCACGTAGGTACGCACGTAGGTACGTATATACGAATGTACGTACGTACGTACGTATGTATGTATGTATGTATGTATGTATGTATGTATGTATGTATGTATGTATGTATGTATGTATGTATGTATGTATGTATGTATGTATGTATGTATGTATGTATGTATGTATGTATAAAAACCAACATAATCATGCATATACGTATATTAACAAAATAATATGCCTTTATTTATATATACGTAGACTGGGATAATCATAAAAAGATATTACCCTATATGTTAATAATTGAGGGAAATGAACAGTGTCGGGGTATTTTAGAATTTCCTTTCTAAATGACATGCGTCTTACCCTCTGCATTTATTCATGTCTTCTTCCTGTACTTATGTGTGCTTGAAACCAGATGGGTTTCTTGTGTCTTGTGTGGGTTTTTTTTTTGGGTGTGTTGCTGGTGGTTGGCGGTGGCAAAGGCGACGGTGACGATAGTGGTTTTATCATCTGGTCTTCTCTGTGCCAGTGGTGGTGGGATCCGCGACCGGTCGGCCTCTCCTCTCCGGTTGAGGTGGAGGAGGTGACAGTTTCCTCACCATGTTCGGTTCTGTCGGTGGTGGTGGGATCCGCTATCGCTCTGCCTCCCCTTTGTGGTCGAGGTGGAGGAGGTGGTGTTTCCCCACCATGGTAGATAGTGTTGGTGGTCGGCCGCCATTTGGTCTGTCGGCGGCTTGACTTGGAGTCGATGATGGTCTCTCTACTGGAGGGAGCTGAACGGTCATCGCCGGCCATGGGTTTTCATCACGTTTGTAACGGCGGTGATGATGATGGGGTCTGAGCGGTGGCGACAATGGTGGTGCAACCATTATTGTTGCCCCTTTTCTTCGCCTACTTCCGTAACCCCATTTAGGAATTTCAAATCTACAGTGGGGTCCTGTCCACGACTATGGTGCGGACACCATTGTAGTCCATTTGTTATTATACCCTGATTGATGTTGTGGCCATATCGGTGTCCCATCCCCTTTGTCTGTTCTGCTTTGCTGATTTGTTGTTCTCCATCGTGGGTTACCACTCACAGTGGTATCGTGGGTTACCACTCACAGTGGTTTCGAGACTCTTGTTGTATAATCGGCTTATACATGTGGTTGGGTATGTGTAATTCATCGATGGAATGTGTCGGTGATGATGAGGAACACCTCATATGAGACTTGGCTTTGGCTTAATGAATATCATTGGTTTCTTTGTTCTCTTTTTGATTTGTCACTAATATGTTCCGAGGGATGGCGATGATGATAAAAAGTAGGTGTGACTTTGTTGTTTTGGCGTGGCAAATGACAATTTGAAGCCATAACGAGCACACATTCTGAGCCTTATGATCAGCTTATGCATGTGGTTGGGTATGTTTAATTCATCGATGGAATGTGTCGATGATGATGAGGTACACCTCATTTGGGACTTGGCTTTGGTTTAATGTTTATCACTGCTTTCTTTGTTCTCTTTTGGTTTGTTAATAATATGTTCCGAGGGTTGGCGATGATGATAAAAAGTAAGTTTGGCTTTGTTGTTTTGGTGCGGCAAATGACAATTTGCAGCCACAAAGTGCACACATTCTGAGCCTTATGATCACCACTGCGTGGTAAGAGACGCAACGCGCCGGTGGTTATCTACCTAGTTGGATTAATAATTAAGTTATTATAACAATTTTTCTATGATGTAACATTGATACATAACATATGCCTATTTGATCTCAATTTTATTTGGTAACATGTATTTTATTTTTGCAACTAAAACAATTATACGGATTTCTTAGCATGTGCTCGTTTTTAGTTTTTTGTGATCAATACTATATCCTTATTTAACGTAATAAAAAAGTGTAATTTTCCATGTTCCGATTTTAATTTTGGAAAGAATTGAGCACTTTGACTATTTTGCAAAAATTCAGAAGAAAAAAAACGGGTTTCCAAAATTAAAATAAAACTTTACCAATTCATTATTTTATGGAATTTTACATTTCCAATAATACCCTTTTACATTAATTTAACATATTAACGTGGTTCAATTTTACATTTTCTACCCGATTTACACTACTACACAAACAAGTATCTCCTACGGATTTTTACTATGAAAAAATGCTGTAGCAAATTTGATACGGATTAGCTACGGGTTTACTATGAATACATGTTGCTACGGTTTGCCTTCGGTGTAAACTATACCAAAATGTGTTCATAGCAAATCTGTAAGAAAATTCATAGCAAAAGTTTTAAAATAAATTTATTAAAAATGATTTAGTTAAATTCGTAGCAATTCGTAGCAAATTCAAGAGATAATTGTTGAAAAAGAATAACTAAAAATAGTTTAGCAACACCCGTAGCAAAATCCATAGCAAGACTAAAGAATAAACATTAAAAATAATTTAATAAAATCCATAATAAATTTCATAGGAAAAGTAAAAATATATGATTTTCTATAATGATAAAAAAATATCATAAAAAGAATCCATAGTAAAATCCGTAGCAAAACTTAAATCTAGGAAAATGATACATGATAATATTAATATCCGTAGCAAGATCCGTAGCAAAATTCTTAGCAAATAAGAAAATAGATATTTAGGATAGTTGAACATAAATTAGTTAAAATTTATAGAGAAAGCCATATTAGAATCAAGAAATAAGTTTTTAAAAACTAAATAAGTCACACAATATAAACCTTTGTAAAATTTTGTCACACCCTCAAATTCCGGGTCTGGAATCTATCACGGAGGGGTGAGCAAACAGGATCGAACACAGTAGTTACACATGAGATGCAAATATCTATATGATAGTTTTTAGATAATCATTACAATAATGTTCAGAGTAATATAGCGTAGCGGAAGTAAATATAGATTGTTTCATGACAACATGTCTTAATCATATTTCAGATAATAATCAATAGGTATCTTGAGCTCTTATATGATCCTACGTGCATGTCCATAAGCTCCTAGTAGATACCTGAGAATACATGTAAATCAAGTGTCAACACAGGGTTGGTGAGTTCATAGGTAAGTAAAACATAATGATAAATCATCAATTATCCTCAATTAGGATTTACTGTAAAAGTGTGAGTTTAATTTACTCACCGGTATATGAATAGCCTGTCAGAACCCTTTTAATAAGGTGAACCCGCTATCCCACATACCTACTAAGTACAAGCCAACAAATCCTTCACATAGAATTTGTCCATGTATCTTAGTTTATTATCCTTTTATGTGCATATTATATTTATCATAATAATTTCAAATCAGAGGGAGCAAATCCTCCTTTACATTTATCCTCATATGGGTTGTAAATGGAACTATAATGCAAACTATATAAAGTGCACATCTGCCTTCTCACTACAGAAACAGTCATCCCAAATGACAACAAGATCTTTGTGCATCTGATATGGATCACATGTCCATACCTTTGTGGGGGTAAGTCACTCCCCGATAGTACTATCCAAAAGATCTCTGCTTATTTATAGTCCAGTATACAGAGAAGGATTTTCATAATAACCATATGTAATCATAAATGTGATCAAATTATTATTTAACATAATACACAAAAATAATTTGTAATTTCAATTACAACATGTATTCCAGCCCCAAAACATTTAAATGATTAAAAGGGGAATAGTTATGAACTCACCTCAGTTCCTGTGTGGTGTTGACAACCTAGTAAATTCCTGTTAAGGAATTATAATTCACATAAGCAATATTTACAAATCCATAACCTAAATAGTTAGATCTTGAACCTGGTGTTCATTGATCTAAGGTTTGGTTCTCGGGGATTTGTTATAAACGTATAACTAATTATTTATTTATCCTTGTTAATTCTTTAATATCTAAGATTTATATAAAATTTAATTAGTTTAATAATGATTTTAATATATCATTATATTCTAATTAAATTATAGACGTTATTTTAAACATGTAAATTTATATTTAATTTTGTAAGGTTTTAAAACATTTAAATTTATAAAAATCTACTTTGTATTTATATTATCAGGATAAATCCATAAATAATATAACATTCATAAATAATTTTGATGATTTAATTATTATTAAAAATCCACTTTTATATGGGTAATAATTTATAACATATGTAATAATTATTTACATTAATAATTAAGGTTTTTAAATAATTAAATTCCTACAATTATTATGATTTATTATTATTTAAAAATAATATGATGTCCAATTAATGAATTAATACTTTAAATCATAATTTAAAGTCTATTTTTATAAAAATGGTTATTTATAATATTTTTAAATAATATTTTATAAATTTTATTTAAAGTGTTTTGAATAATTAAATTACAGAAAATTAATTAAGGGTATTTAAAATAAAATAAGTCTTTAAAAATTATTTTTATAATTTTTGGAAATTTTTATATATTTTAATTTATTCAAAAGCTTTAAAAAAATAATGAAAGGGGGCGGGTTCGAACCCGCGACCTCCTCCCCATCGCCCCAAACACCCGAACCAGTGAGCCAAGGCTCCAAATCGAAAGGAATACAGCCCAATTAATTTAAACACAACCCCGTAAGCTAACCCACAAATCAAGAACCCTAATCACAATTCGATCAAATTGAACATGTAATTGTTGTTGTTAATGAATGAATTCATGGGGCTTTTGTTCCCCATGATTAACCGAACAGAATGGTGAAATCAATTTACCTGTTTGATTCGGTTTGATGTCGAGAACAATCAAGAACAAGTCGCGACAGGGATGAAGCTCGATTGCTATCCAAATGATTATGATATTCGAATTCCTCTTACAGGATGCTTTTAATAGCTTAGATGATCGAAAGCCCTAAGTTAATTGTGTGATTTGAAACTCCTAAAGTGTAATTCGACTGAGTTGCAGGTCGCGAAAGAAATAAAGATCGAATTGGGATTTCTGTGTGTTACTTGGTGCAATTGAATGTGTAGACGGTCTGGTAATACTTATAGCTTTGTTCAGACTCAATTAATTCGATTGTGGTTGTATTTCTAGTGCGATTTGAAGCTGTAAAGTAGCCGACATGTTCACGTGGTGGTTAGATCGCACCAGCTGATCTTTTATTCGAATTGCTGGGTGGGTCGAGTTCGAATCTAGTAGGTGAAACGGTCGGGGTGTTTTAATTGGGTTAAAACGCGTTATTTTGGCCGTTTGGGGTTGGCCGGAGGGTCGCCGGAGATGGTGGCCGGAGGGGAAGCCGACGGCGGGGGCGGGGGTTGGGTTTGAATTAATTACAGAATGGTCCCTGGGGTTTGTAAACTTTTCATTTTATGTTTTAAGTTTCAAAACATGTTTCAAAATTTACAAATAACCCCCTGACTTTATTTAAATCAATTAAATAAATTTGTAAATAATTATTATTAATAATATTTTCATTATTATCATTATTTCATTATTAACATTATTATTTTTTAATAATAACATCATTATTATTTTTATTATTATTTTTGATAATAATATCATTATTATTATAATTATTATATTATCATTATTTGTAATAATAATATCATTATTATTATTATTATTATTATTATTATTATCATTATTTTTATTATTATAATATTATTATTAAATAATAATAAAAATATAAAAACAAATCATAAATTCACATAAAAATCTTATATTAATTCACGGAAAATTTCGGGTTGTCACAAATTTCTCACGAAATCAAGAGATATATAACAACTCCAAATAAATAAAGACAATAGTTAATAAAAATTATAGTAAATATATAAGAAAAGTGAGTTTTGATTACCTATTGACATAATTCATCAAACGTAATAAATCAATACTAAATATGATTAAGTGAGACTCATCGTGACCTATTAAAAACTATTATACCCCTCAAGAACTAATACGACTCATTAAGTTGCAAGACTCGCTATAAGTTATTAAAAACTTTACACTCGTAGTTAGTCATGTATAACTGTCTAATCGGTCCTTGCTTCTTACCTAATTCCTGTTACTTCAAAGCTAGCTAGCTTCGACGTTCCATCGAGTTAGCTAAATGTGAATGTACTTATGGATAATTAATAATAAATCATTTAGGATCAATTGTGATGATAGTGCAAATATTATATAGTCAACGGAGGTCAATAATGGTTAATGATAATCAGTTAGGGTAAATAATAGTTAGTGATGATCAATTAGGGTCAATGTTCGTCAATAATGGACAATGATGGTATAATACAATAATTTAGCTTTGATTTCGGTTAATCATGATTTACTAACGAAAAATTAGTTGTAAGGGTGTTCATCGAATCAAACCAAATTCAAGTTAATCGAATCGATTAAGTTGAACTTTTAATTTTCCTAACAACATTCGAATTCAATTTGAATTCGAAAAAGATAAGTCGAATTCAAACCGAATCTAATATGAATTTTCAAACAAATTCGTATTCAATTCGTATTCGAATGAAATTTCGATTACTCAATTCATGTTTGGAAAAGGAAATAATTAATCAAATAATTTTTTTTTAATTTATTCGAAAAATCTAATTTCAGATGCTCAATAAGTAGGTGCATATGGTATATTATGATTTAGTATAAAGCATTATGACTTATATGACACTTATAACATAATATGATGTATTAGGTCAAACATAGGTGATGTAGGCCAAACTTGGTTAGTCATAATGATACATGATGAAACATGGTTAAGGTACTAGTGGCGGTAAAATCTTAGTCAACATAGTGATCGATAGTCACGCATGGCTACATATGACCCATAATCCTCATTATAGGCTATTATGGCTTATAACTACCCCTAATGACGTATTATGACCCATTGTTACACTTATGACATAATACGACATGTTAGGTCATGCGTAGTCAATGTAGGTCAAACTTGATCAATCAATGTGATTAATATACAAACATTGTTAATATACTTTTAATAATGATAAATCATAAACAATCAGTGCCTAATGTAGCGACTTATAGTCAAACATGAGTGCAAATGACCCGTTAAGACTTCTTATCATATATAGATCGACACGTTAATGGTGCGTTTAAATTTGGGTATCTATGGGTTTAGTTCACTTAACCCCTTATGGACATTATTAACTCATTAAAGTAACTGTGTTAAACGTGTTATCCGGTAAACACAATCGTTTTATGACAAATAATTACTGAATAATATAATATAAAATTTTCATATAAGAATAATAACCAATCATCATAATAATAAATACTCTCTTGAATGAAATACAAAATAAATATTGGAAGTAAACATAGGTGAATGTACTAATTTTAAGTTCCAACTGTGACAAAAATTACAGAGAAGTTTCAGGTGGGTTAGGAGATTTTTTCACCTAATGTAAGTTCCTCATAAGGGTAGTCTCAAGTTTCGTATTTGAATAATAGAGGTGATCGGGTGAGCCATGACACGTCGGTGATCCAACTAGCCGTTCAATATATATATATACCACACACACACATACAATATATATATATATATTATATATTATATAATATATATATATATTATATATATATAATAATATATATATATATATTATAACAAATAGGAGATCCATAAAAGAATTAATTCAAAAACCATTTAAACTAATAAAATATAATAAAAATACAACAATTCTATCGTGGATATGACTTGAGAAATTACCCATAAAAGAATTAATTAAAAAACCATTTAAACTAATAAATATATAATATATATAATAAATACAACAAAGAATTGATCGTGGATACCTGAGAAAGTTTTCTACCCATTTTTCTTCAATGTTGACCTCATCTTCCCTCCCAATCCCCCACTATCTACAGGTAACCAACATCCGAATGTTCAGGAAACCGAAGCCTCCTCCCAACCCTCTCTATCCTCGTTTGCAACTTGCTTTGCGTTTCTTCCTCTCTGTCGCTCTCTGCATATGTGAAATCATCTTACATGAATTAGTAAGTTTATATGTTTGATTTCTTGTAAATCATGACATGAAATTGATTGAATCAACTTTTTGTTAAGATGAATATTACAAACATGTTTTAATATTGATTGTGCTTTCAGGTTTAGGGTTCTTGAGAGTTCAATTGAGTGAAAGATACTCCCCAATTAACCAGGTTAGGTTTTCCCATAGCTGTGTCATATATATTCAATGTTTATGTTCCCACTTGTTGAGTAACATATGCTAATTTTGAATGTTAATTAGTTTCAAATTAAATATATTTTTCATGTGTTCGTAATGTGATTGTAGATTTAGGTGTTTTATTAATATGCTTAAACTCAATTGTCATGCCTAGAAAAAAGATTGGAATATATTCTATTCAAACGAAGAACAAAACCATAAGGATAAGAAGCTTAATTATGTATTGAAGCTTTAATTCACTTCTGTGAACTGGTAGAAAAAAAACTATCTAGAACAATAAAAGAAGAAAAAGAGTCTTAGCAGAATCATCACACATTAAGTTGATATATTTGACCCATTTAAAATCAACAATTTGACCTGTTCCAGAATTACAATTTTGACCTATTTATTAAAAAAATTCATATGAGTTGTGAAAGACCACACCAGTTGTACTATGTCTGTCTTCACAATCTGTTTCGTGGCTACTGTCAATCTGTTTCGTGGCTATTAGCATATACCTGCTATGAGTCCTACTGAGAAACTAAGATCAGTAGCGGATACTTTAAGTAATTCTCCTATACTTAGTCAGGCCTACTGCCTTGGCCTGCTCATCTTTGTTTAATTCAATATAGGGTCTAGCAGCCAAGTGATGGCATTGCAAGTTGCCATACCAACATGTTTAAATATTTGATTCACATATCTTTCTTGTTTCGTATCCTTCTTGTTTCAATGTTATTTCATCCTTGGCAAAACAATCACATTAGTCACTTCTGGGTCATAATGGGTGCTAATCCTAACATTTTGGGTTAGTTTGGGCAAAGTTAGTTTTTTTTGCTGGGTGAGAATTGGTCAACATGAGATTTCTATTCAATATATAAAAATGCAGTGATGTTTTTTTTATTTTAAATAAAAGGTGACCGGGTCTATTTTTTGTAAAAAATGAGTTGAGTGTCAAATAAGTGTCAAAAGTATACTATTTTATTAATGATTTAATTGTTTGAATGAATGTTTTAAGAGGTTTGTACATCAAATAAATAATTGGACATTAGCATGCTCCATCAATAATTTAGGAATTATATGAACAAACAGAGAATGATTAGAATGCAAGGATTGAAGTCTGCAGATATACTGATATACAATAGCTATTTAGCATGCAACTCCTTGTTTCTCATTGTCTTAGGAATTTTATATGAACAAACAGAGCATGAGTTTGACCTGCTCATTAAAAAAGATGCGTTTGACCCGTTTAATAAAAAATAATGAGTTTGATCCATTTATCATAGCACCACACCAGTTATACTTTTCTTATAATGACATGGAACTCTATCAAAGGGAAAGCAAAATAAAGCAAATAACAATTGTAGTGACAAGAGTTAAACAAAGTATTTCCAAACAGATCAAAAACAAAGGTTCCTGTGACCCATTTCAAACAAAATATTTAAAACAAAGCAATACAACTATTAAATTTTAATATGTCTTGAAGTCTCACTTTTTTGTGTACTCTACAGTAAGAAACTTTCAACATAATATTCAAAACAAAGGATACAATTTCTAAAAAGATCCAAAACAATACCAAAATTTAGGTTTCTACAAATCTAAGGTTTCTAGATTTTCAATTAACTCAAACCTTTAAAAACAAATCTAGCGTGTAGAAAGACAAAAGAACACAATAAGATTCGAACGAATTGGACGAACCTTTTACAATATATTCATTACCAATAGGCGAATCAAGTCGAAGCAGCAAGCAGATTAACAGTCTATAAAAAGTTAAAAAATACAAATGCTCGTGTTAAGTCAATGTGTAGGACCCTTTTGAACACATAATCATACTTGTTTTTGCACCCTTTGAATTACACCAGAACATGAGATGAGATTATATGATATGCATATTCCATGTTCTACTGTAGATAGTTGTAAATAGAGTAATTCTGTTTGATTGCAAATAATATTGAATGTTTATGTTATGTTTTTTATAACTTTGAATTTCTTTATAAGTGCTTATTATAATTTGGTTCTCCACATTCTTTATCAGTTATACCTTAGCAATTTGGATATACGATGATATATATTAAATTAAGCAATGAATGTTCTAACGTATACAAAAGTAGAAGCTTGCTGTTACTTAAAGTCTTAAATAGATAATTAATAAACAACTTTTTCGAAAGGCTAGTGAAAGTTCTTATTCTTTGCAGCTTATAATAAATTAAATAACTGATATATTAAAACAATCCTGACTCGTACCTACTTTTGTGAAGGCCCGTTCTGACCCGAACCAAAATAACTTTTTTTAGAACGACCCATCCTGACCCGAACTCATACTGACCCAAACTCATCCTTACCCATATCCATCTTGACCCTTATTATTACACGGCCTATCCTGACCTAATCTCATCTTGACCCAAACCCATCCTTACCCGGAAACCAACCCAATCCGACCTTCTCATTTTTCACCTTTAGCTCTTAGTAATAAAAGTTTTCTATCACGTTCATCAATTAGGGGTTGGTTTGGTTACAAGGTCGTTTTTTAAGTTTTGTTTCCTCCCTATGAAATCTAACTTTATCAATAGCCTTGATAACCTTTAGTATGTTATCTATAAGCTTTTTGTCATACCTTTTTATCTGTTATGCTTCCTTTCAAACTCATATGTAGCATCTTTAAAGGTTATAAATAACATAACATTAGCAACCCACTATTCGGTTTATAAAATTAATGATATTAGATCATATACATCATTTTAAAAGTTCAAATTTCATACACATCATTCTAAACCTCATAATGTACACATACTTTAAAAGCCTAACAATATAAGAACAACTATTAGCAGCACAACGACCTAATTCACTACCTTCCAATATCAGAAATCAACAACCATCATTATTACATATACTTTTATAGCCTTCCACTCTATTTTTAAACCATGCTCAATATGTATAAACCAGAGATCACATACCACCAGAACTTAAAATAGAACACCATATCCCAACTTGTTACCAGTGATGATTTAAGTGTTTATATTTCTTGATATTTATAATTTGAATGGGATAAGAATAAAAGACTAGTATGTTAAACATTACTTTCAGATTTAGTACACTTATAATAAAAATCCACATGTTAGGATTTTTTTGTTCCATTGCACATTATTAAAAATGTTGAATCATTCTTTTTTACTACATGGAAACTGTTGAATGTTATGTTATGTTTGTAACGACTTTGAATAAATTTATAATTACTCATTAACTGATGTTCTATAGCATTTTTTGATGACATTAAATATATTTTAACAATTCAAATTTGAGATTTTATTATAAAATTTTTATTGCATAATACCCAAATAATGATAATAATCACAGTTAGTTTTTGTATGTTTGTTGTTAACTAGAACTTTGTAATGACTTTGAACTTTTAGGGTTGACATTGACTTTATTTTGTCATGGAATGGTACACCGATCGAAGTTGGATGTATAAGATGACCAATAGTGATGGATTTATTAATATGCAATATTGTGAGAACTTGAAGAAGTGGTTACACTTTGTTTATTCTAATGAATTAGTTGTAGATCGAAGGGTGCCTAAGCGTGGTAAGATAGTACTTGACATCAAATGTCCTTGTTTAAGATGTCAAAATGCCTCCTTTAGAGATAGAGAAACTGTTCAAAAACACTTGCTTACGAAGGGTTTCATGTCTGATTACTACATGGTGTGAACACGGTGAAACTCCCATCCGTGAGGTAGGCCAATCTTCTACTACAAGGGAAGTTGCTTCTGATGATGATGATGATGGCTGTAGACGTATGGTGCTGGATAGCATGTATCCATCTGGCTATACAACACCCCAACACGTAAATATAGATTCCACTACTTTTGAAGGACATGTACCTAATCCAGAAGCAAAAGGATTCTATGACATGTTAAAAGCTTCCTATGAGCCTTTATGGGATGTGGAGAAGGTTACGGATTATTCAAAGTTACAAGCCGCCACAAGCTTTTTGAATTGGAAATCACTTTACAACGTATCAACCGAATGCTACAACCATAACATTTCTATGGTTAAAAAAATGATGCCTAAAGAGAACAAGCTACCAGAAAGCTTTTATGATACAAAGAAGAGCTTAGAAAAGCTTAGTCTTCCAAAAGAAAGGATAGATGTTTGCAAAAATCATTGCATGTTGTTCTATAAGGAAGATCGGGCATTAACAGAATGTAAATGGTGTGGGAGATCTTGTTACAAGAGTGGTCGAGATAAGGTACCTCATTTGGTAATGATGTACATGCCTATTGGTCCTAGACTCAAGAAGTTATATATGTCAGCAAAGACAGCAAAAGATATGACTTGGCACTATGATCATACGACAAAGGAGGGTAGCATGGCGCATCCAAGTGATGCTAAAGCTTTGAAGCATTTTGACTTGGTAAATCCTGACTTTGCATACAAGGTCAGAAATGTTCGTCTCGGGTTATGCACTGACGGATTTAACCTAAATAACTCGAACTCAAACCCTTACTCACTATGGTCCGTCTTTCTTACAATCTATAACTTACCTCCATGGATGAGTTTAAAAGATTCATTTGTTAAACTATGTGTGGTTATTCCTGGGCGAAAGAGCCTTGGTCAAAACTTAGATGTGTTTCTAAGGCCATTAGTAGACGAGCTAAAAGAGTTGTACGAGGAAGGCATTGAAGTTTATGATGCATATCGTAAGGAAAACTTTATGATGAGAGCTATCCTGTTATGGACGGTTAACGACTTTCCTGCCTATGCGATGTTGTCCGGCTGGAGCACGCATGGCCACTTAGCTTGCCCATACTATATGGGAGGTACATAATCCTTTTGGTTACATGCTGGAGGAAAACCGAGTTGGTTTGATTGCCATCGGAGATTTTTACCTCCATCCCACCCATTTCGTCGTGATAGAAATGGACTTAAGGCTAAGAAATCCGTACCATCATCATTAGGACCTCCACCTGAGTTGACTGGTTGGGAAATATATGAACAAGTCTTTAATATTCTAACTGTCTATGAAGGTGTAACCTATAACCTGAAGAATAAAGATTCTGAGTTTGGTAAAACCCATAATTGGGTAAAGAAAAGCATTTTTTGGGAGCTTGAATGTTGGCCCATGTTGTTAATTCGACACAACCTTGATGTAATGCACATTGAGAAAAATGTTTTGATAATCTATTTCACATAATCATGGATACCCCAAAAACAAAAGATAATATCAAGGCAAGATTGGATGTGGAGCAACTTTGCAACCGACCATTGTTGCATACTTGGGTGGGAAACCATAATAAACGTATGAAACCAAAAGCATCGTACACTTTAAGCAAAATGCAAGTAAATGATGTATGTAAATGGTTGAAAACAGTAAAATTCCCTGACGGGTATGCTTCTAATATAGGTGGTTGTGTAAACGTTACAGATGGTACTTTTTACAGCTTTAAAAGTCATGAATGTCATGTGTTTATGCAACGGTTGTTGCCTATTGTATTAAGAGGCATGCTACCAAAACAAATATCATAAGCAATAATAGAGTTATGCACATTTTTCCGCATAATATGTTCAAAGGTTTTACACATCGAGGATTTACAAAAACTGACAAAAAGTATAGTTGTGACCATTTGTAAGTTAGAAAAGATTTTTCCACCTGGTTTCGTTGACTCAATGGAACACCTTATACACTTGACAAATGAAGCTATTCTTGGGGGTCCGGTGCAATTCAGATGGATGTATCCGTATGAGAGGTACTCCTTTTGACTAAAAGAAATATTCATTTACATGTTAAATGTTATATAATTGCTAACTTTTTTTTTCTTCAACTTTAAAGAAAGTTAGGTCGACTGAAAAGAACGATTCGAAATAGGGCAAGGGTTGAAGGTTCTATTGTTGAATCATATCTCGTAGATGAACTTTCTAACTATTGTTCCTTGTATTTTGAGCCAACGGTTAAGACACGATTGAATATCGAACCTCGTAATTTTGCCCCTAATATACCATGTTCTTTGAGTACTGATTTTCGGTTAAGTATATTCAAACACCCATCTCGAAGATTATTTAATAAAAGTGGAAAAAATATAGTTCTTAGTGATAAAGACAAACACAAGGTTCATACTTATATATTGCTAAATTGTCAAGAGCTTCACGTAGCCGTTATGTCCTTTGATGAATATTTGAGAGCTTCATTCCCGAATTGTGACCAAGCAACACTTGATAAAAAGAAAGATAGTTCTTTTTCTAAATGGTTGCAACTTAATGTAAGTATAACACTTAAACAAAATTATACTATATATAATAAATTTATATTATTATAAACATGTTAACATAAAATATTAATGTAGGTCATCAATGACCCTGAGAAAATACATTTGAGGGATATAACACAAGGGCCTCTCACTTATGTTCAATCACACAAGGGCTATTTGGTTAATGGTTACAAGTTTCAAACGCAAACCGCTTACCAAGGGCGGGTCACCCAAAATAGTGGTGTGTGTGTGAAAGGGGCTTCTTATAATGAAAATGAAAGTGACTACTATGGATTGCTCAATAAAATCCTAGAGGTGGAATATCATAGTAATTTAGGAAGTTGTGTTGTTGTTGTGTTCAAATGCACTTGGTTTGATCTTGTGAATGGAGTAAGGGCGGACCAGAAGACTAATATGGTTGATGTTAAACCCAAGGCAATAGGATGTGTTGATGGCCCGTTTATCCTAGCATCTCAAGCGCAACAAGTGTATTATACACCATATCCTTCAAAAGAAAAAGGATTGAAAGACTGGTGGGCTGTTTGTAAAACAACACCGAAGGGGGTTTATGAACTAGCTGAAGACGCTAGTAAAGTAGGTGATGAAGATAATGAAGATGATGAGCATGTCTTTCAAGATAATGAAAGGTTAGTATGTACATCAAGTACACTTGATGATTTGCTCCCTGTTACTCATGTACAAGAAGAGATAATCGAAGAAGTCAACGACATAAATGATGATAACGACATAAATGATGATGATGGTGTGGAAGCTGAGTTTGAACACACTGATTTAGATGATGACGATGTAGAAGAATTTGAAGATCCAGATTCAGATTAGTTGTTAGTTGTTAGTAATATTTACAAGCTATAATATAGTGATTCACGCTTTTTATTAATGTTTTGCATAATGGTTGTTGCTAACATTAATGTTTTTTTTACTTATTTCTATACTTTAGAGTTGTTATCAATATTAATAACTTTATTTTTGTTGTAGAAATTATGGCACGTAGTTCAACAGGAAGTGGTAGAGGTCGAGGTGGCGGTCGAGGTGGCGGTCTAGGCATTGGTCAATGTAGTGTAGGAAATAGTGGAATAACTATGGTGGCATATGAGTATCACCATGAGTGTACTAATGACGATGAGGATCCGGTCAATACTACTAGGCGACGGGGACCGGTAGTCCCAGACCCGGTACCTGCACGAGAAAATCGCGTTCAGATTTAGGTTGAACATGGCGAGTAGGTATTTATTTGTTGATTTTATTTTTTACATGTAAATAGAAAAATGTTTTTGATAGTGTTATAATTGTTTCATCTTGTAGATTTAATATCCATGATAAGATTTCCCAGACCATTGGTTCCATATTACAGTCTATGTGGTCGGGTTCTTGGCTAGGATGGAAAGATGTTTCTTCCTATCATCGAGAACGTTTGTTTGAGCGTTTTGAGGTGTTTACTTACATTTGTATATAACAATGTTGATAACTTGATAAAAAATACATACATAATTAATAAGTGTTTTTTTTTTCTTACAGAAATACTATCAATGGGAAGATGAGTGGAAGCCTTTAGTCCGATCTTGCTGGGAAAAATGCATAAAGGGAAAGTTTCCTGATTTGTTGAAAAGGGCTCGTAATAAAGCCAAAGACCTTGCGATCAAAGAGGGTATAGAAATTGGGAACGATTTGAGTGTCATTCTTCCATTTAAGCCAATCTGGATTAGTCAAGAGGTTTGGGCGATACTAATTGAGGCATGGAATAGCGATTCATGGAAATCCAAATCTTCTATAAACAGTGTAAACAGAAAGAAAGCAACAGGCGGTAGACATACGCTTGGGTCGAAAAGCTTTGTCACGGTTGGAAAAAATTTGGTAAGAATGTCAAGTTGTCATATTTTGATACATAATATTTCACTTCTCACGCTCTTGAATGATGCAAAATACACACTAAAAATGACTTCTTTTTTAGTCAAAATGTATCCATTTCGGTAAAAAATAAGCCTAAAACTTAATAAATATATAAGACTATTTGTCTTTTTATTTCTTATTAGTACTTAGTTTCCCCGTCATGGTGTTATATATGTTATTACTTTTCCATTCATCTTGATAAATTAATATACTATATATTGTTCAATCATTTTTCTTGATATGATTAATGTTCTATATATGTTTCTTTAATAATAATAATTTTCTTCTAATTTGAATATGAATTATTTAGGATAAGACATTGAAGCGACGTGCTACGCTTGATGAATTCTGGATGCAAACCCATGCAAAGGAAGGGGCAAGACCCCTAGATAGATTGACACGTAGTGGGTCTATAGGAGATTATTTGGGAGAAGCCGGTGATGTGGAAGAGAACATTCATGAGCATAATGTGAATTGGGTTGACTCGAGGGCGGGTGAAACTATAGTAAGTCTCCTTTATTTTGTAGTTATATTTTTTTACTAAAGCTTGTAATATAATATGGTTAAAACTTTAGATTATATTGCTTATTTAACCGTATTATATTAACCCGCATGTACTATTGCATACAAAACTTAGTGGATCTTTTGAAGCCAATGCACTGTCTTTAATTGTTTTGTTCTAAAGTGATAAACATATTATATGATTTTCAAGCGTGTGTAAGTGTATATTTTGTTTTATTTCCTAACATGTAAACTTAAACACTTGTTTTATATATGCAACTTGAAAATCATATAATATGTTCATCACTTTAGAACAAAACAATTAAAAACAATGCATTGGCTTCAAAAGATCTACTAAGTTTTATATGCAATAGAACATCCGGGTTAATATAATATGGTTAAATAAGCAATATAACCTAAAGTTTTAACCATATTATATTACAAGCTTTAGTAAAAAAATATAACTACAAAGTAAATGAGACTTACTATAGTTTCACCCGCCCTCGAGTCAACCCAATTCACGTTATGCTCATGAATGTTCTCTTCCACATCACCAGCTTCTAACAAATAATCTCCTATAGACCCACTACCTATCAATCTGTCTAGGGTCTCGACCCTTTCTTTGCATGGGTTTGCATCCAGAATTCATCAAGCGTAGCACGTCGCTTCAATGTCTTATCCTAAATAATTCATATTCAAATTAGAAGAAAAATAGTATTATTAAATAAACATATATTAAATATTAATCATATCAAGAAAAATAATTGAACAATATATAGTATATGAGTTTATCATGATGAAAGGAAAAGTAATAACACATAAGTTTATCATGATGAAAGGAAAAGTAATAACACATATAACACCATGACAGGAAAACTGAGTACTAATAAGAAATGAAAAGACAAAATGTCTTATATGTTTATTAAGTTTTAGGCTTATTCTTTTTGCTGAAAGGGATACACTTTGACTGAAAAAGGAGACATTTTTAGTGTATATTTTGCATCATTCAAAAGCGTGAGAAGTGAATATTATGTATCAAAATATGACAACTTGACATTCTTACGAATTTTTTTTAACCGTGACAAAGCTTTTCGATCCGAGATACTTGTTTGTGTAGTAGTGTTATAGGCAAATGCACAAGAGAAGAATAATTTTGTTTTTATTCTATTTTATTTCTAATCACTAGACTACACATCATCATCTACTATTTAAATTAAACCTCATAATCATATAGGGCTGGCAAATTAGGTCTTATCGTGTTTCACAGGTTAGAGATTACGTGCAGAACTCACGTATCAAAAATACAAAAGACTTGTTTAACTGCTTATATGTTATGCCTATAATTCTTTTTATGTGTTTTTATGAAACAAGAACGTGAAATAATAGAGTTTAATCTTCTGATTTTAATTATTTTTAAAAATACAAAAAATAAACAAACAAACAAACAAACATACCCAGTGTACAAACCGGGTGTCATAAACATGTCAAAAATTGTCAGCCCTACATTTATTAAATTTGTTTAATTGTGTCATAAACATGTCAAAAATTGTCAGCCCTACATTTATACATACATCGTTACAGCTAGAGGTGTACAAACCGGTTTATATACCAAAACCGGTTTGGGTTCAAAAGTGTCATTGGATCAAACCGGTTTTGTTTGTTTTGTTTCAAACCGGTTGGGTTACAAACCGGTTTGAAACACCGGATACTCAAACCTATCAAACTGATTTGGACCGCTTTGAAACCGCTTTTTTTTACAAACCGGTTTTAGGACCGGTTTAACCGGTTCTTGGCTTTTCAAACCGGTTTATAAACCGGTTTTGAGGGTGGGGTTTATAAACCGGCAACAAACCGGCGGTTCAGGTCGGTTTGGGACCGGTTTGGGCCAAACCAGTTTTTCTTTGAAACCGGTTCCGGTTTTCCGGCCGAACTGGTTCCCGAACCGGTTTTTTTGTCCATGACTAGTTACACCCTTTACACATTTTTAGTGATCAAACCACTACCCACGTAATTGTTTTAACAAAGTTGTATTTTATTATTATTATTATTTTTAGGCTTAATGGATTTAAATATTCCCAACTATTGGGAATTGGCTGCTGCCATCCCCAAGTATCATTTTGGCGAATATAACTCCCAAGTAAACACTTCGGTGTCTGTATCACCTAAATGGCGGGTGATACAGACACCGAAATGTTTACTTGGGAGTTATACAGACACCGAAGTGTTTACTTGGGAGTTATATTCGTCAAAATGATACTTGGGGGTGGCAGCGACTAATTCTCAATAGTTGGGAGTATTTATATCCATTAACCCTTATTTTTATTTTTGCACTTCCATTCATTTAAATAGTCCGATTAGAAATCCTTTGTTGATTTTGTAGCACCGAACCTCGGAACTGATATTTTGGGAAATTGCAAACGATGTTTGCCATGCACCGGACATGTCAAAATTAACCTTTTGATGAGTAATTTCTTTTGATGAAAATATGTTATCTTTTCAATATTCATGCGATCGGTCTCCATATTAAACAAATTGACATTAAAATGATCTTTGAACCCTAGACACTATTTTATATTTCTTTTTACATAATAAATACCGAGGATGAGTATAAAACTGTACTGTGACACCCTACACATATCCCACATCGGCCGTGGACAGGAGAGATTCCTGGTTCATAAGGAATGTCTGGCCTCTAATATCAATAACGCGTTTTCGGCGTATTGGCTGTGGATGAGAGGAGAAGTCCATAGTTAAGCGTGCTCAGGTGGGAGCAATCCAGGGATGGGTGACCTCCCTGGGAAGTTTTCACCCGGGCAACCAAAAGCAAATCCGTGAGCTTCTCGTGGGCGAAGCGGACAGTATTGTTGGTGTGAGAGACCGGGTGTGACAGAATGATATCAGAGCCACTCCTGTGCCGTTCGGGGTGTGGGACATACCTCACCAAGGATGGTGACTTCTCGGGCTCATCGAGGACAATGAGTCCAAACAGGGGGTGCTTGTGACACCCTACACATATCCCACATCGGCCGTGGACAGGAGAGATTCCTGGTTCATAAGTAATGTCTGGCCTCTAATATCAACAACGCGTTTTGGGCGTATTGGCTGTGGATGAGAGGAGAACTCCACAGTTAAGCGTGCTCAGGTGGGAGCAATCCAGGGATGGGTGACCTCCCTGGGAAGTTTTCACCCGGGCAACTAAAAGCAAATCCGTGAGCTCCTCGTGTGCGAAGCGGACAATATTGTTGGTGTGAGAGGCCGGGTGTGACAAGTACCAGTACGGATCGGTACCATACTAAAATACTAAAAGCCAGGAACAAATGAAACTATAAACCGAATATTGAAACTGTTTTGTCGGGTCGATACCATAATCAACGAAAATGCCAGTAAATACCAAGATCGAAAACATGAAAAACGAATACCAATAACGACACCAGCGACCCCAGTGATGTTTGGTCGGTATTGGATTGTAGGAAATAATACTCAGGGGCTGTTTGGTAACATTTGATTGAATAAGTGTTGAACCAGTAAGAGGTCTGAACCAGTAAGAGGTCTGAACCAGTAAGAGGTCTGAACCAGTAAGAGGTCTGAACCAATAAATATGTTTAGTTGCAAAAAAAAAAAAAAAAAAAAAAATAAAAAAAATAAAAACCCATCATATGCCACAACCCTAAATTCACCTCACCTATCCATCTCCATATGAGTGAAGAATTCCAAAAACACCCACCAGTCCATCACAAACATTTCCTGCAACTACGAGCCCAAAAACACCTATCCATCTCCACCACCAGCTCCGCCTCCCTCCTCCACCGCCGCCCAATCTCCACCGACGACTCCACCACCATCACCCGCCACAACTGCGAGGCTCCATCGAGATCCATCGACACCACTCCCAAGACGTCTCCGCCTCCACCGCCCTTCATCACCGCCATATGGGTCCAAGACGTCTCCGCCTCCACCGCCCTTCATCACTGCCATCTCAGTCGCCGGATCAGCCCTCGCCGTCGCAGACCGCCACCGATCCGCTCTCCCCACCACTCACTCCGACTACCGCTGCTACTCTAAAATTACAGACTTAAACGTAATAGAAATGTGTATGACATAATTGCATATAAACCATAAAACCTGAAGCTCATTTCTATTTAATCTTTTTATGCTGGCATAAAATATCTAATTAGTTTAAGAAATAATACATTTAAAAAAATTAATTGTAAAATCAAAACAAGTTAATTTTTGAACCCATAAGTATTGCATGAACGTAATTTATTTAACTAAAAATATGAGATTCAAGTCAACTCAAAACTACCCGGAGCCACTATAGACTAAACTTGAATTCACAAAGTTTATGACATATCTTTATGTTTATGATTTTATACTGAAGTGGTGAATATGAAAGAAAAACAGTAATAGTAGAATTTAAGCCTTAGAATTGAGATTCCTATTAGAATAAACTTAAAACGGTTAACGCTACATCATTTGAAAAATGTTATTTCAAACAATAATAATTCAACAAATAATGAAAAACTTAATCTATAGGCCCAAAGGATGAATATAATATTAATAGCATATCTACTAATTAGACTGATACATAACAAAGTCTACAAAATAACTATCACACCTCAAATAATATATAAATTAAGTATTTGTAAGTTTATTAATTAATTCTAACAATTGATCAAGAAAATCAATGGTACATATAAGTTCCTTAAGTTCTCATTTTAAATAAGATTTTAAAAAGAACCTAACCATATATATATATATATATATATATATATATATATATAAAATACGCTTTTAGCCTATTAGTTCTTTTTACTAATTTGATTTCCTTTAGTAACTTTCGTTTGCTAACTTTTATCTATTATAAAAGGTGATTTCTGGTTGTGTTTAGTTTTTTTCTTGGATGCCCAGCATAAATTGTGCTCAAAACGATGTTGTATTCGGAATAGAGTATTTTTTGGGCATAGTAGGTTATATGGACTTTATTTTCTATCTATGTTTCAATCTTTAGAATCGAGTCTCCACAACTTCATTGTTTATTTTATGTACCTAACCATGTTATTGTCATCGCCGCAACACGCGTAATGAAGTTTGCACACTGTGTTGTTTACAAAAATCATCTTACTACTTAATCGAACTGCATGTAATTTATTAATTCTGGAATAGTTAGTTACATAGAACATAGAAATTAGTTCTTTCATGCACTTTTGATGATTCTAATTAAGGTGCACACAACGTTGGATTTTACCAAACATGATGACCAAGGAGGTGGCGCAGGCATCACCCTCCAATAGTTGGTCAACCCACATATCGCTATTACAGTATGCAAAGTTCACTGCACTTGGCACCTAATAACCTAACGTTATGATATTACACCACCTCATCAATCGTCAATACTGTAATGTAAATAACATTTACTGTATATTCACCTATATATTCATATGCAAACCATGCCAAAACCCATTCATCAATACTTTCGAATTGCCACCATGTCGAAAAAACACCTATATTATCACATTCTCCTTCTCATCCTCTTACTCAGTAAAACATTTTCGACGACCAAAGCTCGTCGACTCATCCACCCGAGAACAGGAAAGATGACCTATGGTCATGATCTCAATGTTCAAGTTTCAAGTCCTTCGAGCTCGGTTTTAAAGGTCAGCGACCATGTTAGAAGGCATGTTGTTGTTAAACATTCGGGTCCGAGTCCTGGTGTAGGACATAAGCATGTGATAGGCAATGACAAACTTGAAACCATGCACAAATGAGCTTAGCTTTGTTATTAATAAAATAGTTGGGACCATATATGCTATATTTCAGTCGAGTGGCGAGTGATTTAAACTATGAAATGTTGGGTGTTATAAGAATTTCGTATGTATGCATGTGTCAACCAGATATGTAATATTATATTGATAAACAGATTTGTCAAGAATATATCATCAAAGTAGATGTTTAAGAAGTATTTAATAAACTTAAGTTTTCCATAACCTTCAATTCTAGTTTTCCAAAAACGGTATAATTTTTATTTGATTGTTATGTATTAGCTACATTTAGAACAACCGTTGATAAATTACTTGTTAGACTATTAGAGTTGAGTTTGTGTGTAACATGTTTGTACGTCTGGCTAAATTGCTTGATTTGAAATATTAAAATATAAGACCAGAATCAAGGTGACCACGAACATGTTAAACAGGAATAACTCTCCAAGAACTTGTATTCAAGAAAATACGACTCAAAAAACTTGAACATAATGATACCAAACCATGGTAATTTATACTCTATCTTATCCTTGTCTATCTAGAAGTCATAACTTGAATGCATCTCTATGTAGAAATTCAAATTACATAAACAAACCAAACTAGATGACAATTATCAAAGCCAACTTGACCACCTTATAAACATTGTCGCACCCCCCCCCCCCCTGTTGGATAGCTGCCTTGCTCTCCAAGCCTCGAGAATTAAACCAAGCCAACAATCACCGTCTCAATTCACAAGTCGAATTCGGTAGGTCTTCTTTAACACCATACCTCCAAGGTCCATTATCCTTGTTGGTTTCAAGCCCCACACACACTCTAGTAAATTGCTCTCGATTATAAAGAAAAGAAGTACCTGAGAATTTGCAGAAGGAACTTACTTCTATATTCCATTAAACAAAGTACATATATAGACTCATGACATACAATCATGGACTAACTGAATTCAAATAAATTGGACTGTTGCTACCCACTATTTGATTCCACAAACTAATTAATAAGCCTAAGACTTTGACTAATTAAACTCTAAGAAAACATGTAAAACAATCAAACAAATTACCAAGCCATGACCCGTAATCTACCAAACAATGACCCGTGAACAAAACCCGATTAACCTAACATAATTCACCCCCTTAATCTGTTTATTCACACCACTCATTCACACTATTCGAATCACCATCTTCCCCATCTTGACTTTTCCCGGAAACCCTATTTTCACCTCGATCACGTCCAAAGTCTTCTCGGTTCTACTCGAATCAAGTTCACCATATTTGTTTGTTGTAACATCTCACATGGCATCTCTCTGGAACCGTTCATTAACATCTTGACTCTTCACGCATCTACGACCTCTTACCCGGTCACTTCCTAAGCCATCTGATTTGAACTCCAACATCATAATGTTTACAACCATGAAGTTTATCCAATCTCTTCCTTTTTCTAGACAACCATAACCTTCACCGATCACACTTATTCAAACAAGCTTCTTCCACCAATCAAGAAAACAAAGCCACCGCTTTCTACCGCTTTCTTTCACCTGCCAAACGAACCGAATCCAAAGCCACCTGCTTTGACGGATCCATAACGCCCCGTTTTTCACGCACTTCCTTCAGTAAAACTCTTATCACGATACTAGCCGATCAAGGTTCGTTGATCACCTCTAACAACCCTGGAACATCAATTTTTATCACCGATCACCCCGTCATCCCAAACGATATTTCCACCATGAAAACAGTTGCATCGAAACACTTCCCATCTCCGTCTTCTGCTGTTGAACAGCCCTGAAACAACCACCTTCTGTCCCAAAACACACCGGTAACCTGCTGCGTTTGCCCCGCAGCGAAGAGCTACTCGCCTCTTCGAAAACTCTCAAACCGGCCTTCTCCGCCTCTCGAGCCCTAGGCTCTGATACCAAATGTTGGTTTCAGGCCTCACATACACTCTAGCAAATTGCTGTCGATTATAAAGAAAAGAAGTATGTGAGAATTTGCAGAAGAAGCTTACTTCAATATTCCATTAAACAAAGTACATATATAGACTCATCACATACAATCATAGACTAACTGAAAATAAATAAGTCTGACTGTTGCTACCTATAATTTGACTCCATAAACTAATTAATAAGCCTATGACTTTCATTAATTAAACTCTAAGAAAACTTGTAAAACAATCAAACAAATTACCAACTGTGACCCGTAATCTACCAAACATGACCCGTAAACAAAACCTGATTAACCTAATAATCCCAAACAAAATCCACAACTCTTTTAATTTTGATTATTGGATTACATCTTGACCGAAACTCGGAGTGAACATCAAGATCATACATAATTTTACCGTTCAACCCAACGACTAAATTCCTTTAGGGATTACTCCATTTATCAAAATTTCTTTCTTTCAGATCAAACTTACTTTTCTAACTTGTTCCTTGCAACTTGGCAAACTCCAAGAAAAATTTCTTTCTCCTTGCTCCACTGCCCCATCTTCCAGCTTAAGATCGGATCTTTGAAGGCTTCAAGCATGAACAAGTCGATTAGCAAGGTTTGATTATGAATGGTTGAGATTGCACTTAGTCTTTATAATCTCGAGAAACACTTCTTGTTTTTCTGGACTCTTGATTCCTTTTATTTACGGGTCTCGTTTCATTCGTATTCATTTCAACCCATCACCAACTTTATCTTCTCCGTGTGGAACTTGGCTCGAGCTATCACTAACCAAAACTTGGTCATCAAGATCAACCTAACTTGGTTTCTGTAAGACCAAGTCTTGATCCTCATTATTTCCTTCTAAACCATCATCTACAACAACATCTTGTTGAGTTTGATTGTATCAACCATCACAAGTTCTTTGACAACTTCTTTTTAGAAAACTTTCTGATCCTCTTGATCAATTTTTTCCAACTCTCGTACCTAAAAAACCCAATAAAACGAACCTTCAAAGTACGCCAAACATCCTTAGAATTCTCATGCATGTTAACTATTAGCAAGATGGCATCCGGTAAGGTGTCAAATATGAACACCATTGCAATGTTGTTCTTTTTATAGTCTACATCCAACCCCTTTGCAGGTTCAATGGCTTCCAAAACCCCATGGGTGTTTATATTCATCTTTATCTTGATGACCTATCTTTTTGTAGTTTGATGTCTTCAATAATGAAAGTCCCTCAATCTCCATCTTTTTGTTCCTATTGAACACGAGTCTTTGATCCAACTAAAGATGGAAATCGAGTGCAGGTGTAGTTTTATCGGTAGGTTTTTTTAACGGCAGGGTTACTGGTTAGTAGTTAGTAAACAAAGCTAGTAATTAATAGCCAATGCCAAGGATTGAACCTTGGACCTCCAAGAGAGGCAAAGCCTCCCACCTCCCCTTTGACCACTAGGCCAAGAGATCATTGGTAGTTTTATCGGTGGGTATCGGGGTACTAGTCTTGATAGTCTTTGTGCTGTATTTTGATAAAATACAAAAGGGACTAATGGATGTGTTCTAGGACCAAAATACCCTTTAACCCTAATTTGAAGAGTGTCACATGTAATCTTCTTGTTCACTACAAGAAAAACAGTTTTTTGCGACGAACTTTTTTGCGGCGATAATAATTTCGTCGCAAAAAAGTCGATAAACGACAAAAAAGTTTGCTTTTTTGACTTTTCCAGTCAAGATGAGATTTTGCGGCGATCATTTCGTCGCAAATAACAAAAATATATTTTTTTAATTTTTTCATTTCACGACAATTTTTTAAAGAGCGGGAAAATTCCCGGTAATTAATTTGCGGCGACATTTCGTCGCAAAAAAGATGTGATAAAAATAAAGTTTTATTTTTTATTTTTTAATTATAGAATAAATATTTGCGGCGATAAATCGTCGCAAAAAAGTGTATCTAAATTTATTTTTATTTTTATTTGATGTAAAAAGTGTCGTCGCAATTGGTTTTTTGCGACGATATATCGCCGCAAAAAGTTTCTGCATATTTTAAAGTCGTGGTCTTCAGATCTTGTTCCCATCTCTCAACCAACACACACCCACATACGCCAACCCCACCCCGACGGCCCACCCCCACACTACTCCCGGCGACCGGCCACCCCCACCCTACTCCCGGCGCCCGGCGACGACCGGCATCCCCTACCTCACTCCCCGTCGGCCGGCGACACCTACCGTCGCTCCACCACTGCCATTTCAAAGTTGCTGCTCACCACGCCGGTCCACCACCGCCGGTCCACCACCGTCGCCGCCTCACCACCGTCGCCGCCTCCTTTACACACTAGCCACCACCACCACTCCTGATTTTAGGTAATATCCCCAATTTTACCTAATTTTATGTTAATTTTAGTTAATATTTTGAAATTAGGGTAATAAAGTTTATGTGGTTATGAAAACAAAGATGTTTAACATGTGTGTATGTATGTATTTAAGAATGTATGTATTTAGTGTGTTAATTTGTAGTTGTTGGTTTGAAGTTTATTTTGTTTATGAAAATATGGATGTTTAACATGTGTGTATGTAAAAATATAAGAATGTAGTTTATGAAGTTTATGAAAATATGGAATGTTAAGTTTGGGATTTGTAGTTTATGTAAGAAGTTTATTTTGTTTATGAAAATATTGAATGTTAAATTTATGTTAATATGTAGTTGTTGTTGAAATTAGGTTTATTAATTTTGTATTAACATTGTGTATGTTTGTATTAAGATTGTTTGAAATAACATGTGTTTGGTATGTTAATACAAGAATGTATGTATGTTTGAAATAACATGTAGTTTATGAAGAAGAAATCGTCGCAAAAAAGAGTAAAATACCTTGGCAAAAATCGTCGCAAAAAAGATTTTGGTCAAAAAATTTGCGGCGATATATCGCCGCAAAAAAGAAGAACTCGTCGCAAAAAATATCGTCGCAAAAGATTTATCTCAGAATTTCATTTTTTTTAAAATAAGTGGGGTCCACAATGAAATCGTCGCAAATTTCGTCGCAAATAACATTTTGCGACAACTTTATTACGGCGACTAATTTGCGACGATATTTTCGTCGCAAATAAGATATTGCGACGAATTAACAGTTTTTTGCGACGATAATTATCGCCGCAAAAAAGTCTTTTTCTTGTAGTGGTTTTTTCTTAGCCTACTTAGGCAAAACTTATTTTTATTTAAACCTCTACCTATATATATATGTATATATATATATATATATATATATATATATATATATATATATATATATATATATATGGAGTGGGATCTAATACAAACACTAGTGTTTCTAAAAACTATGAGAACCGTTACATTTGTGCCAGATCAAATTCCTATAATTCGCATTCCCCTTCTCCTTCTTATTTCACCAGATCAAGTCCTATAATTCACATTCCACTTCTTTTTCTATCATGTAAACTGTGAGTTAACATCATAGAATCATCGATCATGATGGTATATTTTTGCATGTGTTTTCTTTTAGGATTTTGTAACTAAAATTAACAAATTGTGCTATTTACTTGTAATGTAACTTCTTTCTTATATTTTTCAGATAACAATGAAAAGTGATCTTAAAAAATTGTACAGCCATTATTTACATATGTGTAAATCTAGTTACGCATTTGTAAATCCACAATTACACATATGTAAAATGAATTAGTAAAAAAATGAGATTTTTTTATTTTTTATAATTTTTTTATTTTTTATGAAAGAGGAAACAAAAAAAACATTTTTGTGGTTTTACTTTTTTTATTTTTATGTTATTTTTTATTTATAATTTTTTATTATATTTTTGTTAATTAACATGTTACCATTGAATACTAGTGACTGAGATTGGATCATAGAGTTCTCACGAGATAAGTGAGTTCTCATTTGATCCTTTCCTTATATATATGCATACATATATAGGGAAGGGTTCTTAAGAAAACCTCTATTTATAATATTTTTAAACCATTGATCAAGATTGATAAATGGTTGATATTCATCAATGGTAATTTTAGAAATATTTAATAGATAATTGGTTTAATTGAATGATTAAAGGGTATATTAGGAAGATTATAATTTTTATATTTTGAAACAACTAAAATCCCTTAAATCTTTCCCTCCCTCCCCCTCTCTCTCACCAAATAGAATATGTAACACCCGGTTATTTTTATAGACAAGAAAGAACCAATAAACGTGAATAAAAGAAGAAAAATATAATTTAACCCAAGTAGAGGGGTTAAAAGTGCCAAAATGACAAAAAGAATAAAAAGTTAGTGCATAAAGGAGATATGGCCGCCCATAATCTCCTGCACACTCCATCTCATTCGGTTTTAGAGAGAGAAAGAGTAGAGAATTCGGGTTCTAGAGAGAAGAAGAAGGAGAATTTGAAATTTAAGGTAAGGATTTGTATTTTTAAGATGTTCTTGGCTAGACTTAGACTCGGTTACATGCTTACATGTGTTTGTATGTTCGGTGTGTGTGTGTTTTTGGTGGGTTTTAGGTTATTGAGCTCATAGCAAACGGGTTTGAAGAAGTCTACCCGAAAGTTAGATAAAGATGAGTTTCTAGGACCCCCTTTTAACATGTTTTAACTGATTTGGGGCTGGAAATGCATGTAAATACGTTTTCATAAAAATGGGTTTTTATGTTCCGAATGTGTACGTATGAATGTGTATGTGTTTGGGTGTAAGTTTAGGATTGATTATGGTTATATTCATGTTATAATGTTTAGAATGTTAGTACTAAGCTTAGGTTTCGATATATGATGCTTTGGGGACTGATTTATGTCGAATAGGCGAAAGTTGGTTGCCCATGTGCCTAAACAGTGGCCCATGCGCCCAACGGTCGAAACTGCCTAAGTGTGCCCAACCGCCCAAAACCCCATGCGCCTAAATAGTGCCCAAGCGACTAGGTGCCCATGCGCCTAAGTCAGGCCCATGCGCCTGAATAGTGTCCAAGCGCCCAAATGCCCATGTGCCTAAGTGTTAGGAATTTAAGTGTAGGCTTAGACGCCCACATAGTTACAAAGCACCTAAACAGGGCAGAAACGCCCAAACAGTTCCCATACGCCTAGACACTTAGAATTATTTCTGAAATTTTAGGAAAATCAGAATTTGTAAGGTTTGACCTGATTTGACTCATGGGCTATGATTACCCATTTTAAGTATGATTATGGGATGGTTTAGGGTTATTGTATGTATGAATGATGTCTGGTATGTATAATGTGTTACCTTTTAATTTTATTCAAACGTATTTATATTATTTTATAAAATACGTTAAATATTATGTTATTACTTTATATAATACGACAAATGAATGAAAGAACGTAACGAAGTGAAAGATAACAAAGATGAGAAGTAAATGTAATGAATGAAAGAATGGCTTGCAAGCACATAGAAAGAAGGTGCACGACCATGTTGTCGTTAGCTCAATAGTGATGCGGGTTAGCTACCCCAAAGGATGCATACATGGTCAATTATTAAGATTGACAAGGCCCTTTGGTATGCCCTAGGTGACTGGGTCAGCTTCGTGCACAATATTCGTGGTTTAATTACCACAGGCCCAGCATCAGCTTCGTACACAATGTTCGGGGTATTACCAATTGGTTTGAATGAATGGGAGAGATAACTTGCTCTAGGTGACTGGATCAGCTTTGTGCAAAATGTTTATGGTTTAATTACCACAGGCCCAGCATCAGCTTCATGCACAATATTCGGGGTATTTTCATCGATCCGTATGAAAGTAAAAGAATGATGTGATGTACAAAAGAAAGTAAGAACGTAAAAGAATAATTTAAAGTACCTTACGAAAGTATGAGAACGAACGTAAGAGATGATATACAGTATGAAAGGAAAGCATGTATATGAAAGTGAATGCTAATGAAAAGAATATAATGAAAGTATGAATATGATGATGGAAGATAATAACGATATTATCTATCTGTACGTATGATGCATGATCGCATATAAAAGTAAAGAAAGGTTTTAATGAAAGTAAAGTATGTTATATTTTAATATAAAACTAGAACTCACTCAGCAACGCTGACTTTTATATATTTTCCAATTGGCAGGTAAGAGTTGCTGAGGAAGGCACGGGGCAGCTACTTGGCATTTTTGAGATGGCATCCATTATTATAACAATGATGTTTTTGTGATGTAATACAATTATGATATTTTGTATCAGTTAATTGTATTGTATTACTTTGTAAAAGCTGTCATTAATGTGACATCCGGTAATTTTCCGTTACCAAACTTCATTAGTTCCGTTAAGTCTTGCATACACGTATCGTAAGCGCACACTAGTTGTCGTTGAACGTTGGTGACTTAATAATACTAATCTATGATAAACAATAATAATCTAATTAATAATGTTGATTATTGGTTGTGATTATGTGATTTATGAATTTATAGATTTTAAATATTTTTGTAAATTTTACGTGTTAACGGGACTATGTGTATTATATATTTCATGTGTTGTGTGATTTGTTGTAAATGTTTATGGTTATTATTATTGACTAATAATACTTGTAAGTAGTTAAAATTATAAAAAAATGCTACAAATGTTAATTTTATAAAACATAATTATAGGAGGGTTTAAGGGCAAAATCTAAATAAGTAAAGTTTCATAAAAACCCAACCCTAGCCCCCAAACCCCATTCGGCCAAAACCTTTCCCCTCCACCCCTTAATTTGCGATTTTGATCAAGAAACAACAAGAGCAATTCGATTTTGGTTGATTCTAAGAGGTTACAAGGTGTTAGCAAGTTTAATTGTTGATTTCTACACACCTAAAGGTTAGTTTTAACTAGTTTTTCGTGTTGATTGTTCTTCATGAACCCTAAATCTGAGATTAGTGATGAAGACATGAAATTTATGTTGATTCCGTGTTAGCATTGTTGTATTGATGCTAGTTTGGGTGTTAATTGCAAGTATTGATGTGGATTTTGATTTTCAAGGTCATATTAGGTCAAAATTGTAAGGCCCCGTTCCCGGGACGCTTACAGTTGGTCATTCATCGCATATATTTAAATAAAACAATGCAGCGGAAACATTCAAGATAAACTTTTCTTTTACTATAAATACTTTTGCCATTTAATACAACGTACGTCAGTTACAAACATCTAATGTTGCATTACATTACAAAAGCATTATACAAAAGATTTCATCATTTCTAATTACATCTTTACAATGCCTACTTTTACTATGATTGTTGCTGAAGCATATGAAACCGAGGATTTCTTAAGTAATCCCGTTTATGTGAATCCTCAACAATCATAGGGTCATAAACAGTGACCTCTAGTATAAGAACATAAAAATTCTTCATCATAAAGAAGATTTCTTAAATAATCCTGTTTATCAGGATCTTCAAGAAATCTTGCACTCGCATGCAACATAATATGTTGCGCACATTATGGGCCCACAACACATTGCGTGGCAGCATTATCAAAAGGAGAATGACATCCCAAAAGAGCTGAGTAGCCGTCTCGTGCCATCCTCAGCAACCCTACCTGCCAACTGGAAACACATAAAAAGTCAGCGTTGCTGAGTGAGTTCTAGTTTTATATGTGGTATATATAAAAAATACTCTTTTCTGTAAAATACTATACTGTACTGTATATGCGAGCACGCATCAGCTGTATGAACAAATAACATTCGTTCTTTGTACTATATGCCTTGTTTGTAAACTTTATCTTTATGTTTCACTTTCTGTATGGACCAGTGAGCGATACCCCAACTATATGCGCGATGGGAAACGGATGACGGTCCATCTATATCCCCAGAAGGGTCAACTATATTCCCCCGAAAGGGCTATGTGTATCCCCCGAAGGATCAACTGTATTCCCCCGAAAGGGCTATGTGTATCCCCCGAAGGGTCAACTGTATCCCTCGAAAGGGCTATGTGTACTGTGTACAAGGCCGACCTGATCATCCGGGGCACGCCACAAAGGTCCTGCCAATCTCAATTGATTGACCCTGTGTGCGTCAATGGGTAGCTAGCCCGCAACACAGTTGAGCTAACGACACATAGTCGTGTAGCTCCTATAAGCTTGCAAGACTTGTTAACTTTTATTAATGTTCCTTCACTTTCTTTATTACTCTTTCACTGTACTTTACATAATACTTTCATTTCATCTATTAGTGATAACATGTAAAACTGTGGAAAGATAAACATGCATCAAATCGAGGAACATCAGTATTTACAAATCATCAGTCATACTATCATATAAGGCTACATCATACTTAGCCTACATACATCATACATACACTTCTCTCCACATTCACATCAGCCCTATTTGGGCGATTAAACATACTCCAGTCGCATGGCCTCCATGCGACTGAGTCGTGCGAATGGGCATACAGTCGTGCGGATGGACTTCTATCGTACGAATGAACCCTATGCGAATGGGCATCTATGCGACTGAACCCTCAGTCGTACGTCTGTACTACTATGCGAATGGATCTATGTGACTGAACCCTCAGTCGTGCGTCTGTACTATTATGCGAATGGATCTATGCGACTGAACCCTCAGTCGTGCGTCTATACTATTATGCGAATGGATCTATGCGACTGAACCCTCAGTCGCATGGCCTGTCGTGCGACTGAGCCCCAATCGTACGACTGAGCCTCAATCGTACGATTGAACATCTGTCGTTCCTCAGTCGTGCAACTGGCCCTTCAGTCGCATAACCCTAACTGGGCAGCGACTGAAGTTCATCACGAACAGCAGCCGTGACATTCAGCTATAAAACTCTTCTAAACTCAATTCAAGCCCAAATTAACCCTCCCAAACCTTAGGGAATCATACTAGGACATCATACAAATAGGTGTAAGTCCTAAATCATACTTTAAACACATTACCCAAGATTTCACCTAAATGGGTCAAACATACACTTTTACAAAACTAGGGTTTAGATGTGATCCAGCCCTAAAATCGTTTGAAAACATGTAAATGAGGGGTCTAGAACTCACAATAACAGGTAGGAGTTGAAGAGCTTCGACTTGACTAGCTTCTCGACAAAATCCGAGCCTGAATCACCCCGTTCTCTCTTTTCTTTCCCTGCTCTGTCGCCCTCTGCTCTTTCTCCCGACTGAAGTGTGTAAGTGTTGGGAGGAGGAGAGAGCTGCTCCTCTTTTATAGGTACAGCTCAGTCGCCCGAAGCCTAGGGGCGACTGGACCTTCAGTCGCATGAACACCATGCGACTGGACCTCCAGTCGCATGAGTTCCATGCGGTTCATCCTTCATTCGTGCGATTGAACCCCCAGTCACATAAATCACATGCGCGTCTGTACTATTATGCGAATGGATCTATGCGACTGAACCCTCAGTCGCATGGCCTGTCGTGCGACTGAGCCCCAATCGTACGACTGAGCCTCAATCGTACGATTGAACATCTGTCGTTCCTCAGTCGTGCGACTGGCCCTTCAGTCGCATAACCCTAACTGGGCAGCGACTGAAGTTCATCACGAACAGCAGCCGCGACATTCAGCTGTAAAACTCTTCTAAACTCAATTCAAGCCCAAATTAACCCTCCCAAACCTTAGGGAATCATACTAGGACATCATACAAATAGGTGTAAGTCTAAATCATACTTTAAACACATTACCCAAGATTTCACCCAAATGGGTCAAACATACACTTTTACAAAACTAGGGTTTAGATGTGATCCAGCCCCAAAATCGTTTGAAAACATGTAAATGAGGGGTCCTAGAACTCATAATAACAGGTAGGAGTTGAAGAGCTTCGACTTGACTAGCTTCTCGACAAAATCCGAGCCTGAATCACCCCGTTCTCTCTTTTCTTTCCCTGCTCTGTCGCCCTCTGCTCTTTCTCCCGACTAAAGTGTGTAAGTGTTGGGAGGAGGAGAGAGCTGCTCCTCTTTTATAGGTACAGCTCAGTCGCCCGAAGCCCAGGGGCGACTGGACCTTCAGTCGCATGAACACCATGCGACTGGACCTCCAGTCGCATGAGTTCCATGCGGTTCATCCTTCATTCGTGCGATTGAACCCCCAGTCGCATAAATCACATGTGCGTCTGTACTATTACGCGAATGGATCTATGCGACTGAACCCTCAGTCGCATGGCCTGTCGTGCGACTGAGCCCCAATCGTACGAATGAGCCTCAATCGTACGATTGAACATCTGTCTTTCCTCAGTCGTGCGACTGGCCCTTCAGTCGCATAACCCTAACTGGGCAGCGACTGAAGTTCATCACGAACAGCAGCCGCGACATTCAGCTGTAAAACTCTTCTAAACTCAATTCAAGCCCAAATTAACCCTCCCAAACCTTAGGGAATCATACTAGGACAACATACAAATAGGTGTAAGTCCTAAATCATACTTTAAACACATTACCCAAGATTTCACCCAAATGGGTCAAACATACACTTTTACAAAACCAGGGTTTAGATGTGATCCAGCCCCAAAATCGTTTGAAAACATGTAAATGAGGGGTCCTAGAACTCATGATAACAGGTAGGAGTTGAAGAGCTTCGACTTGACTAGCTTCTCAACAAAATCCGAGCCTGAATCACCCCGTTCTCTCTTTTCTTTCCCTGCTCTGTCGCCCTCTGCTCTTTCTCCCGACTGAAGTGTGTAAGTGTTGGGAGGAGGAGAGAGCTGCTCCTCTTTTATAGGTACAGCTCAGTCGCTCGAAGCCCAGGGGCGACTGGACCTTTAGTCGCATGAACACCATGCGACTGGACCTCCAGTCGCATGAGTTCCATGCGGTTCATCCTTCATTCGTGCGATTGAACCCCCAGTCGTATAAATCACATGCGACTGAGACCCAGTCGCATACTACTTCCAAAAAGTCAAACTGCCGGGTGTTACAAAAATAGAAACTTTTGATTTGGGGAACTTTCAAGATTGATGAAATTGATATTGTTTGATGATTGTATGATGTTAGTTAGATGGTATGGATGCTAGTTTACATTGATTGTGCAAGAAATTGATGAATTTGATGTGTTGTACATAGGTTACTAATAATAGTAACTTTAATTGCATGAACATGATAATATGATGATGAATTGATGTTGTTGAAGTGTTTGTGATGATATATGAATGTTAAATTGATGATATGGATGATAGAAACCTAAGAATGAATGTTGTAGTTCATATCTTGCCAAAAGTGGAAACTTTTGTTCATGATGATTGATAGATTATGATTATTAGGTGTTGTTGATCATGTCTGGACATGTTATGAACTTGATTAGGTATGAAATTGATGAAATTATGGTTATTATGGATGATAGATCTCTTTTGGGTGCTACTTTCCCAAAATGGAAACTTTATTTTTATAGAACTTTGAATATGATGATTTAGATTGTTCTTGGTGTTAGAATCATGTTAGAGTGTTTATTGATAAAGTCTAATATGGTAGAATGTGTTAATTGAGTTGTTTGGATGCTTGACTGATCATGAAGAGAATTTAGGTTTTTGATGATCATATATGATGATGAACTATGATTAGTGATTGGAAAAATCATGTTTGGGACATTAGGATCATGCTAGTATGTTCATGGATGAATGCTAATGTGGTTGAATGTGTTGTTTGGATTGTATGAATGTTAATTGGTTAATTATCTGTTTTGGCCTTTTTGTGAGAATTCATAGTTATGAGTTATATGGATGTGTTGTGCATGATATGATCCTTGTATGATCCATTAGTTGGGTGATAGTTACACTTAGCATGATAATTGTTAGAGATTTGCATGAGTTGTATGATGATCTAATATGGTATGATGACCTAGGTAGAACTTGGGTTGACAATGTGATACACATGGATAATTTGTTGATACTTTTGTATGTGAAGTTGTCACACATGGTTTAAACTATATTTCAACTAATATGTCACCAACGGGTCAAACGGGTCAACTAGGTCACATGTGTGTTGTCTTTATAAAACATTGAGTACTTTAATTGTAGAGCACTTAGGGTTTCTTTGGGATTTCTGTGTACATGTACTTATGTACTTGTGTGTTCTAGGTAACCTCTGAAGGTTGTCTTTCCACTTGTTCTTGTTAAGTTAAACCTTAGATATCTATCACGCGTATCAGGTGAATTCATGCCTGTAACGCCCGGCAGTTTGACTTTTTGGTAGGTTATGCGACTGAGCCTCGATCGCATGAATTGATGCGACTGAGCCTTGATCGCATGGAATTGATGCGACTGGAGGTTCGATCGCATGTTATTTGACCGATTGAAGCTCAACCGTACGATTAGAGTTCAATCACCCGAATGAAGGATGAATCGCATGGAACTCGTGCGACTGGGGTCCAGTCGCATGGTGTTTATGCGACTGAAGGTCCAGTCGCCCCTGGACCAGATGCGACTGGGCTGTACCTATAAAAGGAAGAGCAGCTCTCTTCTTTCCCTAACACTCACACGTTTTCAGTCGGGGAAGAGCAGAGAGCGACAGAGCAGAGGAGAAAAAGAGAGAACGGGGTGATTCAGGCTCGGATCTTGTCAAGAAGCTAGCCAAGTCGGATCTCTTCAACTCCTACCTGATAATGTGAGTTCTAGGACCCCTCATTTACATGTTTTCAAACGATTTTGGGGCTGGAACACATCTAAACCCTAGTTTTGTAAAAGTGTATAGTTGACCCATTTGGGTGAAATCTTGATAATGTGTTTAAAGTATGACCTACACATGTTTGTACGATGTTCTAGTATGAATCCCTGAGACTTGGGAGGGTCGATTTGGGCTGAAAATGGGTTAATGATGAGTTTGAGTGCGTTGGTTCGCGACTGCTGTTAATGAAGAACTCCAGTCGCTGCCCGGTTAGGGTTATGCGACTGGAGGGCCATTCGACCGAATGAGGATTAGTTGGTGTCCAATCGCACGATTGAGGCTCAGACGCACGATTGAGCCTCAGTCGCCCAATAGGCTATGCGATTGAGAGTTTCGGTCGCATAGGTCCAATCGCAGGGTAGTTCAATCGTGCGGTTAAGAGTTAGTCGCATATAGCCAGTCGTATAGTGTCTAGTCGTGCGGAAGGAAGTCCAGTCGCACGATTGTATGCCCATTCGCATGATAGCCCAATTGCATGAGACAGGATCTAGTTGGATGAGTAGAGGATCGCATGCTTCGGTACTGTATCAGTCTTCGGACATGAGTCGGGGGTTTGTGAGCAGGCCCCGACACAGTATCAGTCTTCGGACATGAGTCGGGAGTAGTGCGTGAGAGTGAGAATGAGACGAATGAGGAATGTATCACGTGCTCCGGTACTGTGTCAGTCTTCGGACATGAGTCGGGGGTTTGTGAGCAGGCCCCGGCACAGTATCAGTCTTCGGACATGAGTCGGAGTATCGCGGGAGATGATGAATGAGAGAGAGATAACTGTGAAAGAAAGAAAGTATGAAATGAACGAAAGGTAATGAACGTAACGAAAGTTAAAGAACGAACGAATGACGATAATGAACAGAAGAAACATAGTGATAACGCATGAAACGGGGTCCCTGTCACTCGACCTCAGTAATCATGGCTGTGTGCCATGAAGAGGGTAAAGTGTGACCGGACCTAGATAGAAGAGAAAGATAGAGGATGCATGAAAGTAATGAACGTACGAATGAATGAAATGAACGTATGAATGAACATAATGTACGTACGGATGAATGTAACGAATGTATGAATGAAAGTAAGAAACGTACGAACGAAAGAAAGAGTTAAGAAAGTATGTGACGTTAACGATGAACAGTACACGAACTAAAGCTAACGAATGAATGATGGAGATAATAATAATATTATCCACGTGTACGTATGTTGTATGATCGTATGTATGTAAGAACGGTTTTGATGGTAAGTAAAGTATGTTTTAATATAAAAACTAGAACTCACTCAGCAACGCTGACTTTGATGTGTTTCCAGTTGGCAGGTATGTTGCTGAGGATGGCATAGGGCGACTACTCAGTTGTTGAGGCTGGCATCCGTATTTTGACATGTCATAGTATTTGAAAAGAAAACGAATGTTGTAAAGTTATGAAAGGACATGTTTTAGTTATTAATGAAAATTTAATTCCGCTGCAAAGTAAATATACGTTTTAAAATGTTTTATGTGCGATGAATGACCAACCGTGAGGCGCCCGGGAATGGGGCCCTTACAATGCCCCACTCTTTTACATAGTCTCTTTTGGGGGAGATAGCATACTGGTAATCTACAAACGCTTTATATATTTAGGTTGTGTATAATATTAATATAGTGTTGTTTACCATGGAAAAGTACTCACACTTTCAAATTGTTAATATTGAATAGCAGGGAAATTTAGGTAGTACTACTGGGTCTAACGAGCCCCACCTGTGCGACTCGAGGGCAAACGGGTGCAATTTTGTCCTAATGAACTTTTTCATGACCTGGTAAGTCGTGGCAAGAGGCAACAAACTTATCACAGTCAGCTTCAATTACGAAATTACTATGATTAATATTTACTCTTAATAGACTAGCTATCTATTGCAATACACTGCTCATACATTACAACTACTTAATGATTTGTATTTGAAATGCAAACTCTTGAACTCACCAACCATTGTGTTGACTTGTTTAGTATGCTATTCTCAGGTTAAGGTTGCCAGTTGCCTAGGAGCACTCACACGTCAGCATTATTGGCTTGTCTGCATGGTCTTAAATATTATTTTTGGATTATGTCAAATTAAACAGTCATGTTTGGGTTTTGCATTATGATTGGGCGTGTATGTTTTGCGTATTTCCTTTACATGTTACTTTGATTTGAGTCTTCAGATTATTTAAATGCTTCCGCACATTTTAAAGTTAAACTCTGATTTTGTTTATTAGTTCATATAGAGTCATTCTGAGTAACTAATGACTGAGATCATGGTTTGTCACGCGCCTCGCGGTAAAACCCCGCAAGCGGATTTTAAGGGTGTGACAATTTATATATAAAATGGTTTTAATTAATTTCCGCTGCGATGTTTTGAATAAATGTATATTTTATGTGCGATGAATGACCAACTATGAGGTGACTGGGAACGGGGCCTTACAAATATTAGTTTAATTTAATACAAATTAATTCATTGAAAAACAAAACTAAATATATTAGAAGAATGAATGTTTTTTCTGCAGATTTATATTAGTTACGTACATGCTTACGTATACGTAAACATGTTTACATATATGTTCACGTATATCTGAACATGTTACATATATGCTTTTATACATTTAAACATGTCTACATATATGATTTCATAATGTGAGCATTTTTACACGTATGTATATGTTTTAGTAAACTTATTTACATATATGTATATGAAAATAAGACGTACACATGTTTACGTATATGTAGTTTTAAAGATGTCAACATATCTGATTACACATATGTAGGCATACTTACATATATGCTTGTTTACATATACGTAAACAATTTTACTAGTAGATTTACGTGTAAGTAACTTTTTTATATATATGTAAGTGATACATTATAAGAAAAACGAAGCCATAAATGAATATATCTACAGAAATTATACTGAATAGATCTACAGCCATATGTAAACTTGCATATGTATATGTAACTCAACGAATATGAGGATGAAGATGAACAAACGACGAAATCGTAGTATAAAAAAGTTACGCATATGTAACCTGTCACTACGTTCTTTTAGTTCTTGAGTTGCCCTAATCTGAAAATAGGTATATGTAACGTAAGTTACATAAACCTGTATTCATCTTCTTCCTTCTGTTAGCATCCATACACGCATCCATACATGCATCCATACACGCATCCATACACGCATCCATACACGCATCCATACACGCATCCATACACGCATCCATACACGCATCCATACACGCATCCATACACGCATCCATACACGCATCCATACACGCATCCATACACGCATCCATACACGCATCCATACACGCATCCATACACGCATCCATACACGCATCCATACACGCATACATTCACACATACATACATAAATACATACATACATATATATACATATATACATACACACATATTTATATATATAGACATACATATACATACATATATTTATATATATACATACATATACACACATACATATATACATATATACATATATACATACATACATACATATACATATATATATATATATATGTATATGTATATGTATATATATGTATATATGTATTATGTATGTATATATGTATGTATGTATGTATGTATGTATGTATGTATGTATGTATGTATGTATACATACATATATATATATATATATACACATATATATACATATATATATACACACTATATATACATATATATATAAGGGAGGGATCCTAAGAAAACCACAAAGTTATGTGAAAACTAGAGAAAACCAATTAAATTGATCACATAACTTAAATTTTTTTATCATTACTCTTTATTTTTGTGTGTGTGTATATATAAATAAGGGTATGAGTCAAATGAAAAACCGTAGCATGGTTTTACATATACGTCACATATAGGTTACGTAGACGTAACCATTTTTCATTTGAAATAGTGTTATGTATACGTAAGAATCTTCATTCTTGTATTTATGTTCAACATATATGTAACAAATACTTAAATACCCTTTTAACAATTAAAATAACATAAAATTTATGAATTATATTATTGGTTTTTGTGATTTTCTTTGGTTTTCACATAAATATTGGTTTTCTTAGGAACCATCCCCTATATATATATATATACACACACACACACACACACACACACTACTAATATAATACAAAAACCATGACTAATATGGTAATTTGCTCCCTGTTTTAAGACGGCAGATGAAAAGCCACTGTGCATTCATGTATCCCCCTTTAGATTTCTTCCATGTATGCCCCTCCTTTGCATAAATCCTCCTTCTTTTGATCCGGAATTCAATTGCCTATATCACATTAAATCTCACATTCATCTCCCTCATCATATTAGCTTCAACTCTTCTCCTTCCCCTTCCATGGTTTCAATCAATAATTGCAATCGGTTTTGCTCCCATTTCCGCTATAAGTTGTAATCAGATTGAAGGTGAAGCACCTTCGCTTCGTCCTGCTTTGGTGGTGGGTGTTTTGGAATCATGGTGATATTGCTCTTGTCGAGGTGCTGCTGCTAACGCTAAGCAGGGTTCCTTTAATTCTTCTTCCCCTTCCCTTCGCAGGTTTGTAATTATGTTGATCACATCATGATCAAACGAAGTTTATTTCATTATTTTGATTTCAGTTGATTGATGATGGAATTGAACATTACTTTGGCGGTTTCATTATGTTTGATACAATATGTAGGCGTGTTGGATTTTGTTCCATTAGTTTATTTGGTTGATTGTTGCAGGAAGTTAACATTGAGAATTTGTATTGAATTTGCCTACTATCTCTACTTTCAAGTTCCAAGATTGTTAAATTTCAAGTGGGTTTTTGGTGTTGAAATCAAAAGTTGAAGCTTTCCCTCATAGGGTTTTGATTCATTAATCTGATGTGGGAGATTTGAAAAAAGGGTATTGATGATGTCTGGGGGTGTTTGTTTTAGATGGTTTAAGTTTGATTGAAAAAGCTTTTTTGATTCATTAATAGATTGTAGAAGGGTTTAACTTTATTTCCTATTTGGAATCGTTTTTCATAATGGGTCTGTAAGTTTTTAATGATTTGGATTAGAATTTGAGTTTGGGTTTTAGGGTTTCCTTTGTTTCTTGTTTGGTTTTTGTAACCTAATTAGTGATGGGATTTCATGAGATAAAAATGTACAAGTACAACTACATGTCTAAATGTTCTGGTCAATCTGAAATTATAGGTTGGTCTTTATCTTATTTGTTTACTTGACTCAAGACACCAACAAAAGTTGTGTCAAAGCTAGCCATATGCCCACATCTACTGAGTTCAGCTGGTACTGTAATATGTTATAATTTTAGAAGACATGTTTATTCATGTTGTATCATATTTAGTTTTGTTGTCTGCTCAGATTATGTTACTGTTACATGCAGTATTGATTATGTTTGTGTCTTTTAAATGATCTCCTAATGGTTGTTTACGTTTGGGCGTGACCATCATTTAAATTATTTATTGAATTTGAATGTGTTAAGCTGCATACAAACTGTTTAATAAAATGCCTCAAAGAGAACAAGCATTAAGTTATGGAGACTGAGTATTTAATTCAAGTTCACTTGGGTTTGTTGGTTATCTCATTGATGCAATGAGAATATGTTAAACAATGTTATGTGAATTAGTTATATACTTTATATCATTTTGATCTATATTTTGAACACAATTTCATTTGGCTTGGATATGGTGCTTCGCTCATGTAAACTTTTATCTGTTCTCTGTGACATTGTGATACTTGAAAACTCAATTTCTGATTGGTGTGTTCCGGCGTTGAATGTAATTAACATTTTAGCTATAAGAACAAGGGTTGGTTGTGAAGCCTCGAGTGAAGACGTGTGAGGCTAAAGCAAACTCATGGCAAAAGGGCAGCAGGTTTTCTTTTCAAATTTCAAGTCTTTATTTTTTTAGTTCATGAATTTACTTATTTTTTTATTTTTGTTGTTGTAAGAGGTTTTTAAAGAATATATGCTAAAGAGGCACATTGAGGACCTCCAAAAAAGATGTCAAGTCTACCTTTAAACAACCAAGTGCAAGAAAGTTGTTTATGATCCCTCTTATCTGCCTAACAAGGTACAATTCTTCTGGCTTTTGTCTATTATTAAACAATCATGATCTATTTTTATTCTTGGTCAATTGTCATTTTAAGTGGGCTTTAATTTTATTAGCATCTGCCTATGTTGTCTACCATGTATCCATAACAATATTACTCATAAGAAAGTAAGAATTTGGGTCGTTGCGTGATATGGGTAACACATGTTTTCTTAGTATGAAATCATTGTAGTTGTTTTTTTAACTGTAGTTCAAAATTATTTAAGCATGTTACCTGACAAATGAGGAAGGTTGGCAAGGTGGCTAGAGCAAATTGCATCAGGAGCCATCCTATTCCAAATACCAACAACTCATACTTAGTGTAAGTTATTCTTCCACAGAAGCAGTGGGTTGCAAATTCGATATGTGAGTTTAACATAGTATTTGAATATTTAATTGTTTGTATATACAAGTTTTGATTTGAAAGGCAATAGTTAAAATATGGTTGTTCATGCTATTTGACTTACATGTACCATAATGACTTAAATTCTGCAAGTATCTCTTTTGTTGTTCATACTACCATAATGTTGCTCCAAAAAAAGACTGAAGTAGTCATATTTATGATGGCAAAACAGGGTGAAATTGTGTTGATGTGCTTACTTCAGTCTTTTTTTGAACATCATAAATATAATATTCTATAAAACTATTATCGAAATAAAGCCTTATCTTTTTTATTTTAGCAGTATAGAAGGTTGTAAACACTTGGTTGTGATCATGAACTGCTTAAATAACGCATTTTCTTTTAATTAAGTTCTTTTAAATTTCACTTGTTTGGCCCGTTACAACTAAAAGTAAACCCAAATTTGCCTTTTCTTAAACAACCTCCTTACCTAATTATTTGCATGTTCCCTGATATATTCTTCTCGGGATTCTCTAACTTCATAGTACCTTTTTTCATATTTCTTCTTGTCACTGCTTAGTGTTTCAAACAAGTGGCCAAATGGGCCAGAAAATGCTACTGAAGCATGTTGCTCTGCACTTCTTTTTTGGTCACAAGTGTTTGTTTTGTTCAACATACTATAGGCCCTCCTTGAAGCAAGCTGTGCCGGTATGTTGTATAAACTTAGCTTTGATAAATTTTCAAGCCCCATGTCACTCATTATTTTATAAAAAGAGGGTTGAGTTTGGGCACTTATATTTTGTTATATATCACAGATGAAAAATAGGTTGAAATGGGTAGGCCAAAATGTATAAGTTTTTGGAATGGGTTGGGTTGGGTTGGCTTGACCCACTTGGACTTTTTTCCCCTTAAAAATTAAGTTTGGTTTCTAGATAAATGCAATTTAGTAAGTTGTGGTCATTACTTGAGACTTTTAAACAACTTAATTGTACAAGCTTGCCTTGTTTGACATCAGAAAAAGAGTAATTTATAAGAAAAGTACATTAAAAATAAAAACACGAAACCATTACATATCACAAATGTCCATGGCATCACGCGGGTTTCTTTACTATACCTATATAAACATGAAGGAGTGACATGATTGTAATTTTCACATGGATTAATGTTAGCTACCATTAACGCGCAATTCATTGCAGATGCATTCGATCAACAAGATGTTTACTAATTTGTATTAAGTAGGTGTTTAGAATTTTTCTGTAATAGACAATTTAGTATGCGTATGTAAGATAGTGTAAGGTGACTATAATCGATAGCTTGTCTTGGTTGGTTTCATAGTGTTTTGTTCAAACCTTAATGTTAGCACTACATTAATTCTTTTTCCTACTAATTTGTTTGTAATTAGTTGCAAGAACATGTTGAGTGGTAGTTTATGGAGCACTTTAGCAAGTACAATAACCTTCTCAAGCTCAACTGGATCCCATTATCTTTCTCTACTATATATGCTTACCAACTATACATGAACTATAGTTACCAAGTATACAATATTCCTCTTGTTATTTGTAATACTACGTTTTAGCGGTTATCTTTCTCTAAGCAATACTTAATACTTGTAAAATGTTCACTCCGCGGCATCGCGCGGGCTCACACTAGTATATGTATGTATATATACATACATATATATATGTATGTATACATACATACATACATAGATACCTATATACACACACACACACGCACACACTAGCTTTAGAAAACCCGTGTAATGCACGGGTTAAATAAACAAAATATTAATATAATAAAATTTATGGAAAATAAAATGATATTTCAAGATATGATATGATTGAAATTACATATGAGTAAGTATTATAAGTAATAAAAAAGTGATATCAATCTTTTTTATCTTTGTTTTTAATTTTTTTTAAAATAATAACATTTTGTTTTAAAACAAACTGTATAAAAATATCATTTTTTTAAAATATTTCATTATCATAATTCCTAAATTAAATTATTTTTGGTTTTTAAATAATTTACTTTTTAAAAACACTAATTTTATAATATATCGTATTTTAAAAAAGTTTGATATTTCAGAAAAAATATTATTCATAAACATTTGTTTACTTAGAAATACCATTAATAAAAATCTTTTTCTTAATTTATAAAATATATTTTAATCTAAAAAAATGTTAAATAATATTATTAGTAATTATCGTAATTATTTAATAGAAGAGAGAGGCGGAAAATTTTGATGAGGGGAATTGTGGTGATGACACATGACATACCAAGTTACTCTTTTATTATAAAAGGTATATATATATATATGTATATGTATATATATATGTATATATATGTATGTATATATATGTATGTATAAATACATGCATACATATGTATGTATATACATACATATATATATACATTCATGCATATATATATATATGTATGTATGTATGTATGTATGTATGTATGTATGTATGTATATATATGTATGTATGTATATACATACATATGTATGTATATAAACATACTTACATATGTATATGTATACATACATATATTTACATACATATATATACATACATATATATATATATTATATATGTAAATACATATATATACATATGTATGTATGTATGTATATATGTATGTATACATATACATATGTATGTATGTATGTATACATATATATCTATATATGTGTGTGTATATACATATATATATGTATATATATATATGTGTATGTGTGTGTATACACACATATATATGTATGTATGTATACATATACATACATACATATGTATGTATGTATATATACATATATATACATACACATAGATGTATACATATACATATATATGTACGTATGTATACATACATACATACATACATACATACATACATACATACATACATACATATATATATATACATATATACCTATGTGTATATATATACATGTATACATATATACGCTATGTGAATAAAAAGGAGAAAATATAATTTAACCCAAGTAGAGGGGTTAAAAGTGTTAAAATGACAAAAAGTATCAAAAGTTGGTACAAAAGTGGGCATGGCCGCCCACTCTATCTACACATATCATTTCTTGCGGTTCTAGAGAGAGAAAGAGCAGAAAGCTCTTGGATTTTGAAGAAGAACAAGAAGAAACCAAGTTTAAGATAAGAATTTGTGTATTTAAGTTGTTCTTGGCTAGATTTAGTCTCGGTTGCATGCTTATATGTGTATGTGTGTTCGGTTGTGTGTTTTAGACACATCTAGACGTTCGAATCCTTTGGAAAAGCTCAAGTTGAAGAGTTTGAACTTGAAAGCAGAAAAAGTGAATTTGTAGGACCCCCTTTTAACATGTTTTAAATGATTTTAGGGTTGGAAATACAGGTAAAAATGTTTTTACAAAATGGGTTTTTCACCCGTATGTGTATGTATGAATATGTATGTGGGTGGGTGTAAGTTTGGGTTTAATTTATTGTTATGTTCATGTTATGATGCTTAGAATGTTAGTGTCAAGTTTAGATCATGATATATGTTAGATTGGTACTGAATTATGTTGAATAGGTGCAAGTTGGTTGCCCATGCGCCTAAACAGTGGCCCATGCGCCCAACGGTCAAAAACTGCCTAAGTGTGCCCAACCGTCCCAAAGTCTATACGCCAGAATAGTGCCCAATCACCTAAGTGCCCATACGCCTAAGTCAGGCATATGCGCCTGAATAGTGTCCAAATGCCCAAAAGGCCCATGCGCCTAAGTGTTAATGACAAAGTGTAGCTCAGGCGGCCACATAGTGACAAAATGCCTAAACAGGGCAGAAACGCCCAAATAGTTCCCATGCGCCTAAACACTTAGAGTTATTTTTGAATTTTTAGGAAAACTAGAAATTGTTGAGTTTGACCTGATTTGAACCATGGGCTATGATTACTCATTTTAAGCATGATTATGAGATGGTTTAGGGTTATTGTATGTATGAATGATGTATGGTATGTACAATGTGTTATCTTTTAATATTATTCAAATGTATTTATATTATATTATAAAATACGTTAAATATTATGTTATTACTTTATGTAATATGATAAATGAATGAAAGAACATAAAAAATAACGTAATGAAGTGAAAGATAACAAAGACGATAAGTAAAATGTAATGAATGAAATAATGGCTTGCAGGCACATAGAAAGGAGGTGCACGACCATGTTATCGTAACCTCAACTGTGATGCGGGTTAGCTACCCCAAAGGATGCACACATGGTCAATCATTGAGATTCACAAGACCTTTGGTATGCCCTAGGTGACTGGGTCAGCTTCGTGCACAATGTTCGTGGTTTAATTACCACAAGCCTAGCATCAGCTTCGTGCACAATGTTCGGGGTATTACCAATTGGTTTGAATGAATGGGAGAGATGACTTGCCCTAGGTGACTGGATCAGCTTCGTGCATAATGTTCGTGGTTTAATTACCACAGGCCCATCATCAGCTTTGTGCACAATGTTCGGGGTAATGTTCATCGATCCGTATGAAAGTAAAAGAATGACGTAACATACAAAAGAAAGTAAGAAAGTAAGAACAGTAAAAGAATGATGTAAAGTACGTTACGAAAGTATGATAACGAAAGTAAGAGATAATGTAAAGTATGAAACGAGAGTATGTATACGAAAGAGAATGTAAACGAAATTTGATGAAAGAATGAGTATGATGAGGAAAGATAATGAATGATAATGAAAGATAATAACGATATTATCTATTTGTATATATGATGCATGATCGCGTATGAAAGAAAAGAAGGGTTTTAACAGAAGTAAAGTATGTTATATTTTTGATAAAACTAGAAGTCACTCAGCAACGCTAACTTTTATGTATTTTCCAGTTGACAGGTAAGAGTTGCTGAGGATGGCACGGGGCAGCTACTTGGCATTTTTTGGGATGGCATCCATTAGTATAACAATGACGTTTTTGTGATGTAATGCAATTATGATATTTTTTAACAGTTAACTTTATTGTATTACTTTGCAAAAGATGTCATTAATATATAAAATGGTTTTAATTAATTTCCGCTGCGATGTTTTGAATAAATGTCTGATTTATGTGCGATGAATGACTAACTGTGAGGTGCCCGGGAACGGGGCCTTACAAGTTGGTATCAGAGCCAAAGTTTAGGTGAAACGGGTAAAAATTTTCAAAAGAAACCTAAATTTAAACTGAGAATGGGACAAAGGGAAGGGATACCAGTCCGAGTAGCTACGTGCCATCAAGTATTTTCTTTAATGTTAACCGGTATTATGTGCGCATGTTATTTGATCTATTAGCCCTTAGTAGATTTAGATATTGATATAGTCAGGATAGGAAATGCTTGGGGTGTGAAGAGTTAAGTAAGTGGCTAATCATAACTGGCCACTGTAATTAGGGACTTACTATACTTAAAATAAACTGAGCTATTACCTTGAATGACTATGTTAGTGTTTGAATCTTATAGTGTGTTAGAGGATGGCTGGAGGTAGATCTTCTAAGGCTTCATGAGGCGAAGTACGTGGTGGACGTGGTGCTGGACCACGGGTCACAAGGGGAAGGCCTAGGGTTGAAAAGGTGACCCATGAGGAGCCTGAGACCCCACATTCGGAAGGTGGTGATGAGAATGCTAATTTGAGAACCTCAGTGAAAGAGGCCGTGGTGGAGGAGGTTCATCAGGTCATGCAGACGATCTTGCCGTCTGTGGTGACCGAAGTGATTAAAGCTATTAGAAAAGGAGAGAGGAAGGATAGGAACAGGTCCTTGGGAGGCAGAGAGCAACCCAAGAGGGAGATGGAGGTTGTCCTTGAAATCAGCGAGTGCCGGGAGGACCAGAAGTGAAGTTTGGCACTCATTCGTTTGTGGACTCGGCTCTATGCTAGTGGGACAACATTGTCCAATCCGAGGGTAGCAAGGTGATTGGTAGAATGAGGTGGAATGAGCTGAAGAAGTTGGTGATTGAGGAGTTCTGTCCTCATCGGGAGTTGGACAAGGTGGAGAGAGGGTTCCTTCAGTTGGAGGCGGGAACCATGACACATCAAAAATACACCACCAAGTTTAACGAGATGGCACAGTTGGTGCTGGATCAGGTGACGCCCCTGTCACGGAAGATCAAAAGATACATCCAGGGCTTGCCGGCGGATATCCGCAGGCACATGATCGCCGCCCGACCGAGTACGTTTAGGTCGGTAGTTGATTTGCTTGGGAGGTTGTATGATGAGAGGGAGGCGGTGGTCGAGGGAAAGAAGACAGGTGGTGATGACTAGAATTGGAACAGGAAACGGTTTGGGCGTGGCGGCTTTACCCCGAATAACAAGAAAGCTAAGGTGGATGATCGACGGGTGGTTGCCACGGGCTCGGGAGTGAAAAAGTGTGGTAAGTGTGGGAAGGATTATGCTGGTGAGTGCAGACTGGGGCTAAATGTTTGTTTCAAGTGCGGGAAGCCCGACCACATCTCTAGAGATTACAGAGTAGCGAGGTGCTTCAACTGTGGTGAAGTAGGCCACCTGAGCAGGGAGTGCAAGAAGCCGAGGGCAGAGAGTTCCGGAGCGGGGAAGAAGACCGAAATTGAGGAGCAAAGGGCAAGCGCCAGAGCATTCACAATGACCAGGGAGGAGGCTAGGACGGACCCCGATGTTGTGTCAGGTACATTTCTAGTAAATCATACTCTTGCTTCTATGTTATTTGATTCTGGTGCTAGTAGGAGTTTTATTTCTGCTACCTTCTGCGCTAAATTGCTTGTTAGTAGTAGATGTATTGATGAGCCATTCGATGTAGAAACTGTCATAGGTAAGTCTACAACGATTTCTGACTTGATTGAGGGATGTGACATAGAACTCAAAGGTCATAAGTTTCCTGCTAGACTATTTGTGATGACCTTAGGAGGGTTTGATGTAGTCCTAGGAATGGATTGGTTAGCGGACTACGAGGCGAATATTGTATGTCGCAAGAAGATGATTAGATTGACAGCGCCTGACGGGAGTTCTGTGACAATATACGGTGATCGAGTTATGATGATTTCGAAAGTAATTTCGATGGCAGTGGCGGGAAAGTGCATGAGGCGTGGATGTAGTGCTTATTTGGCCTACGTCAACACCACAATTGTCTAATGTACCGGTGGTGTGTGACTTTCCCGATATGTTTTCAGAGGACTTATCAGGTGTGCTACCAGATCGTGGAATCGAGTTTCAAATTGACTTGATACCCGGTGCTCAGTCAGTAGCTAAGGCACCGTATCGTTTGGCTCCCTCAGAGATGAAGGAATTGATGGAGCAACTGCAAGAGTTGCTTGATAAGGGTTTCATCAGACCGAGTATCTTTCCTTGGTGTGCTCCGGTCTTATTTGTAAAGAAGAAGGACGGTAGCGTGAGGATGTATCGACTACCGTGAGTTGAACAAGTTGACGGTGAAGAATCGGTATCCATTACCGAGGATTGATGACTTGTTTGATTAGCTCCAAGGTTTCAGTTGGTTCTCGAGGATAGATCTTTGATCTGTCTACCATTAGTTGAAGGTGAAGGAGCAAGACATTCCTAAAATAGCTTTTCGCACGCGTTATGGACACTACGAGTTTCTCCTTATGTCTTTCGGTTTAACTAACGCGCCAGCTGCTTTTATGGACTTGATGGATTGAGTGTGTCGGCCGATGTTAGATAAATCAGTGATTGTGTTTATCGATGATATCTTGATTTACTCAAGGAGTGAAGAAGAACATGTCGGCCACATATGCAAGGTGTTGGAGACATTGAAAAAGGAGAAGTTGTATGCTAAGTTCTCCAAGTGCGCATTCTGGTTGCGAGAAGTTCAGTTCTTGGGTCACGTGGTAAATCCTGAGGGGATTATGGTAGACCCGACAAAGGTGGAGGCGGTGATGCAATGGAAGTCTCCAAAGACGCCATCCGAGATTCGTAGCTTCTTGGGATTGGCAGACTACTACAGGAGATTTATTCAAGACTTTTCCAAGATAGCCTCACCTTTGACCAAATTGACTCGCAAGTACGTGAAGTTCGTGTGGGGTCGAGAATGGGAGGATGCTTTCGAGGAGTTAAAGGTGAGATTAACATAAGCTCCTGTCTTGACATTACCCGAAGGAAGTGAAGACTTAGTGGTATATTCGGATGTTTCTTATTCTGGGCTAGTTTGCGTGTTGATGCAACGTGGAAGGGTAATAGTCTATGCATCCCGACAGTTGAAAATGCACAAAGTCAACTATCCCACGCACGATCTAGAACTAGCTGATGTGGTTTTTGCGTTGAAGATTTGGCAGCACTACCTATACGGGACGAAGTGCACAATCTTCACAGACCATAAAAGCTTGAATTACTTCTTCGAGCAGAAAGATTTGAATATGAGGCAGAGGCGATGGTTGGAGCTCATAAAGGATAATGATTGCGAGATCCATTACCATCCGGGTAAGGCCAACGTGGTGGCAGATGCCCTTAGCCGAAAGGAGAGACCCGAGCCGATTCGTGTGAAGACTTATCAGTTGATTATGACCTCTAATATGATGACGCAGGTCAAGGAGTTTCAAGACGAGGCTTTTAAACAAGATCGTCTTAACTCTGATAGGATGAGAGGTCTAGTCGCCGAGTTGGGTGAAAATATTCTTGGTGTTAGGACCTGATCTGGACGGATGTGGATTCCTCGTTATGGAGATCTAGGTGGAAAGATCATGGACGAGGCTCATAAGATTTGATATTCCATTCATCCAGGTGCTACCAAGATGTATCATGACATGAAGAAAGATTACTCGTGGCCGGGTATGAAGCGCGACGTAGCAGAATATATGAGTGTCTTACTTGTTTACAAGTAAAGGCAGAACACCAGAAGCCGTACGGAAAAATCCAACCTTTGGATATACCTGAGTGGAAGTGGGAGCATATCACCATGGACTTTATTACGAAGTTACCGCGTACCCCGAGAGGGTATGATGCCATATGGGTGATAGTTGATCGTTTGACGAAGAGTGCTCACTTTTTACCGATCCGAGAGACGTATTCCTTTAAGAGACTCGTGGATCTATGTATCAAAGACATTGTATCTCGTCATGGTGTACCAGTGTCTATTGTATCTGATCATGATACTCGGTTTACATCTAAGTTTTGGAAGAAATTTCACGATGCGGTGGAGACGAGGCTACACATCAGCACGGCTTATCATCCTCAGACGGACGGTCAGTCTGAGAGGACGATCCAGACACTCGAGGAAATGCTTCGAGCGTGCGTGATCGATTTTGGAGGAAGTTGGGATGACCATTTGCCATTAGCAGAATTCTCGTACAACAACAGTTATCATGCCAGTATTGGCATGCCACCATACGAGATGCTATACGGTAGGAGATGTAGGACACCCGTTTGTTAGGGTGACATTGGTCAGAAAGAGTTGGGAAGTATTGAGGTGATCGAGGCTACGACTGAGAAACTAGAAAAGATCAAAGCCTTTATGAAGGCAGCTAAAGATAGACAGAAGTCGTATGCTGATAAGAGACGTAGATCGATTGAGTTCCACGTGGGTGATAGGGTTATGTTAAAAGTCTCACCTTGTAAGGGTATCATCGGTTTAGAAAGCGGGGCAAGTTGAGCCCGAGGTACATAGGGCATTTCTGAATCATTGCTCAAGTAAGAGAGGTGACCTATAGGTTGGAACTACCAGATGAGTTAAGTGGGATTCACCTGACATTCCATGTATCTCATTTGCGGAAGTGTTTGGCAGACGAGGATATGGTTGTACCGCTAGAAGATATCGAAGTAGATGAACGGCTTAATTATGTGGAGCAACCAGTGGCGATCATTGATCGTAAAGAGAAAAAGGTTGAGGAATAAAGTGGTTCCTCTTGTGCGTGTACAGTGGAAGCACAGGAAGGGATCTGAGTCTACGTGAGAGACTGAAGAAGAGATGAGGCAACATTACCCATATCTGTTTGAGGAACAACAGGTTTCGGGGATGAAACCTATATAAGGGGGGTGGACTTGTAACACCCGGATATTTTTATATAGACGAGAAAGAAAGAATAAACGTGAATAAAAAGGAGAAAATGTAATTTAACCCAAGTAGAGGGGTTAAAAGTGTTAAAATGACAAAAAGTATCAAAAGTTGGTATAAAAGTGGGCATGGCCGCCCACTCTATCTGCACATATAATTTCTTGCGGTTCTAGAGAGAGAAAGAGCAGAAAGCTCTCAGATTTTAAAGAAGAACAAGAAGAAACCAAGTTTAAGGTAAGAATTAGTGTATTTAAATTATTCTTGGCTAGATTTAGCCTCGGTTGCATGCTTATATATGTATGTGTGTTCGGGTTGTGTGTTTTAGATACATCTAGACGTTCGAATCCTTTGGAAAAGCTCAAGTTGAAGAGTTTGAACTTGAAAGCATAAAAGGTGAGTTTCTAGGACCCCCTTTTAACATGTTTTAAACGATTTTGGGGCTGGAAATACATGTAAGAATGTTTTTACAAAATGGGTTTTTCACTTGTATGTGTATGTATGAATATGCATGTTGGTGGGTGTAAGTTTGGGTTTAATTTGTAGTTATGTTCATGTTATGATGCTTAGAATGTTAGTGTCAAGTTTAGATCATGATATATGTTGGATTGGGACTGAATTATGTTGAATAGGCGCAAGTTGGTTGCCCATGCGCCCAACGGTAAAAAACTGTCTAAGTATGCCCAACTGTCCCAAAGTCCATACGCCTGAATAGTGCCCAACCGCCTAAGTGCCCATACGCCTAAGTCAGGCCCATGCGCCTGAATAGTGGCCAAACGCCCAAAAGGCCCATACGCCTAAGTGTTAATGACAAAGTGTAGCTCAGGCGGCCACATAGTGGCAAAACGCCTAAACAGGACAGAAACGCCCAAATAGTTCCCATGCGTCCAAACACTTAGAGTTATTTCTGAATTTTTAGGAAAACCAGAAATTGTAGGGTTTGACCTGATTTGACCCATGGGCTATGATTACCCATTTTAAGCATGATTATGGGATGGTTTAGGGTTATTGTATGTATGAATGATGTATGGTATGTATAATGTGTTATCTTTTAATAGTATTCAAACCGTATTTATATTATATTATAAAATACGTTAAATATTATGTTATTACTTTACGTAATATGACAAATGAATGAAAGAACGTAAAGAATAACGTAACGAAGTGAAAGATAACAAAGATGAGAAGTAAAATGTAATGAATGAAAGAATGGCTTGCAAGCACATAGAAAGGAGGTGCACGACCATGTTGTCATTAGCTCAACTGTAATACGGGTTAGCTACCCCAAAGGATGCACATAGGGTCAATCATTGAGATTAACAAGACCTTTGGTATGCCCTATGTGACTAGGTCAGATTCGTGCACAATGTTCGTGGTTTAATTACCACAGGCCCAACATCAGCTTCGTGCACAATGTTTGGGGTATTACCAATTGGTTTGAATGAATGGGAGAGATGAATTGCCCTAAGTGATTGTGTCAGCTTCATGCACAATGTTCTTGGTTTAATTACCTCAGACCCAGCATCAGCTTCGTGCACAATGTTCGGGGTAATGTTCATTGATCCGTATGAAAGTAAAAGAATGACGTAAGATACAAAAGAAAGTAAGAAAGTAATAACAGTAAAAGAATGATGTAAAGTAAGTTACGAAAGTATGATAGCAAAGTAAGAGATAATGTAAAGTATGAAACGAGAGTATGTATACGAAAGAGAATGTAAATGAAATGGAATGAAAGAATGAGTATGATGAGAAAAGTTATGAATGATAATGAAATATAATAACGATATTATCTATTTGTATGTATGATGCATGATCGCATATGAAAGCAAAGAAGGGTTTTAACGGAAATAAAGTATATACTAGAAAATAAGTCTAATGCAACTTTCACGATGCAACTTTTTCTAGTTAAGTTACATTTGACTCTAATGCAACTTTGTTCAACATAAAAGTTGCATTAAAAGATCTAATGCAACTTGAAACATAAAAGGTTGTATAATTTTAATGAAACTGTAACTTTTAATAGAAAAGTTGCAAATTTAACTAATAAGTGCAACCATTTTCTTGAAAGGTTTCAATTTTTATTGAAACATGTAACTTCCGTTAGAAAGGTTGATCGATGTTTTATAAAAATATTACAACTTTTAAATAAAAATGTTACAGTTTCAATTATATTTTGTCATTTAAATAATATTGTATTCTTGTAATATTTTATTTTATTTAATATTTTGTTATAGTAAAATAACATGATTGTGAAATTAGGAGAAAAATGGTGACTAGTTTATGAATATGAAAAAAATACACGTATAGTAAGGACTCAAACCTGGTATCTTAATGTAAAGAGTAAAGAACTAACCATCTGGCCAATAATATTTATAATGCTCTTTTGTTAATTTAAATAAATAAATTTATTGAAGGAAAAGCCATTCATGTTCCCTTAGTTGTACAAGGTGAATGTTAAGTTGTACATGAAAATTTAAACCTAACTCAGCCGTGTAAATTAGTTAGTGATCGCTATGCAGCCCTCAAAATCGTTCAAACGATTATGTTAATCTCTGGAGTTCAACCCAGTCGACCAGGTGCCCTCAAAATTAATTGATCGAGCTACTTGTTACTTCACAAGCTATAAAATTCTTTTTCACCATTGATATGTTGTTGCCCTCAATACTTGATCGATCAGGTTTTGTCAATGTTTCAAATTGAATTTTAGGTTTCTTATGAACAAACTCATGTAATCAATTAGAGTTTACAAGTGGCGTATTATACAAGTAGCAGAACTTCACCTAACTTAGAGTTCACACACTGTATAAATTCCCTGTGTTTATAATTTTGGAATTATATTAAGACTTATTCATGAACATAGCTAAGAAGTAGGTCAAACTTAATATTTCAAAGTTTAAACAGTAGTTACAGACCTGTTTGACTTTTTTTAAGTAGAACATATCTGATGAGAAAAAAAAGGTATAGCATTCTTTCTTTTTTAGTTCAGTAAACACTCTAAATAGTAGTCATCGAGCAGTTTACCTGGAATGTTCTTTTAATTTTGAACCAGGTTGATAAATAGTTGTTTTTGCAAAAGTCAAAGGAAGTTGGGAATTCACTGCTTTAAATCTTTAATGGAAAGATGTTAAATGTAACAACCCCTCCTCGACCCTTACAAAAGATGAGGAAGTTTTTCTAAGTCATACGCATGAACAGTGCTCATGAGCCTGAACAGTGCTCATGTGCCTGAACAGTGCTCATGTGTCTAGGAGTTTGCTGGAAAATGGCTAAGTGCTAATATGCCTGAATAGGACTCAGAAGCCCGAACAGTACTTATAAGCCGGAAAAAAAAAATGTCCCCGCGACTAAGTCCTGGTCGTTTCAGCAGCCCTAATACGCCCGCACAGTTGTCATGAGCCTGAACAGTTGTCTTACGCCCGCACAGTGTCTTACGCCCAAACAGTTGTCATACGCCTAAACAGTGGTAATACGCCTAGAATTTTTCCTATGTATTCGTGTTTATATTCCACCACTGATTATTTTTTTTCACACTTATCTTACATCCATTATGGATATTTAACAATGTGGAAACTTATTCCTGTATAGAAACTATCTATTGCATGATTATTTGAGGCAATTTCGGACATATATATATATATGTTTTCAATACTTAGACATATTCGAATGTGGTGTGCCCATGCACACCCATGGCTTAACATAATAACAATAATAATAATAATAATAATAGTAGAATACCAATGAAATAAATAAAGAAATAATAATCTGCATGCCGCCCACAATCCACCAACGAATTGAGTCTGCGAAACCCACCCCAACACTCCACTTTCTCACCTTTCTATACATGCAACCATCAATCCTCATTTTTCATTTCACTCTTTCAAATCTCTCTCTTTCTCTCGGACTCCCTAAAGACCGAAAACACACACACTTACACTTTCATCTTTTAATCTTCTAGCAACCAATATTGAAGAAACAAGGAACTCCAGCCATAATTTGTGAACAACCTGCTCAAACAACCTTCCAAACCTCCTAATACGTAAGTAATACTACTTTTATTAGTTAAACGTTAATAAACTTATCCTCATCATGCTAAAAACACCATTCTCACTGATCCCACAGAGAGATCTTCGCTCGAACCTCATCCTCTTTGGAACTCAATCTGCGTACGAGGTAGACTCTTGTAAACCCGCGAGCTTAAGGTCGATATACAAGGATTCTACCTTATATATCTTCATATAATGTGTTGAAGCAACACCCAGCCGTATGTTTTATGATTAAACCTTGTTAATCTGTTTAAAACAATGAAACAAACACCCAAATACATATATATATTTTCTGGAATTAAGGTTATAAATGATATAGTTGCAATTTGGAATGTAAACCTAATAGTTAAACTAGTGTAAATACACCCGACTTTAGTAGTATCCACGCTAAACCGAGACTTAAGGATAAATTCCAGTAAGTTAGGACTTAGAATACTTAGAAAATGAACTTGGATGATTGGAAAGTTTAGTAAGATATGCTAAGGCTAGTATACACTAGTTTGATGACCCGAAACATGGAAATAACCAAGGAAACGGGCCATAACATGAACAACTTAAGATTTGAGAATTTTCAGGCCTTAGAATAATTATTGTAGTAATAGAAATCGAATTTGGTGAATTTTTGGGTTAATATGTGATTTTTATGAATTAATTAACGAAAGTAGAATTAACCGATAACTAGAAACTTACGTTTTAGACATCACCAAGTAGGATCTGATATTTTTGGGGTTCAAACAGATTCAAATAGACATTAAAAGCTTAAGAAAATATTAGGGGTCAAAAATGGTAAAGAGACAAACTTTGGGGTAGAAAATGTCAAATTTGAAACTTGAGGGGCCAAAAGTGTAAATTCTGCGTTTTTGCAGAATTTCAGCAACCTTATGACCCGAAACTAATATTAGGCTTATTAATACGATAATAAATTATAAGAACCATAAAACTTGATGAACACACGCTAAAACCCTAACTTTCCTAAAAAGGAAACTTTTGACGCAAACCTCTAAGAAACAAAGTCACGCACGCCCTCACTATAAAATGATAAATTATGTTAGGAATCTATAGCTTATTACTTGAATTATGATTATAGGGTGCTAGGACTTGAAACTATCTGTTTGAGGAACCTGACCGATATCAAGGTGAGTTCTCGTGTCCCCCTTTTTACTATTTTGGGGATGAAGCATGCGCAATTTTAAACTGAAACTATTATCTGTGATACAATATTATGCTTATGTTGTGGATTTTGATGATACCTGCTGATACATGAATCACGATCATTAATTCTTTTATGAACCGCTTGCTTTATATGGATAGATCTATTTTGGGAATCCCCCACACACAGTGGCTCCCGTTACAGGGAGGTACCCCACTGAGATCCCGAGGGGTCGTATGTGGCATGTAACAAGTTATAAAGGATACAAAGGCGGACCATCCGGCAGGTGGGTCCACTGCTATGGGGCTCAGATTCTCCCCTTTGGGGTTAACCGGTTCAACACAACTTTAGAAGAGGAAAGCGCGGGACTGAGTGCAGGGTTGATTGTGACCCCACAACAGCTATACTAGATAAAAAAACTTTAACTTGTGGACTTTAGGAGTCCTTTTTTTTGGTTTTTTTTCTCCTGAAACTAAAATCACTTGAACTCACCAACTTTTTAGTTGACACAATTTATTTTGAGCATGTTTCAGGTAACCTTTGATGAAGGCCTAGTTGATTTGGAAGATGCATGGATGACTTAGCACCCTGACCTCATGGCATTATGGACTTTGCTTAGAACTTTGAACAATTTGTAGTGAATGATACTTTAAATTATGTACTTTTGACAAGAATCAATGGATGTAACTGGGCTAAGCCATTTAGCCCCGGATTTCATTTTAGTTATTATAATGCCATGTGATTATCTCTACTTGTGTGCTCTTATGATGGTTGTTTCCGCTGCCACATCCGTTGCTAGTCTGTGACGTCCCACCCTCCTTGGGCCCGGGGTGTGACAAATTGGTAACAGAGCCACAAGTTGTAGAGAAATCGGGAATACCTTAGTAGACCCTAGGCTACAACCTTGAGACTGTAGGACTGTCCTTGCATTGGTAAATGTTAGGGTAAGCGGGTTGGATAAATTGATGATTACACTTGATCAATATAATCATGAATTTATCGGACGCGTAAATTCCAGCACGAAGCCTAAGTGTGACCTTTGGATTAGATTACTCGAGGAATTCTTTTAACATAGTCAAAATCAAATCTTAATTGAACTTCTATGAGATGTTACTGCTTACTGATACTATTTTAATGGATACAACCTCTATAGGATACTACTGCTTACAGATGCAATTACTAATAGATACTAACTCTATGAGATACAACTGTCATCACTACTATTACTAGTACTATTACTATGATCATGAGCTATGAGAAACAAAATTACTCATGACTATTTTTACAGGATAATCATATTATGGCTGAAAGAGGTAAAGCACCCGCACATCCCGTTGATGAGACTGCTCCTGTTGGGACACTGAGGAGGGTGAAGCCACAAATCGAGTACGAGGCATACTTGCAGAGATGCGGACACCCTGGCTGGTTATCCGCGACCTCTGACGACACTGAGCCATCTGAGGAGTCGTCACCTACATCACCTGCTAGGAGCCGAACGCGCTCCAACTCGCCATATGTAGTAGCTCCCACTCTCTCACCTATTCCACCTATTAGGACTATGGGTGCACGTATAGTCACTCGGCCTAGGAAGTGTGCTAGGCCAGGACCTTCTGTTTCTTTTAGGATGCCTCCTCCTCCACCTCCTCATACCAGAACCCCTACACCAGCACCTTCTATGCTCGCGCCACCTAGACGTCTGTCTCATGATGAGTACTGGATGCCACCCAGGCATAGCATGCATGATGGCCCTAGCGTGTTCGCTGGAGACCAGCACTCCCAGTCTAGCCGGCGGGCTAGTGACTTTGGCCCATCAGACCCTACCTTGAGTGAGATACTGAGGACTATCCAGCGTCATGAGCTGACCTTACAACATGCCACGCGGACCTCCCAATCTGCCCAATTCCAAGCAATGATAGCGACTCACAATGTCCAGCGCCTAGAGCAGGAGCAGAAGAAGAAAAGCTCGGGATGGTTCGGCTGGTTGAAGAAGAAATGGCAGGGGTAATGTAGCTGGTATTTGGGATGCATGGCAGTAGTCTGCCAAAACTATCTGAGAAACAATCTATCTATCTATTTAAGAAACTATTTCTATTAATAAGGGTGATGACACCTTCCAATTTGTGAAACAATGACACTATTTATTATGTATGGTTGATTTATGCTTGAGATTATCTGTGAAACAATTGATTGATAACACCAACTTTTGCAGGGCAATGCTATTTAAACATGTGAGAATCCTTGTGATGTGTGATTGATATTTCTTTATTGATAATTATCATTGTATGCTTTGAATGAAACTTAAGTGTGTGATTGTAGTACGTAGTAGGAATTATGAGATACAATGTGATACTAGAAACAAAATGTAAGAGAGATACTAAACAAACTTATCTATGATACTATCAGAATGCCGACACGACGAGGAATTCGTACGGGAAGGAGAGGTGCTACCCGAGGTAGGAACCAACCACCTACTCCACCAGGAACACCACCTGGGGGGAACGCCCACCAGGAGAATGATGAAAGGATCGCCAACCTGGTGGCATAGCAGATCGCCAATGCTATCCCAACGATCACTGCCCAGATCAACGCTGATCGGGGAAATACCAACGAGACTAACGGACCCAATAACGATGAAGGCAACCGTGAGGAAGCCGAAGCTATCAGGAATGGGTGCTCTTATAAAACATTCATGGCTTGCAAACCAAAGGACTTCTATGACACCGAGGGTGCAATTGAAACATATAGGTGGCTGGATGAAATCGAAGCTGTGTTGGACATAAGCGAGTGTAAGCTGGAGCACATGGTGAGATTTGCCTCTCAATCTCTCAAGGGACAAGCACTTGAGTGGTGGAAAACCATCATTCAGCCTCGAGTTCGAGATGCTATTGGTAGGATGAACTGGTCTGAATTCCGGGAGCTAATCACCGGCAAGTATTGCCTGATCAACCAACTAGAGAGACTGGAGGCTGAATTTCTGAATCTGGAGATGAAAGGCCCGAACTACATTGAGTATTTCAACCGATTCCTTGCGTTGTCCCGACTGGTACCACACTTAGTGATGCCAGAATCCAAGGGTGTAGCCCGTTTCATTTGGGGGTTACACCCAAGGGTGAGGGGCATGGTTAGGTCTTCCAGGCCTACTACTCTACAGGCTGCAGTCGACGTTACCAGTAGTCTGACTGACGACTTAGTGAGAGCTGGGTGGATTGAGCTTGAGGAAACTGAGGATAAAAAGAAGGCTGTGGAAGAAAGGAGGAAGTGGTTTGATACCAAGAAGGTGGTCGGCAGCAGTAGTGGTTCAAGCAAGCGACCTGGAGGAGAGGCAAAGCGAAATGACCATGGCAGGAAGGCTAGGAGGTTGTACCAAGGCATAAGCCCCTTCTGCACTAAATGCAAGGTTCATCACCAGGGGGAGTGTAATCTCATGCCCTGTTTTCGGTGCAAGAGATATGGCCACCTGATTAAGGACTCCACCTATAAGCCTAGCAAGCAATGCTATGAGTACGGAGACCCAGGGCATATGAGGAACAAATGCCCCAAGCTAGCAAGAGACAAGGACACTCGACCCAACAAACCCACGGGAAGAGCGTTTGTGATGGATCCAAATGGTGCCCGTAAGGAACCTGACGTGGTGAACAGTACGTTTCTTGTAAACAATCATCCTGCTACTGTGCTATTTGATACTGGAGCAACCGCTAGTTTTGTTTCTACTACTTTTAGGTCTCTGATTGATTTGACTGCATGCACTTTGACCGAAACATACACCATAGAACTAGCTGACGGTAATATAATAGAAACTAACGAAATCATTAAAGATTGCAAGTTGATTCTAGAGGGTAATTCCTTTGATATGGATTTGATGCCTATTAAATTAGGAGGTTTTGATGTAGTGGTAGGAATGGATTGGCTGGCTAAAAATAGGGCTGAAATTATATGTAATGAGCGCTTGCTTAAGATACCCATAGCCAGCGGAGAGATGTTAGTAGTCCATGGAGAAAGAAACCACCCACTGTGTCCCATGATATCCCACCTGAAGGCTACTCAAAGCCTCAAGAAAGGACACGCAACGTTTATACTATATGTGATAAAGGCCAAAGAGGAAAAGAAGATTGAAGACGTACCTGTGGTGTCTGAATACTTAGAAGTATTTCCAGAAGACTTACCAGGACTCCCTCCAGCCCGACAAGTCGAATTTCAGATTGACCTAATACCTGGCGCCGCACCGGTGGCTAAAGCACCTTACCGACTCGCTCTGCCTGAAATGAAAGAGCTGATGCTACAAATCCAAGAATTACTTGACAAAGGGTTCATACGACCTAGTGTCTCGCCTTGGGGTGCTCCGGTGCTATTTGTTAAAAAGAAGGACGGAACACTCCGAATGTGTATCGACTATAGGGAACTGAACAAGCTTACTGTAAAGAATCGATACCCTCTTCCCAGAATTGACGACCTATTCGATCAATTGCAGGGAGCAAATTACTTCTCGAAAATAGACCTGCGATCGGGGTATCACCAACTAAAAATAAAGGAAGAGGACGTTCTGAAAACAGCTTTCAGAACCCGATATGGTCACTATGAATACCTAGTCATGCCTTTTGGGTTGACTAACGCACCCGCAACATTCATGGATCTCATGAACCGTGTGTGCCGCCCGTACTTAGACAAGTTCGTGATCATCTTTATTGACGACATCTTGATCTACTCTCGGAGTAAAGAAGAACACGAGAAACACCTTCGAGTAATCCTTGAATTACTCAAGAGCGAACAATTATACGTAAAATATTCCAAATGCGAGTTTTGGATGCGTGAAATTCAATTTCTTGGTCACATAGTGAATAAGGATGGAATCCAGGTGGGTCCATCAAAGATAGAGGCTATTAAAAACTGGAAAGTCCCCAAAACTCCTACTGAGATTAGATAATTTCTTAGCTTGGCTGGCTACTATAGGAGGTTTATCAAGGACTTCTCTCGAATGGTGCAGCCTCTAACCACGCTAACCAAGAAGGATGTGACCTACGAATGGGGACGGGAACAGGATGAAGCCTTTAATCTATTAAAAGAAAAACTATGTAGCGCGTCTATCCTTACCCTACCAGAGGGAACCAATGACTTCGTAGTTTATTGCGACGCCTCGCATCAAGGGTTTGGCTGCGTGTTACTGAAGCGGGAGAAAGTGATCGCGTATGCATCCAGATTGCTGAACGATTCACGAAAGAAATTATACAACACATGATTTTGAACTGGGTGCCGTGGTGTTTGCGCTCAAAATATGGAGACACTACCTTTATGGTACTAAGTGCATCATCTATACCAATCATAAAAGCCTGCAGCACATCCTCAACAACCAGAAAATGTTGAACATGCGCCAAAGAAGATGGGTAGAGTTGCTAAGTGATTATGAATGTGAGATCCGCTACCATCCTGGCAAGGCAAATGTGGTAGCTGATTCCTTAAGTAGAAAGGAACGGGAGAAACCTCTTCGCGTTCGTGCTCTAAGGATGAGCGTGTACACTAGCCTCGTTGCTAGGATTAAGGAAGTACAAAGGCAAGCCTTCAATGAGAATAACCTGATGGGAGAAATGTTAACAGGGATGGAGAAGCGTTTGGAAATGGACAATGATGGGCTATACAAATGCAAAGGAAGGACGTGGATACCTAATCATGGCGGGGTTAGGACTATAGTCTTGGACGAAGCTCACAAGTCTAGATATTCGATTCACCCGGGGAGCGATAAGATGTATCAGGACTTAAAGGCACTTTTCTGGTGGCCTGGACTAAAGAAATCTATCGCCACCTATGTGAGCAAATGTTTAACCTGCGCAATGGTAAAGGCTGAAAACCAGAAACCATCAGGAACCTTACAGCAGCCCGAAATCCCGGAATGGAAATAGGATAACATCACCATGGATTTTGTCACGAAACTACCAAGAACATCTCGCGGTCACGATACTATTTGGGTAGTTGTGGACAGGCTTACCAAATCAACCCATTTCTTACCAATTCGAGAAGACTATGAGATGTCAAAGTTAGCCCGAATATACATTGAAGAAATAGTGACTCGGCATGGAGTGCTGCTCTCGATCATCTCTGATCGTGATAGTCGTTTCACGTCACGATTCTGGAGATCTCTCCAACAAGCTTTAGGGACTCGTCTTGACATAAACACATCATATCACCCTCAAACCGACGGGCAAAGTGAAAGAACTATTCAGACCTTGGAAGACATGCTGAGAGCGTGTGTGATCGACTTTGGTGGAAGCTGGGATCACCACCTTCCACTAGTGGAATTCTCCTATAATAATAGTTACCACGCCAGCATAAAAGTTGCCCCGTATGAAGCCTTGTACGGCAGGAAATATCGGTCGCCATTGAGTTGGAATGAGTGATAGCCAAGTGATGGGACCCGATATTGTGATGGAGACCACTGAGAAAATAGCAAAGATTAAGGAACGACTGAAAACAGCCAGAGACCGTCAAAAGAAGTATGCGGACAGGAGACGAAAACCTCTTGAATTTCAAGTAGGTGATAAGGTAATGTTGAAGGTCGCACCATGGAAAGGAGTTGTGAGATTTGGCAAGAAGGGCAAGCTAAGCCCAAGGTATATTGGACCATTTGAAATACTAGCAAGAGTTAGTCCGGTAGCATACCAGCTCAAACTACCTGAGGAGCTGAGCTACATACATAACACTTTCCATGTGTCAAATTTGAAGAAGTGTCTGGTTGACAAAACCTTGGAATTGCCATTGAAGGAAGCAAGAATAAATGACAAATTGAACTTTGTTGAGGAACCCATAGAGATTTCTGATCGATTGGTTTAGAAACTTAGGCGAAGACGCATACCCAAGGTGAAAGTAATATGGAACTCTAAACGAGGACCTGAGTTTACTTGGGAGCTGGAAGATGAGATGACAAGGGAATACCCATACCTCTTTAAAACCCGACCGTTCAGAGACTCAACAGAAACAAAATTTCAGGACGAAATTTTCTAAACGGTAGGAGAATGTAACAACCCCTCCTCGACCCTTACAAAAGATGAAGAAATTTTTCTAAGTCATACACATGAACAGTGCTCATGAGCCTGAACAGTGCTCATGTGCCTGAACAGTGCTCATGTGTCTAGGAGTTTGCTGGAAAATGGCTAAGTGCTAATATGCCTGAATAGGACTCAGAAGCCCGAACAGTACTTATAAGCCCGAAAAAAATGCCCCCGCGACTAAGCCCTGGTCGTTTCAGCAGCCCTAATACGCCCGCATAGTTGTCATGAGCCTGAACAGTTGTCTTACGCCTGCACAGTGTCTTACGCCCGCACAGTGTCTTACGCCCAAACAGTTGTCATACGCCTAAACAGTGGTAATACGCCTAGAATTTTTCCTATGTATTCGTGTTTATATTCCACCTCTGATTATTTTTTTTCACACTTATCTTACATCCATTATGGATATTTAACAATGTGGAAACTTATTCATGTATAGAAACTATCTATTGCACGATTATTTGAGACAATTTTGGACATATATATATATATATATATATATATATATATATATATATATATATGTTTTCAATACTTAGACATATTCGAATGTGGTGTGCCCATGCACACCCATGGCTTAACATAATAACAATAATAATAACTAGGAAATGAACCCGCGCGTTGCCGCGGGGTTCTTTTATTCGGGTTATTTTTGTTATCTCTATGAAGTCGAATGGACAAAATAAACTTTTTCCAGTCTAAAGTGAGTCGGGTCAACCCAACCTGCTCATTTTCCCATATCAAACATCCAGTATAATGAGAAGAAATCAAGAAAATGCACGAACCTGCCATATATGTATTGGACCAAGAAATCCAGTCAACTCTTGAGGTGGTCGTTTATATAGAGACTTTGAGCCATAGCTAATATCACCCATTTGACCCATAACCAATATGACCCAAGCTGACTTATACTCAATATCAACAGTTACGACCCATAACCATTATCACTCATTTTGACCTGTTCTGACCTGTTTTGACCCATAACCTATTAACAACCCGTTTTGACCCATATCAAATACCAACCGTTTTGACCCATTTCCAATACCACCCTTTTTGACCCACAACCAATACCACCCGTGTTGACCCGTACAAAGTTTCAATAGTGTCGAGCCATAACCGATATCACCTATTTTGAGTAGTGATAAATCCCTTCAAAATCCAAAATCAATTTAAATAAACAAAAAAGCTAATGAGCTAAAGTTGCAATAGAGATAAACCTCCAGATGTGAACCTGCCATTCCATTAGAAACCTTCATGGGGGTATAGAGTTCGATGAAAACTGCTCCAAATATTGATTGTGAACCTTCTTGAATATGATGAGCAATATATAAAGAAAGAAAAGTTACAGACTTAAGTAGATCACAACTTTTATAATAACAGAGATAAGCATAAAGTGAGTAATTAACCAATTATCTTTAAAGTTATTTGTTTGACTTCCTAGTTTTATTAAAGATTATAGATAAGCTATCTTTTAAGCTATTTGATATAAGCATGTTCAGTTCCAAGATTGCACCCCAATGACCCAAATCACCTTATTGACCCATACCAATACCATCTGTTTTGACCCATAACCAATATCAGCCGTTTTGACGCACACCAAATATAAATTGTTTTGACTCATAACCAATACCAACCGTTTTGACACATAACCAATATCACCCATGTTAGCGCATACAAAATTTCAATCGTTTGAGTTATAACCAATAACACCCATCTTGACTCATAACTAATATCACCCAAGTTGACCCATACCAAATATCAACTGTTTTGACCCACAACCAATATCACCCATTTTTACTCATAACCTATATCACCCGTTTTGACCCATTACCAAAACCATCCATTTTCACCCATACCAACTATCACCCGTTTTGAGCCATACCAAACACCATTCATACTGACCCATAACCAATACCACCCGTTTTGACCTATAACCAATACCACCCGTTTTCACCCATAGGCCATAACCAATGCCACCCATGAAATTGCATACATTTCATTTAAACTAATATAAAAAGATCTGATCCATATGATTTTAACCCAATAATTAGAAACTCAAACTCAAATCAAAATTTTTCTTATATCAAGACTTCATATAGCAACAATATAGTGAAGTTACAAGTTCAAGAGTATAATCATGCTGACATTCTTATTCTACAAATTGAATAACAAATTTTTATTCTCAAATTATGATGAGAAGCTTATCAAATTGAAGTAAGTCACAGCTTTGTTGCAACCAAGGAGATCACTTTAAAATATTTTGCATCAGAATACAACACATGATAGCTGGACACACTTAAGAAAAGCATAATAAGTCTTCTACATGAATTATTATTGAAGTGACCTGCTCATAAACTATCACATAGCCACAGGTTATAAATATAATCCAAGTCAAAAGCATTGTGTTCCTTGAATATATCTGGACAGCTTTTTAGTATGTGTGGATAAATACCAAATGAAAATAGGTTTGCAGTTTGTTCGATTCGCAAATGAAAGTGATTTGTTGGAATTAAGTTTTCCAATTGTCTGGAAATTTCCTTTTCGGTTTAGGTCTCTTTAAATTGGTTTCCTGAATTGTGTATATCTAATTAGTATTACTTCCATGTAAACTAAAATGCAGAACCCAACAGCTCCAACACCACCATCTAGATGAACCATCATATTTAAATTACCTCTAAGTTGAAACTGGAATACTATAAGTTACAAATACATGTGAAAAATTAAGATATGATATGACAAAAAAAACCTAACTATTCATAAGAAAATCGATACCTAGGATTTGAGGTGGCGTCATATTTGCGCATGATGACGAACACAAGCCATTTCTTGGGGACCTCGATCTATTGCTATTACCCCAGCTCCTTTGTTCACCGTGTAAGATAATCTTCGTCACATAAAACTCTTTTGAAGACACATCAAAAAAGAACCTGGAGAATTGAAGGATTAAGATCGAGTTCGGAGAAACACAACATCATCATCATTATAAAAAAGCGGTATCGACCGGTCTTAAAAAAGGTCACCGGTGTTGTTGCAGCGTAAACAACATCGTTATCATCATCAACATAGAAGAATCGGAATCGAGAGGTCGAAACAAAGCAAGAAGCAGCACGACTATGTTATATGTTTTTAGACTAAGCAAGAAGCAGCAAAATCAAAGGAATAAATAACAACCTACGGTGTATAAGAAAACAAAGCAGCCATGGATGTGTAGATAAACATAAATCAAAAACTAACAAAAGAAAGCAGCCATGGATGTGATAATAAACATACAGCAAACTAAGAAGCCACAAAAATCAAAGAAACAAAATAACAGGTTCATAATCATCTGACAGCTGATGCTTTATATATGTTTTCACACGTCTAGAATGAGATATTAACAACTCCTAGACGCTTACAAGTAAGTTGTATAACAAACCAAAGCAACCATGGATGTTAAGATAAACACACAGCAGCACTAGTGAAACCTTATGACTGCAAGTTTCTACAGCCAAATCCAAAAAATATGGTTTATTTGCATCTAAGATATTGAAGCAGCATATAAATCTAGACCACAATGATCCGGTTTTATCAAGTAACAAATATCCAAAAGACAGAACCATCACTGGATCAACTTTAAAAAACAGGAATTGAAAAGGAGGTTCTCAAAACCGTTATAACCTAGCTACAATAAACCCACTGTTAAAACATCAACAGTTAAAGTTTTGTAATACTGAGAATTGTTCCAGATTAAGAAGAATATTAGGGCACACTATCAGAGATAAATTAATCTAGGGAAACTAACTGCAATTAGAGCACGAAAACATCACTAAGAAAAGAAATCAGATCAGGATGAAACGAAATATATACGTGATTTTATGTTGTGCGATTGAAAGGAAAAGAGAAAGGAGTTGTCGTACCTGATTCCATCTTCTGATGAATGATGATGATCGGAAACTCGCGATAGAAGGTTTGGGGGTGAAATTGGATGATTTTACAGTGACGAAGATGATGATGGTGAATATGGTGAAGATGAAGATGAAAGGAAGCGTGGTCACCATCATCATCACAAACTAACTCAACCACCACCATCCACCGTCGTCACTACCTAATCCACCACAGTCGACACCCACCATCGCCAGCCGTGACAACCATGACTATCACCACCCTCGTCGCCCTACAGACAGAACCAACCACCATCATCGCCATCTGTAAACACCGCCTTACACCACCGGCATCTAACCCACGGAGGATGTCGAGGGTAGAAGTTAGGGGCTGAAGGTTGGGGATTAGGGTTTTGGTCGGTGGCACTGTACCCACCGACCAAAGTCTTTAATAAGAATTGTAATAATAATAATAATAATAGTAAAATACCAATAAAATAAATAAAGAAATAATAATCTGCATGCCGCCAACAATCCACCAACCGAATTGAGTCTGCGAAACCCACCCCAACACTCCACTTTCTCACCTTTCTATACATGCAACCATCAATCCTCATTTTTCATTTCACTCTTTCAAATCTCTCTCTTTCTCTCGGACTCCCTAAAGACCGAAAACACACACACTTACACTCTTCATCTTTTAATCTTCTAGCAACCAATATTGAAGAAACAAGGAACTCCAGCCATAATTCGTGAACAACCTGCTCAAACAACCTTCCAAACCTCCTAATACGTAAGTAATACTACTTTTATTAGTTAAACGTTAATAAACTTATCCTCATCATGCTAAAAACACCATTCTCACTGATCCCACAGAGAGATCTTCGCTCAAACCTCATCCTCTTTGGAACTCTATCTGCGTACGAGGTACACTCTTGTAAACCCGCGAGCTTAAGGTCGATATACAAGGATTCTTCCTTATATATCTTCATATAATGTGTTGAAGCAACACCCAGCCGTATGTTTTTATGATTAAACCTTGTTAATCTGTTTAAAACAATGAAACAAACACCCAAATACATATATATATTTTCTGGAATTAAGGTTATAAATGATATAGTTGCAATTTGGAATGTAAACCTAATAGTTAAACTAGTGTAAATACACCCGACTTTAGTAGTATCCACGCAAAACCGAGACTTAAGGATAAATTCCAGTAAGTTAGGACTTAGAATACTTAGAAAATGAACTTGGATGATTGGAAAGTTTAGGAAGATATGCTAAGGCTAGTATACACTAGTTTGATGACCCGAAACATGGAAATAACCAAGGAAACGGGCCATAACATGAACAACTTAAGATTTGAGAATTTTCAGGCCTTAGAATAATTATTGTAGTAATAGAAATCGAATTTGGTGAATTTTTGGGTTAATATGTGATTTTTATGAATTAATTAACGAAAGTAGAATTAACCGATAACTAGAAACTTGCGTTTTAGAAATCACCAAGTAGGATCTGATATTTTTGGGGTTCAAACAGATTCAAATAGACATTAAAAAGCTTAAGAAAATATTAGGGATCAAAAATGGTAAAGAGACAAACTTTGGGGTAGAAAATATCAAATTTTGAAACTTGAGGGGCCAAAAGTGTAAATTCTGCATTTTTGCAGAATTTCAGCAACCTTATGACCCGAAACTTATATTAGGCTCATTAATATGATAATAAATTATAAGAATCATAAAACTCGATGAACACACGCTAAAACCCTAACTTTCCTAAAAAGGAAACTTTTGACGCAAACCTCTAAGAAACAAAGTCACGCACACCCTCACTATAAAACGATAAATTATGTTAGGAATCTATAGCTTATTACTTGAATTATGATTATAGGGTGCTAGGACTTGAAACTATCTGTTTGAGGAACCTGACCGATATCAAGGTGAGTTCTCGTGTCCCCCTTTTTACTTTGGTTTTGGGGATGAAGCATGCGTAATTTTAAACTGAAACTATTATCTGTGATACAATATTATGCTTATGTTATGGATTTTATGATACCTGCTGATACATGAATCACGATCATTAATTCTTTTGTGAACCGCTTGCTTTATATGGATAGATCTATTTGGGGAATCCCCCACACACAGTGGCTCCCGTTACAGGGAGGTACCCCACTGAGATCCCGAGGGGTCGTATGTGGCATGTAACAAGTTATAAAGGATACAAAGGCCGACCATCCGGCAGGTGGGTCCACTGCTATGGGGCTCAGATTCTCCCCTTTGGGGTTAACCGGTTCAACACAACTTTAGAAGAGGCAGGCCGGGACTGAGTGCAGGGTTGATTGTGACCCCACAACAGCTATACTAGATACAAAAACTTTAACTTGTGGACTTTAGGAGTCCCTTTTTTTGGTTTTTTTTCTCCTGAAACTAAAATCACTTGAACTCACCAACTTTTTAGTTGACACAATTTATTTTGAGCATGTTTCAGGTAACCTTTGATGAAGGCCTAGTTGATTTGGAAGATGCATGGATGACTTAGCACCCTGACCTCATGGCATTATGGACTTTGCTTAGAACTTTGAACAATTTGTAGTGAATGATACTTTAAATTATGTACTTTTGACAATCTGTCACACCCTCGCTTATAGCGGAAACACGAGGATGCGACAGACGGGATCGTCATGACACTTGGTATGTTTACAGAGACTTAATATATGCAAAATCCTCGTGTCATGACGTCGTCCGACACAATGGTGACTTGTGTCGTGGTTAGTCAGTTCCACGACTATCATAGTCTTATTAATTCTAAAATCCATATACACGGTGTTCAAATACAACAGCAAATGATAAACAATACAAATGCAAAAACTAATGAAATCCTGAGGGTCTCTGCTAAGGCATCAGCACTAGCTATCCTCTTTGATTATGTTCGCCTGAAAAGATATGCTCAAAAATGTCAACACATAATATTGGTGAGTTCCGCAGGTTTAAATTTAAAACATTTGATTGATGCTGTATAAAATTTGATATGGAATCATACTGCAAGCACAAACCACATAACATGTGTTTAAAGACAACCAAACCTACTGATGTTATGCATATAAAATAGACGGAATATATTCACCCTTGGCCTGATTGCTGGCAGCTGTGTTGGCAACTCGCAAGTTAACCAATCGTCGAAGGGTGGGGGTGTCAACCCAGTAGTACTACCAATACCTAACTGTTGATTCCCAAACCCAGGAATTAATGGTTGTAAGAATCATAGAATAACACCATGTATGCATGCAAAACAGTATCACATTGATTCCAAGTATAGAATATAAAATGTACAGCATTAAAAACGGGCGAGCATACTTTTCCCCCAATTGATTGAAAACATTAAAAACTTGTATAAGCATAAAAAGGGGCCACGAAACTCACCTTGAATCTTGAGTACCTCCCCATTAGGCATGGGGATTCGTACTACTTTCTCTCGACAAACGATCTTGGCTCCGTGCTTCGACAACCAATCCATTCCCACAATCACGTCGAAGCTCCCTAGTTCGAAAGGTATTAAATCTATGTCGAATGCATGGTCTTCTAATATTATGGAGCACTGTCTAATGATCTTATCTGCTTGTACGAATCTACCGTTGGCCATTTCTACGGAAAAGCTAGTTTCTAGCCTACTCGGTTTCAAGTCCAGCATGTGTGCAAATTCAGAAGATATGAAGCTATTGTCTGCTCCTGTATCAAACAATATAGAGGCGAAGTGGTCGTTGAGAAGGTACGTACCCGTGATGACATTGGGGTCCTGACGGGCATCATTGGCTCCAATGACGAAGGCACGTCCTCTTGCAGCATTTCCTTGATTTCCCTGGGCCTGATTACCAGCTATAGCCAGTAATTGCTGTTGGTTATTGTTTTGTTGACCGGGTGCTCTGTTTAGTCGGGGGCACTTGTTTCGGAAGTGATCGAGACTTTGGCATTCATAGCATGCCCTGGCATTCCCGGCGGGGTTAACCACATTGATGGTGGCGCAATCCTACAATCCTTCACCCAATGACCCAAACGCCTACAGTTTGTGCATTCCCGACACGGCCTTGCTGGGGAATGGTGATAATTACACTTGTTGCACTTGAGGTACGGTCCTGTGTAATCCTTCTTTTCTTGGGTTACAGCCACAAAACTTCGTGCTTTTTTAGCCTTCTTATCGGTTCTTCCAGCGTTAGACCCGAACTCTTTTCTCTTCTCGGTTCCCTTCCCCAGCAATCCGGTTCTCACCATTTCATCAGTAAGAGCGCCAGCCTTCAAAATTGCGCTCTGAATTGTAAGAGGAGAAGCTGTTGTCACTAGTGCTCGGATTTGAGGCGCAAGTCCCCAGATATACCTCTCGATTCTCTTGGATTCCGGTGTGGCTAAATGCGGAACCAATCTTGCCAGTTCATGAAATCGGTCGGTGTACGCTGCGTGCCCAGCTCCCACCATTGCGTGATTCCAGATTGCGTGATTCCAGAATTCATGTTCGAGTTTTTGCATTTCGTTGAGAGGACAGTATTCCTCAAAAATTAATGCCTTAAACTCATCCCAGGTCATCTGCATTGCAGACTCCCTTCCTCTTGCCTGAACCTGGGTTTTCCACCAGGTTAATGCCTTGCCTTGCAGTGAGCAGGTGGCATATTTGATCCGTTGACTATCGAGGCATTCACTAATGTCGATTACTGCCTCCATCTTCTCGACCCATCTGGTCAAGGCTATCGCTCCGCCTTTCCCATCGAATTTGTGGGGTTTGCAAGCCATAAACTCTTTATATGTGCATCCCCGTTTGGTATGGTTGCCACCAGTTTCGTTTCCATTGGTTCCACCAGTGCCAATATCATCCGCTACCCCTTGGTTATGTTGGCCATTGGTGTTATGATCCCCGTGGAGAGGATGATTCAGCAGGGTGTTGCTTACTTGCATCACAATGGTAGGAACCAATGCAGCTAGCTCCTGAGCAATCATAGCAGCTATATCAGGATTGCCAGTTTCCTGATTATTGTCAGCTGGAGCACCACCAGCTCTTGATGGTCTACCCCTTCTCCTGGTTTGTGGGGCTTCAGCTTCTTGGTTGGTTTTGCGTGTGACTCTTTTAGGCGCCATCTTCTAACTACAGAAAGATGGAAACTTTAGTCACCACATGATTTCACTCATCAATTACTAATAATCTATGCTTCGGTCCATTAAGATCATTATGTAGCCCAGTTTAAGCACATTCTTAGTATACCGGTGATGCTTATATATAGGGTTCCCCGCAGCGTTCCCACCACATCCACGATATACCTTGAATAATACTTAAACTAGTTACATAACATCTTAATTTTCCTTAGCACCTACTCAAAGAATAACGTTTTGTGTGCGTAGAGAGTATCATTACTCCTCTACATTCATGTAATCCATAAGGTCAATATTATGATTGGAAATACCATGAAGGCTCTAATAGGATAGGACTTGAGTAAATGTTAATAATGTTTGATTGCCTTCAACAAGGACTTATAATGTTTGATTGCCTTCAACAAGGACTTACTAGAGTTATGACCCTAGCACTCTAGGGTATAGAATAGAAACGTGTAATACTCATGATCGTTACATCATGGTAAGATTAACCAGACTTCTCATGCATGGTGGATTGCAATTACGTGTGCACCCGTAATGGTAATCTACCTTGCATGATCACCCTTAGCTTCACTTACCCCAAGTTAACATCATAGTATTATTTAGATTCATCAAGCACAAATAATGTATTGTCCTTATGTCCATGAGCCAGTATTCCGATAATAGCATGTAATAGCAAATAAGCACATAAGCACATTATGTCTAATGATAACTGCATCTCCGTCATACTTTCAGAATTTCAGTCATAACTATGGTAGGGTCGAATTCAATATCCGAGATCGACGCTACGCGTGATCACCGAAGTTCCCTAATAATATGATTTTATACGCATACAAGCATAAAGTTCTAGTATCAAAGTATCCCATGTAGAAAAACTAAGAGTATTAATGTCTTTCTCAGGATGTTCAGATAATACGTGTATATGTATAAAGTCAAGTATGTAGGAACATACTTGTATATTATTAGGTATATAGGAATATACCTGTATATTAAGTTCATAGACTTAATATACTTGACCCATTTGCCTTGTAGATTTGTGTATTGACCATAGTTTATCACTCATCCCAGAAATCCCCAGGTAGCGTAACGGGTCTCGCAATGAGATTTATACGAATACGCTTGCCTTAGCCCGAAGGCCTTTTGCCAGGAGATCCAGAATATAGGTGTCTATGTGTCACACAAATCATGAAGAACATTTAGGTAAAATCAAATGCACACAGTCCCTAGCATGCATTCTATATGAAGGTTCTTAGGTTATAGTCTAGGTCGAATTCTCCACCTAAATCTCTATAACCAAGGCTATGATACCAATCTGTCACACCCTCGCTTATAGCGGAAACACGAGGATGCGACAGACGGGATCGTCATAACACTTGGTATGTTTACAGAGACTTAATATATGCAAAATCCTCGTGTCATGACGTCGTCCGACACAATGGTGACTTGTGTCGTGGTTAGTCAGTTCCACGACTATCATAGTCTTATTAATTCTAAAATCCATATACACGGTGTTCAAATACAACAGCAAATGATAAACAATACAAATGCAAAAACTAATGAAATCCTGAGGGTCTCTGCTAAGGCATCAGCACTAGCTATCCTCTTTGATTATGTTCGCCTGAAAAGATATGCTCAAAAATGTCAACACATAATGTTGGTGAGTTCCGCAGGTTTAAATTTAAAACATTTGATTGATGCTGTATAAAATTTGATATGGAATCATACTGTAAGCACAAACCACATAACATGTGTTTAAAGACAACCAAACCTACTGACGTTATGCATATAAAATAGACGGAATATATTCACCCTTGGCCTGATTGCTGGCAGCTGTGTTGGCAACTCGCAATTTAACCAATCGTCGAAGGGTGGGGGTGTCAACCTAGTAGTACTACCAATACCTAACCGTTGGTTCCCAAACCCGGGAATTAATGGTTGTAAGAATCATAGAATAACACCATGTATGCATGCAAAACAGTATCACATTGATTCCAAGTATAGAATATAGAATGTACAACATTAAAAACGGGCGAGCATACTTTTCCCCCAATTGATTGAAAACATTGAAAACTTGTATAAGCATAAAAAGGGGACACGAAACTCACCTTGAATTGTTGTAATGCACAAAGACTTCACAGAATCAAGCAATGCACGATCAAACATGATCAATACCTATTATTGATTATAACTATGCCTTTAAAACATATTCAACGCGAATAAATTGATATGGTTAGATTCGGGTTGGTTTGGTTTGACGTTCACGATTTGATTTATGCATTTAAGTTTAATTATAAACTTAGTGATTCATATATTAGGTTTAATTAATTTAAAGTATATTTATAACTTGTAGGTATATTCGTAAATAATACATGAAATTATATGATGTATAATTTCTATAATTTTCGGGGTTATTTGATAATTACACACGATTTAGAGTTTATTTTTATAAAAATGATTATTTATAATATTTATAATAATATTTTATAAAGATTTTTAAGGTTTTAAATAAAATAAATTTACAGAAAATAATTTTGTAAGATTTAAATAAGGGAAGTTTATAAAATTTATTTTTATAATTTTTAGGAATTTTTCTGAATTTTATTGGGGCTTAAAAAGCCTTAAAAAATGTTTACAGGTAGCCGGGTTCGAACCCGAGACCTCCAACACTCACACCCTCGCACCAACCAGTGAACCAAGGCCTCAGCCGCGTTAGACCTCCGTTCCATTTGTTTTTAAACGTGGTTAACCCAGTTTCCCCAAATCCATATAAACCCTAATTTGATTTCAGTTCGATTGAACACGAATTCGATATTAATAACAGTTAAAATCATGGGGCTTTTGATACCCATGTATAAACGAGTAAGATGATATGTTAATTACCTGGTTGGTTTCGATTTGATGATAAGAACAATGAAGAACAAGCCGCGGTATAACCCGAGATCGAATGTTGATCAAACGGTGATGGAAATCAAATTGATTGTACAGAGAGCTTTGAATGATGCTAATGATCAATAGCCCTATGTTAATTGTAGTGTATAAGGCTCGGAGAGTAGTATTAGATTAGTTGCAGGTTCGAGAGCAGAGGTGAATTAATTCGGTTTGATTTTGTGTGTTTTGTTGAAATGGGCAGTAGCATTCGATGTGTAATGAGTTAAAGTTCGATTGAACGGTATTAATTTGATTAAAGTGGTGTTTTTAGTGGGTGTTCTAGCCGTTGAACGGCCGAAAAATAAAGTGAAAAGTTTATACCCGTTAATTCACTGTTTCAACGCGTTTTTAAGGTTGCTTCGAGTTCGAATCTTGTTCACGAGGAGGTTTGGTGTAATTTGGGGTGTAAAAATCGGGTTTTTAATGGGTTTTGGAGTCGCCGGAGCTGTTGCCGGACTTCGGCCGGAACAGTGCTGGTCGGAAACGCGGGGTTTTGGGCGGGGGGTTGGTTATGTAATTTGAAATTTTACATTTTTAGTCCCTGCGGTTTGATATTTATTATTTTCTGTTTAAAAACTTCTTTTGAAGTTTAATAAATGACACTTTTACCCCCCGGACTTATTATTATTATTATTAGTATTATTATTATTGTTATTATTATTATTATTAGTATTATTGTTATTGTTATGATTATTATTATTATTATTTCATGGTTATTGATATTATTATTATTATTAATGTTATTAGTATTATTATTATTATTGTTATGTTCGGGTTAAAACAAAACGAGTATACGAGAGATTCAACTAAAACGATATATATATATATGTATAAAAATAATGAATACATAAGGATGGTTTAACACCCATGGAACATGTACACAAAGATAATTCGGTCTACACGATAATAGACTATGAACATACGTGAGGCTTAGTTAATACACACGATGAGTTATCAGACTTAATGCCGACTAGACGGTTTATTGGTAACAGATGCTACACACCATCACCTTCACCACATGATCTTCAACAAGAAGAATCTTAGGTTTCCTTTCTGATTTGGGAATATCTTAAATGTTTCTAAGACTTTGTTCATTAAATCCATCTGTATCATCTGAACTGTCACACTAATGTGACAGTAACCCACAATGTTCTTTGCTTGATATTATGAGATGTCACAACTTTGCTTAGAACTTTGAACAATTTGTAGTGAATGATACTTTAAATTATGTACTTTTGACATGAATCAATGGATGTAACTGGGCTAAGCCATTTAGCCCTGGATTTCATTTTAGTTATTATAATGCCATGTGATTATCTCTACTTGTGTGCTCTTATGATGGTTTGTTTCCGCTGCCACATCCGTTGCTAGTCTGTGACGTCCCACCCTCCTTGGGCCCGGGGTGTGACATTAAATATTATTGCTAAAATGATACATAGGCAGAATGTTATTGATGTCAAACAATGGATGCAATTTTGAAAGTCAATGAAGACTTGAAGATGTTCAAGTGGAAGAGCAGATCAGATGTGTTTCTTTGTAAATTGATTTTTTAAAGTTTTGTATTGCAGGTTGTTTTTGTTTTTTCACTTCATTTATGTTGGTTTGCATTAGCTGCTATGATCTGGTGTATAGATTTCATTTCCATGTTTTGACCCGTTTAAATAGTATATTGATTTTCATAAAGCGGGTAAGCTTCATTTTGACCCATACCAAATTAAATGTAGATTATTATGATTTCATATGGTGTGTTTCGGTTGTTTTGACCCATTTCAATAGTATTTTGATTGTTATGAATTCATAAAGTGGGTACGCTTCATTTGACCCGTGCCAAATTAAATGTGGATTATCATAATTGCATATGGCGTGTTCGGCTTGTTTTGACCTGTTGATATAGTATTTTGATTGTCACTACTTCATAAAATGGATAACAGGTCATTTTGACCAATACCAAATTAAATAAGGATTATTATAATTGCATACGGCATGTTTGGCTTGTTTTGACCCGTTTAAATAGTACTTTTATCGTCGGTGCTTCATAAAATGGGTAACGGGTCATTTTGACCAATCCCAGATCAAATATAGATTATTATAATTGCATACAGGGTGTTCGAGTTCTTTTCACCGTTTTAAATAGTATTTTGATTGTTATCACTTCATAAAGTGTGTATGGGTCATTTATATCCATACGAAAGTAAATATGGATTGTTATAATTTCATATGGCATGTTTAGCTTGTTTTTAAATGGTATTTTCATTGTTATGAATTCCTAAAGTATGTATGCTTCATTTTGACCTATATAAAATTAAATATGGATTATTATAATTGCATACTACGTGTTTGGCTTATTTTGACCCGTTTATGTTGTATTTTGATTGCTACCACTTCATAAAGTGCGTACGAGTCATTTTGATCATACGAAATTAAAGGTGGATTGTAATAATTGCATACTGTGTGTTTGGCTTGTCTTGACCCGTTTATATAGTATTTTGATTTTGATTGGTGTCACTTCATAAATTGGGTAGGATTCATTTCAACCCTTGCCAAATTAAATGTGGATTGTTATAATATTGCATAGTGTCTTTCGATTGTTTTGACCCATTTATATAGTATTTTGATTGTTATAACCATGGATGACCCTAATTGTTTGTTTATGACCTTAATCGACCATCATTAGTTATAGTTGACCGTAATTTACCATCAGACGTAATTTACCATCAAGCGTATGTTAATGTCATTAATGGGCACTAATTGATAAAAAATCAACTCTACTTGTTCATTAATGACTAAACTAACCCTAACAATGCATCAATGACCCTAATTGACTGTCAATGACATGAACTGGAAACCAATGACCAAATAAGAACTTCTATAACCCGAATTGACACGCGTTAATCATGAATGACCCTAAATGATCACGGACAACCCTATTTGGTCATTTATGACCTTAATCAACTGTCATCAGCCATAGCTGACCATAATTGAGCATCAAACGTAATTCAGTAATGCTAACAGACCCTAATTGCTCAAAATTAACAGTTCATGCTCATTAATCACTGAATTAACCCTAGCGAGACATCAATGACCCTAATTGACTTTAAATGGCATTAAGCGGACACCAAATATGAACTTTAATAAACCGAAGTGACAATAGTGAATCATGATTGAACCTAAATGACCATGGACCTGATTTGCTGTTTATGACCTTAATCAACCGTCATTAGCCGTATTTTGACGTAGTTTAGCATCAAACGTAATTTAATTACACTAAAAGACGGTAATTATTTGAAATTAACACAACTTGGTCATTAATCAATAATTTAACCTCAAAGGGTGATAGTAACCCTGATTGACTGTCAATGACATGAAGTGGAAACCAATGACCAAATATGAACTTCTCATAACCCGAAGTGACATGCGTTAATCATAAATGACCCTAAATGACCATGGACGACCCTATTTGGTTATTATGACCTTAATCGACTGTCATTAGCCATAGCTGACCATAATTTAGCATCAAACGTAGTTCAGTAACACCAACAATCACTAATTACTCAAAATCAACACTACTTGCTCTTTAATTACCAAATTAACTGTAGTGGGGCATTAATGACCCTAATTGACCGTTAATGACATGAAGTGGACATCAACCACAAATATGAACATCAATAACCCGAAGTGAGATGCATTAAACATCAAATACACTAAATGACCATGGATGACCCTTATTGGTTGTTTAAGACCTTAATCGATCATTATTTACCCCAAAACTCTAATTATTCACTAGTTGAAGTGTAAACTTATTTTTTTAGGATATTACTGTAGTTTTTATTTTTGTTTATTAAAAAGCTAATAAAACAAATTTTTTCTTAAGATGAATTCATTAAATATAAAACATGGTAATTTGTATAAAACTATATATATAACCTGTTGCCTCCTAATTCTTCATTGAAAAAATTGAAAATTCCCTCTAAATTTCTATTCTCCTCTTCAACATAAGTGGATCTTCATGCCTCAGACCCTCCTTCTCATTCTGATTCAAGCAACTAGGTATCGAGATCTTCTCCCTTTGTCATATATCTGATTCTAGAAATTGGTCAATTAGATTTTGCCTTTTCAATTATCTGAATAAAGAAAATCAGTATTAGGTCTTCTAGCTTCATCATCTCTCTTATTCAAGAGGTTTGTTTTCTTCTTTTTCTTATTCTCTTAAAACAGACACAGACATTTGATTAGTTAATCAAAATCAAAATTTATTTTGTATGGTTGTAGGATTCAATTATTGAATCATAATCTGATTATTCAATCATGCATCAAATTGAAAATGTGAAAATAACGAGCGAACCTGTGGTTGAACAAATTTTGATATTTAGTAGCACCATATACATAGTAGAAGCCCTAAATTTCTTAATCGGCAATCGACTGTTATGTTTCTCCTCTTTATCTATAAGATAACAACCACAGCAGCTATTGTATGAGGTGAAATAAGAAGGATTTGTTTCATATTCAGACTTCATCCAGGTAGCTATAACCACACATTCCTACATGATTTCGTATTTAGGAAAATTTTGAAACTGATACATCCAGTTAGGCAACGATTAAGATTAAGAATGTTGATTTGTAGAGTTTAAGAAGTATAAAAGCAAAGCTCTACTACATTAGGTACCTACATGATTCATAACTTTTATGTTGTTGCAATGAATTAGAAGTGCATAACATTGATTGTTTCCGTTTGTTACAGTTATGATTATGAAATGGAAAATCAGTTGGGACTTGAGGCTTCGTTAAGAATGATACTATAAGGTATCTCTAGATTGTGTACGCTCTGGGTAAAGACTTCAATTCACAATAGTATATTTAGACCTTGTCTTCATTGAGACTCATGTTTAACATTTGATAATCTTGCAGATCTCATTTTTTCAGTATTTTTTATATCAGCACTCGCAGCTGACCAATACGCTTGAAAGAAGCAATTATTCACAAAATAACCATAGTCTACCAGTATGATGATTCACAAATGCTCAGGTTATTGCTTTGATGTCATCATTTTACACTAATTTTCTCACATATAATCTAATTATGACATGCTAAGGCATTAACAGCTAGATCAAACATCATAAAGTTGTTATTTTTATAAAGATCAAAACATGTCATATTGTTAGCTCATCTTGCAATTAATCATCATATTCACATGTTCATGATCACCTTTCTATGATTATATAAGGTGTTTATCTTGTATGAACTTATGTGGCAGGAATCTTTTTGTGCTATTGAAGTAACAGATGGACTTTAGATTGTGCTTGAGTGGATAACTCCCCTGGTACAACTTCATATGTTCTTGATATTTCTATAGACTTTCTTTGCTTAGATAAATACCTTGTTTTAGTCTTCCAACACTTGTATCTGGTTCATCATGGTATCATCAACTTACAGCAGTAGCACCCAACCCGAAACCTGACCCAACCTAACATGAATAACTGACACATTAGTACTGATATGTAATCGTTGTTAGTTTTGAATGAATTTATTTATGTAAATTTCATAAACTATTGGTGAACCTAAATTGCTATAATCATATTACAAACATGCATTGTTGTGTAATATAAATGGATTTACAATAATCTAAGTAGGTTTGGGGCCTTGAGATCAGAGGAAAAAAAACAACAGTGGGGGTCCTCCATAGAGATTTAAAACAACAATAGGTTTATTTGCATGAGCTTTAATGTGTTAGTTTAAAAGAGCCGTAGGTGGCTACATTGGCATGAAAGTTGTAACTGTTGTTGGATGGAACCTTGACACGACTATAAGAGTTTACTCCTATATTATTTGTCCAATTCAATGCTGCTTATCATCTCATTATGAAACTATGAATGCAACATGCTCACATGGGTATTTGTTATTTTTATATTATGTAATAAAATATTCTTAAATACATGAGCTTTTAAGTTCTAATTTGTATAATTAAGATTTTTTTTAACCACTTCATATTCCATCAATTCATCTTGATGTTAACGTTTAGAAACCTACTCTTATGGATTTGTGTTCTATGTTTTTACTTTCAATGTTAATATCATAATTGTCATGTCTCCCTTGAATTATGTTTTTTGTGTTCTATGTCTTGGTCTGTTGTTTCTCTACCAGAGTTATAAATTTGCATCCACTCATGACCACTCGTTTCAAGAACCTGCACTATGATATGACATTTAGTCTTTGAGTATTTAGGGGTGTATAACAATCCAACATCATAAGAATAGCATATAACAGTCATGCATTTCTAACATGAAAACAAACTTGCATTTTTACATTCACCCATAGCATTATTTCTGACAAATTAAAATTGTTTTGATAGTATTTTCTGATAGTTTTTGAATGTAGGAACAAATGCAGAGCATAGGCCTATAAAGGATGACAATGTTATGATATATCTTTTTATGGTTATAATGAAGAAAATTGTGCAAGGAAATGTTGCGTACATCAGATTGCTTCGCGATCCGGCCCCTCCCCGGACCCTGCGCAAAGCGGGAGCTTCATGCACCGGGTACGCCCTATGGTTATAATGAAGAAAGATAACTATGGATATGAGAAGTTCTGAAGTTGGTAACTATGGATATCGTTAGCTTTATGATAGAGGCGTTACAAATAATTTGCTAAAAAAGTAGAAGGTGTTTGACATCATGCATGATTCTGGTGACTGGAAATGCGTAGAAGATTGAAGAGAATCAAGAAAGAAAATAAATCCGAGCTAGAAGCTACGACAATATATTAATAGTCAACAAGAAAACTTAGAAGGTATGATACAAAAAGTTATGGAACACTACCTGTTGAATATCAAGATAAGTAGAATATTTTGTTACTCTATTGTTTTAATTGATACTTTGTGTCAACTATATTATCATTTGAGTTTGGACAAGCATGTTAAGTACACATAATGACTATCAATGATATTTATGCTATAATTATTTTAGTGTAACTATGATTGAATGTTACTATTAACAACTTTTGAAGTTATGTTACAAAGTTGCATTTGTGTTGTAAGATTGCATTTCTCATAACTAAATCCGTAAAAACGTTGAGTAGTTGTAAGAAAAAGGGTTGCATTTTTCCTATTAAAACATGACAATGGTTGCATTAAGTCTAAAAAAAGGTTGCTTTTTGTAACTAAACTATAATAAAGGTTGCGTTTAATTATAGATAAAGTTGCATTTAGGTGTAGAAAAAGTTATAGTTTTGTAACTAAACTACAATAAAAGTTGCATATAAGGACTAGAAAAGTTGCATTTTAAAGTAAAAAAAGTTACGTTAGAATGTAAAAAGGTTGCATATTAAAAAAGTTGCATTTAAATAGTAAATGCAACACTTATAACAAAGGTTACATTAGCTAATAAAAAAGTTGCATTTGGTCTAACGCAAATGCTTCTAATGCAGCCCCTGATAAAAGTTACATTAGACCTAATGCAACTTTTTTAAGGCTTAATGCAACAATTTACTGGGGTTGCATTAGCTCCTTTTTCTTGTAATATATTTTTGATAAAATTAGAACTCACTCACCAACGCTGACTTTTATGTATTTTCCAGTTGGCAGGTAAGAGTTGTTGAGGATGGCACGGGGCAGCTATTTGGCATTTTTTGGGATGGTATCCATTAGTATAAAATGATGTTTTTGTGATGTAATGTAATTATTATATTTTGTAACAGTTAACAGTATTGTATTACTTTATAAAAGCTGTCATTAATTAATTTCCGTTGTGATGTTTTGAATAAATGTGTGATTTATGTGCGATGAATGACCAACTGTGGGGTGCCCGGGAACGGGGCCTTACAATGTGTATGTATATATACATGCATATATATGTATGTATATATATACATGCATATATATGTATGTATATATATACATATATGTATATATGTATATATATACGTACATATATATGTATGTATATTTACATACATATATGTATATATGTATATATGTATATATATGCACATATGCGTAAATAAGGGGTGGACAATTTTTTAAAAGAGTATATAAATACGGTACGCGTTATAAAGATAAAAAAATACTGAAAATTAATGCTGAATTATTTTTAAAAAATAATATCGTGAAAAAAGTTATGAACATTTGAAAAAAAATATGAAAATGACATCTGACTTGCATGTGATTTAAATGTGTAACTAATACTGGTTATTAAATTTCTCATGAAAAAACATAGTTATCAAGATAACCTTACACTATATAAGAAAACTATTATATAGCTAGGTTGTGGTCTCGAGTTGCTTATTTGAGAAATGAAAACGATCGATTGCGTATTTGAGTAATGAAAATAATCGAGTGAGATGATGACCGGTGAGTGATTGAATTACAGGTCAAAAATAAAATAAAAATAAAATTAAAATTAAAATAAGAAAACATATTATGAGTTTGACCTTTCTAGCACAAACTGATCGTTCCAATCGATATATGTTGTTTAAGCTTAAACCCTAAACCCCCAAAAATGGCGGTTCTTTCTCAACTCCGGCGAGCCCTTCTCCGACCACCGTCACTTTCACCGGCATACGGTGGCGCCAGAACTCTAATTTCACCATATCACTTCATTGACACTGAAAACAACTCAACGGCATCCGTTAAAGCCGAAGATCAGAAGAACAGGAATACGCAAGGGAAGTGGTTAACCTTGCCACCGTTCAATATGACCGTAAACGGTGCCTCTTTGGGCAAAAATATTGCAGGTAGACAGCAATCAATGATTGAAGGTGATGCGAACAAACCAACGGCTCTCAAATGGGTAATGCGGTGCTGCCCGCAGCTCCCGAGGTCCCTCGTGCAGAAACTCTTTCGCTTGCGACAGGTATCGCATTCATCTGCCGCTTAATGTAATTGTTTTATATATGTTCTGAATTTTGTGCTACTTCATGTTACTTTGCAGTTTGCAATGTGTTGTGCTCAAATTCAAAGCAATCAACTACTCAATTGTTATAAAATCAACATTAGTGCATAATTTGGAAGGTAAATTAAGTATCCGTATATTAATTGTATAAAAGTTACTTACATCTCAAAGGCTTAAGTGGTTGGGGGTATTGGGATCAAAAGAATATTAAATGTGAGTGGTCTGTTTGAACAGTGGATATGCTAGTTTTTGTTTTCTTTTAGGTTGAGTTTGCTTAGTAGAATAGGCATCTTGGAAAATGATGTCAAATTCACCTGCATTAAAGATTTTAGTACCAAAGATGGGCATGATGGCCATTACCTTTGTTGGAGTTCCAATGATCCTTAGCCCAACCGGTTAAGGTGAGATACCCATGACATGTAAATAAAAGGGAGGTCATAGGTTCAAGTCTTACTTTAAGTAAAAAATACTCAGAGTTGAGCTAGGGGTTTTCTCAGCAATTAGTTTCCCCCTGAGGGGGTTGGGGGTGGTCCCGGATGGGAAACGGATAGGTGGGCCCGATTAAGATAACACCTAACCTCCGAAGCAGGGTCATACATTTGCCGTTAAAAAAAACATTTGTTGGAGTGATTTTGGGCATTTTCCAACATAATGTGCTTAATGGTTGATGGTTCAAATGTCTGAATGGTTCAGATGTTTAGTAGCATCTGAATTAGCCTTTTAGCGGTTCAGATGTCGAAATGGTTTAGCACTTAATAGTTCAGACTGTTTGTTTCTCGAGCAAATGTCTGAATGGTTCAGTCATTTTTGCCTCTGAATGGTTAAACATTATACTAATACTGAATGGTTAAGAGGTCTAATGTTGAATGGTTAAGATCTCATATCTGAATTGGTTAGACATTTGCCTTTGAATAGTTAAGCGATATACTAGCTCGTAATGGTTCAGACCTCTTGATGGTTTAGCACTTAATGGTTCAGAACTCTTATTGGTTTAACATTTAATCATTCAGAAATTGCCAAACAGCCCTGTTTTCTATTGCTCTGATTAATATTGATAGATGGTGTAACTGATTTACTTATGCGTGCAATGATGCTAGTATGTCATATTATGCTGATTACATACTTTTTGCGTTTTAACAAGCCCATTCTAATTTCAAAATTTGAGCTGGCTGCTGCTGCTGCTGCTGCTTGCGATTTGGGCTCAGTAATCATATTTTGCTGATTACATACTTTATGTTGTATGATAAAAATGATTTTAGTTCCATCTACAACAGAAGCATGTGTTAAATTTAAATAGTCATTGATGTAATGTTATGGTTTGTTGCAGGTTCGACGCAAACCTGCTGAGTGTTCAAAGTCTGTTGGAGATGTTCATGCTCCAGAATGCCAAGTCAAAAGGGTAATAAAGTAAAGTTTATCTATAATTGTATTTAAAGTCGTCATTCATTTTTTAAAAATATTCTCATGAAAACCAATCTTTATATACCTTTTTCCCTTTCAAAGCATTAGTATTCATGAAAACCAAAATCTGTTGTCAAAGATTGATATGATACTTGATATTTCCATCAGGTGTCAGCCAAAGATGCTATGAGATTGGGTGATACGGTTTATCTTCCTATTACAGTACAAGCACTGCCAACTGAGAAAACCAAGTGCCTTTGCAGTGAGGAAGAACTAAAGTTTCTTCATGATCTTGAGTTGTATAAGGTTCTTAAAGTCATTCATTGTTAGTTTATTTATTGTTTAGCTTGATAGGTGATTATGTTCTGTGCTTTTTAGGATTCAGCAGTTTTGTCATTAATAAACCTACTGGAATGCCTGTTCAGGTGAGCCATTCACATCTTGATTACTTCTTATTCTTCTTCTTATTCTTTTTCATGTACTGTAATTTCAGAACGTTGATTTCAGTGTTATCTTTCAGGGTGGTATTGGAATTAAAAGAAGTTTAGATGAATTAGCTGGAACTTATTTGAGATATGATTTATCTGAAGCACCTAGGCTGGTGAGTTGTGTTCCCATGATCCCATCTTACCATCACTTTTTCTCTACATGGCACCATCTTTCTGTAGATCTTTAGCACTTCATAACTGTTTGGTTTAATACTTGCTGTAAATATAACACAGAATAATAAGGTAATAAACTTTGCCTTGATTTCTGTTTACAAGGCAACCTATCTTCATTTTCAACTGTATAGAGGTAACCAACTTTCATATTGTTAAGAAAACATCAGACTAAAATTATTTAGTGGAATTTGTATTTCTGATGTGGTGCCTGAAAACCAGCTAACCTATAAGATGAACCCAGATGGAAATATTTTGAGTGTTGATCGTTTTTGTGACTGCAAATACAGTTTGTTACCTAAAATAGATTTCAGACCAAAGCTTGCTACCTATTTATGCAATTTGCCCTTAATTTAATAATAACAAAAAGATTTTTCAATGAGAGAAGTTCATTTTTACAGGATTTTATGAACAACAGTTTGGTTTTTATATAAAAAAACGTTTGACTGGTTTAATATGTATAGGCTCTAAAGCTGATTAAAAAGCATGCTCACCATGATCTCTGTAAACGAAAACGATCTCCTTAATTGGCTTAATCTCATTTTCTTTTTGTGGTGAAATAACATTTTAATTTATTAGGTGCACAGGCTTGATAGAGATAGCAGTGGCATTTTGGTTTTGGGAAGAACGCAGCTCAGTGCTACTGTTCTGCATTCTATTTTTCGTGAGAAGACTGTTGGTGCTTCCAACATTGTGAGTACTGAGTACATATTTTGTTGTTTGCAATATGCTTGACTTTCTACGTTAAACAGTTTTATGAATTGATAGATGCTCCTATCTTTTGTTAATTGATTTGTTTCCTTTTTTAAAAAAAAAAAAGGATTTAAAAAGTGAAAAAAGATTATTGCAAAGAAAGTATTGGGCACTTGTGATCGGATCACCCAGGCGTCCACAAGGTCTAATTTCAGTTCCTTTGGGAAAGGTTAGAATTAATAAAAGGAGTTAACGATAATATTTCTTCATTCCCTATTCCCAATTTTCTTTGTATAATCTTTATTGTTTCTGTAAAGGTGGTAATGGATGATGGAAGATCAGAGCGGATTACAGTTGTCGAGAATGTCTCAACAATGGCATCCCAACATGCCATAACAGAATACCGAGTTCTGGATTCTTCCATTCATGGTTTGTTCTTGATTCTTCTATACATAAACTCACCTAAAGGCATAACTATTAGAACATAGAGAAAAAGATGCAAACTATTTACGATCACCAGTTCACCACTCTTTATAAATGCTAAATTATTGCAGGTCTCACATGGTTAGAGCTTTCTCCACTTACTGGTAGAAAACACCAGGTATTCATCACTATTCGCCCAAATCCAAATTTTTATTTCTTCAATGCCTTGTTAAAAGAAGCATAAACTTCCACTTTTTGAGGTCAAATCTGCATCCCTGATTCTCAAAATGACAATGAATTTGTTGCTTATTAAGGAAACAATATTTTTTTCTCACAACAATGATTTAAATAGTTTCAAATATCCTTAATCCTTATGAAATTTGCGGAATGCCAGAATTTGTTAAAAGTTGTGAAAGTTAGGTGTCAATTTTTTCCCATGTACTTGTAAATGAGACCATTTGAGTTCTAAAGTGCCTCCAACACGTCAAATTAAAAATTATTTAATAAAGATGGGTCAAACATGTTGAAACTCGCCAATGTGTATTTATAATGCATACAACCTTCGTAATCACTATACAGATGTTGGGTTAATATTACAAAGGAATAATTATGTAATCATATTTAACTTTTTTGAGTGATGCAGCTCTTTCAATTACTTAGAAAATAGACAAAATTTTTGTTGGTTAACCCCACCCGTTTCAACTTTGACATCTCTGTTGAAGATAATTTCTTTAGCCTCAAAAGTTAGATCAATAGCACTTGTTTTTTATTATCTTGTAAAGACTTGTATGAACTAATTACCAATTTTCTCTTTGCAATACTTTTAAAACAAAGCTTCGAGTTCATTGTGCTGAGGTATTGGGAACACCGATAGTTGGAGACTACAAATACGGGTGGCAAGCTCACAAGAAATGGAACCGGACCCAGATATCTTCCTCTAATCTTGAACACAAAATTGATGTCTGTAACACAAGTTCACTTCCCTTTGGCCTTAACTTAGAGAGCGGGAGTATAACTGATAAGCAGCCTAACCTTCATCTGCATTGTAAGAAAATGGTTTTGCCTGACGTGTCATCTGCTATAAAGCAGGCCCGTATTTCTTCTTCAGATTATGATTTTGCAGACATTAAAAGTCTAAAATTTGATGCTCCATTGCCCCTCACATGCAAAGGAGTTGGGACATTTTGTGCTCTTGATATGTCTGGGTAACAAATGAGTCCTTTTAGGCTTTTTTTCAAGCTACAACATGCAATATTCAACAAACATCTGATTATAAGATATATAGTTTCTCTTAATATGGGTTTCCAAATTGGACCTTGGGTGAAGAGTTTGGGACTGGGCTGAGGTTTACAAAACATTGCCAAGAAGCCCACATGTTTTGTAGAATTTGAAGCATGAGTGTAAATGAGTAAATCCTCTCAACGTTAAGGCCAAAGGGTAGATGTTTACATTTGTCTCTGATTTTTTTGTTATTTTGAGTATTACAATATTAGCAAATATTTTTCTGTAATGAATTCTTGTTCAGATTATATTATGAGAATTTGAATCTAAAAACTTTTATGTTCAAATATAACACAAATGTTTTAAATTAATAGTATAATGGGATTTTACCTGTTACAATGTCACAAAACTCCCATCTAAACAAGCAATCACTTGCATTGGAAAAAAACTTGAGGGTGAGTTTTAGCCCTGGTCAGGGCAAATCTGACATGAAGCGAGTATAATTAGATTTTGGGTTGTCATTTATAATCTCTATCAACCTTTTAAAATTAAAATATAAATTTTATGATGTATATCTTTAAGGTTAAAACACATTTTATTCATTTATTACATATATTTGACTTGTTTAGATAAGATAAACAAGGTAGACAAGTTATGTTTGGGTTAATCCATATAATCAAAAGTAGAGAGGCACATTCAAACAGGTTGCAAATTGAAACTGACACCCCAAACTGATTTTAAACCAATACTATTTGAAACTGGTTTGATAGTGATAGAAACGGTAGGTTAGAGCGATTCATAATCCTCTCCTTGGTTTGATACCGGCTAAATATGATCGAATCGCTCAAAACCCACCAAAACTACTCATTATTGGTCAGGAAACCTGTCTAGATTTTTCGCTGACCAAACCGAACCGATCCCAACGTGAGCCGGTGAAGGTTTCAAATCAACTTATGCACCTCGAGGTTAATAATACCTCCAGTAGTTCTGCCGGTTCCGGCTCCAGTGACTTCCATCAGGTATCTCGTTTAACCTGAGTTAAGGGTTAAACGTGAGCCGGTTAAGGGTTTCAAATCAACTTATGCACCTCGAGGTTAATAATACCTCCGGTAGTTTTGCCGGTTCCGGCTCCAGCAGGTATCTCGTTTAACCTGAGTTGAAACTGTACTTGTATTCCCTTTATACGATTTCTGGGACCCAAGGGTGACACCTTTCAAAACCAGTTATAAGTGTCATGTTGTGTGTTTCACTTCAACATGCCAATTTAACGTTGTGGATTGTTAATATATCCAATCTTTTGTCGGTTAATCTAGGATTCAATAGCATTCTAGCTAGGAGTGAGCAATGACCGGTTTTTTTCAACCGGTTAGACCGAACCGTCCAGAGCTGGTTGTCCTAATATAGGTTTGGTTCCCGGTTCCTATAATATGCATAAACGATTCTCTGTTCGGTTCCAGTTTCAAACCAGGGCATGTAACTAAAAAACTGAGAGCCATGAGAAGTTTGAATTCTAATTAAGTATTAAATTTATTTATGAAGCAAACAAACAAACAAACATACCCAGTGTCTCCCGCTGAAGAGTAGGGTCTGGGAGGGGTATATGGTGGCAAGTCTTTCCTCTATCTAGAAAGATAGAGAGACCGCTTCCGAAGAGACCCCCGACTCGTTAACACAGGCAATAACAATAACAATCATAATACAACGCATATACAAAGCATATAACAAAGCATATAACAAAGCATATAACAAAGCATATAACAAAGCATATAACAAAGCATAACAAAGCATATAACAAAGCATAACAACGGCAATAACCATCATAATACGAAGCATATAACACAATGATATATATCACAAGAAGAATTAGATAATGCGCATGTAACACCAAAAAGGATAGATGAGGAAAACTACACCTAACGTGTGGGGTACGGCCATATGTCACCGTATACCCTTCCCACCCACAAAACCACTAAAAGTCCTTAATTTTAATTCTACGCCTCCACTCACTTCTATCCTCGATCATGTTCTCAGAGAGATGCAAGTCCATCATATCTCTCCTAATAACCTCGTCCCAAGTCAACCTAGGTCTACCTCTGCTCCTCCTACCCTCTAAGCTGATATTCTCTACTGCTCGGACTGGTGCTGCCATCGTTCTCCTCTTCACGTGCCCAAACCATCTTAATCTTCCCTCTCTTATTTTTTCTGTGATACACGCCACCTCTAGCCTCTGACGAAATACGTCGTTTCTTATCCGATCCAATCTTGTGTGTCCACACATCCACCTCAGCATTCGCATTTCTGCGACCTCTATTTGCCTCTCGTGCGATTTCTTTATGGCCCAACAGTCTGTGCCGTATAACATAGCTGGACGTACTGCCACTCTGTAGAATTTTCCCTTTAGTTTTGCCGGGAACCTCTTATCACACAAGATCCCTGATGCTGCTCTCCACTTGCACCATCCTGATTGTATACGATGTGCTACATCGCTGTGTATCTCTCCATCTTCCTGTACGTACGAGCCAAGGTATTTGAACCTAGACGTCCGGGGGACCGCCATGCCTTGGATACTGATTTGGATGTCCTCTCCGGCCTCACCACTAAAGTTACAATGCATGTATTCTGTCTTAGCGCGACTTATCCTTAAGCCCCTGCGTTCTATTGCTGCTCTCCACTGTTCTAATCTCTCGTTAAGCACCGTCCTAGATTCAGATATTAAGACAATATCATCCGCAAACAGCATACACCATGGGACTGGCTGTTGTATAGACTTGGTCATCTCGTCCAGCACCACTGTGAAGAGGAATGGGCTCAATGCCGATCCTTGGTGGAGTCCTACTTCCACGGGAAGTAGTCCGTGTCTCCGACAGGTGCTCGTACACATGTTTTTGCCCCGTCATACATATCCTTTATTATTTTGATATACCTTTCTGGTACCTTTCTAAGTTGTAGACTTTCCCAGATGAGTTTCCGCGGCACACTGTCATATGCTTTTTCTAGGTCAATGAATACCATATGCAGGTCTCTTTTCTTTTCTCTATATTTCTCCATTATCCTCCTTATGACGTGTATAGCTTCTGTTGTAGAGCGGCCTGGCATAAATCCAAATTGATTTACCGCTATCTGAGTTTCTCGTCTAATTCTCGTGTCAACAATTCTTTCCCATAGCTTCATCGTGTGACTCAATAGCTTTATTCCCTGTAATTTGCGCAACATTGGACATCTCCTTTTTTCTTATATATGGGGACTATGACACTGCTTCTCCACTGCTCTGGCATCTTTCCTGTCTTAAAGATAGTGTTGAATAAGTCCGTTAGCCATTGTAGGCCCTCATCTCCTAGGCACTTCCACACTTCAATCGGGATGTTGTCTGGCCCCACCGCCTTAGTCCTTCCCATTTTCTTCAAAGCTCTCTTAACTTCATCGACTGTGATGCTTCTACAATAACACTTGTTTTGTTGCGTCGTTTGAGTTGTTTCGTCGATCTCCGTTTGTTGATTACGGTTCGTTATGTTGAAAAGGTTATCGAAGTAAGTGTTCCATCTCCTCTTGATGTCTTTCTCCCTCACCAAGACCTTTCCATCCGCGTCCTTTATAAACTTCACCGATCTCAAGTTCTGTCTACTACGTTCCCTTGCCTTGGCAATCTTAAACATGTCATGTTCACCCTCTTTCGTCTCTAATCGCTTATACATCCTCTCGTATGCTGTGTTCTTTGCCTCTGACACAGACTTTTTCGCCTCTCGTTTTGCCTCTTTGTATTTATCTTTTAGCTCTGTTCGTTCTTCCTCATTATTACAGCATAAAAGCTCTCTAAAACTTTGTTGTTTAATTCTTATCTTCTCCTGTACATCTTCGTTCCACCACCAGGATTCCTTGTGACCGATTTTCCTATTTGTTGTGGTCCCAAGCGTTTCTTTAGCTGCTTGAATGACTCTAGTTGCCATAGCCTCCCACTTTGGTTTGCGTCTTCCTGTGGCTCACTCGGGTTCATTGGTATGATTTTATCTCTAAAGATGGTAATCTTTTCGTCTTTGAGTTGTCCCCATCTGATCGTAGGTCTACTTCTCTTAGTTGGTTGGACACTTGCTCTCTTGAGTCGTATATCTGCTACCAACATGGTAGCAGATATACAAATAACATTGATTCCAAGCCTTCATAAACTAAAGTAAACAATCTCGAACAAATACATCACTGAAAAACAACATTCAATGGTGGAGCAACCATGAGAACACAGTACTAGCATGGAAATTTTATGGTTTGTTTATCCAATTATGGTTTAATTTAAATATTAATTTGTTTTTTTAAATATCATCACATTAGGTTGTTATTTTAAGCTCTTTAACAAAACTTGTTCCTTATTGGTTCTTAAACAAAACCGGAACCAGTTTACCCGGTTAAAAACCGAACCGATTAGGTTACCATAAGGCTCGATTCCGGTTTTCAGAATTAGACTATTCGGTTCCTGGTTCCAAGCGGTTTCGGTTTGGTTTCAACCGGGTCGAACTGGTTGCACACCCTAATTCTGGTGGAACATGTTTAATAGTCTCTAGTATAGTTTCTCTTTCCCCTTAGGGTTCTACCAATGGAAGGGAATAACCCTTTTTATACAATGCATTCTTTTTGGTGATTTAGAGTTGTTAACTTCTTGTTCCTAATATATTAGGGCATGCTTTGTATATATTTATGGAAAGATGCATATTACATATGAGCACATGATCCTTATCTCCTTTTTATTATGTTGATATTTTGTCATTTTGTTGTCATTTTATATGTTTATATGTCACTAGTTTTAGTGAACCCGTGTATTACACAGGTTTAATAAATAATATATTAAATAAAATAAAATTTTATTAATTATAAAATGATATTTTAAAATATACGATTAAAATTACGTATGAGTAAAAATTATAAGTAATATATACAATTCTATTAAATTTTTAACAAAGTATTGTATGAGAAAACCATTGATAATGTACATGGGTTTAAAATTTTAATTAAATAACCTAACTTGACAATTAAAAAAAGTAAAATATTGACTAATCTCGTCTCGAGGAATTATAAATGACAAAAAACATAAAATATGATAGTGTAAATAAAATTGTATAGAAATTTACTAAAAATAGACTCATAGAGAGAAGTGTCTGTGATACATTTTGATACTAATTATAACTCATAATCATACACATATTTAGTTGAGTTTACTATTAAACTTTCACTCACATGATAATACAAATAAGCATGGACAATACAAAAATTAATTAAAAAAATTTCTAAATTCCATACTAAAAATGATTACTCTATATCTTAATAAACTTGATTAAAGAGTTCTACCTAAATAAAAATAATATAATAAAGTGGATAAAAAGAAAAACTATAAAAAATATTATCTGATAAATTAAAGAAATCACTTATAAAATAAAATAAAATATTTCTAACGAAATAAGAACACGTTTCATAATTAGTTAAAAACATATTAAATTTTGAAAAATAATGATTTTGTTGATGGTAACAAATTAAAAAAAAAAAAGAGACGGCAATGAAATAAAAGATAATTAAAATACTGATGTCTAATTTAAATACATTTTTAATACTATTTTATTTTAATTTCAAAATGCAACTCTTTATTTTTACTAATAGTAGTTTCTATAGAAAAATATATAAAACATTATAATTGGTGTGTCTGTGAGTGATACTATACAATCTTAAAGTAACATTTATATTAAAATTATGACTTATTTTGTCTTTCAAAAAATAAAGATTTGATTAGAATATAATTTTAATATACCAATAGAGTTTGTTAGGAGTAAAAGTAAGAGATATATGTTTTTTAGTTTAAAATGGAAGGATTTTGATTTATCTCCAGTTAATTTTGGATGGAATTATATTTGGAAACAAAATGTGTATTTAAAAAAATTAATACAAAAATGATAGATTGAATTTTTTTGGGCGGGAAAATAATTTATTGTTAAATGTCAAGATGACATGTGACATTAAGTGAATCTAAAAAGTGACATGTGTCAACTTAGTTACCCTTTTATTAAAGTAGTAGGATTAGAAATTACCATTTTGGAACAATATCGTCATATGAGACAGAAAGATCAAGATCGACTTGCTATAATGGATATTAACTTCCAAAAAATGAAAGAAGTGGTCGAGTTTAAGAAGCAGAGAGAGGAAATATTAAAAGTTACAGAAGAGCAAACTGCAAAAAAAGCGATTAAAACGCCAAAAGAAGAAGCAAAAGAAACAAGAAAAGAAGATGAAGTTGGAAACAGGCAATCACGAAAAAAATAGGAAGAAGGATAATTCTTCAGCTGAAGATTCTGGTAATGAAGAATAACTAAAATATATGCATCTGAATGCAAGCACGTACGCCTATGCTTAAATCTTGTTTTCAGTCATTTATTTGATTATTTGAGCGGTCGTTTCTTGATGATATGCAGTCAGCTGTTTAGAAACTGTAGTTATGTGTTGAGATGTGTTATAAAACATGATAGAGGAATGCTAATTAACCAGATCTTGTTATTGGACTTTCTTTATGTTCTGCATGTAAAATTATTACCAGAGCATATATATTAATTAAGAGGATGGGACAACAGGTGAACACGAGTTTCAGGTACGGTTGAACTGATAGTCCAATACACACAAGCTTATTCTTATTCTTTTTTCTTTCCAGTTTTTGAAACAAATTAACCAATGCTTCTCAAGTTGTAATACTATTCATTATGAATATGTATGCTATGAAAATTAATAAATTATCATGTAAATTTTATATAACTAGTTTGGAACCCATGCGCGCGTTGCGCGCGTGTTAGACCAGTTAAAACGAAGATCAAATAAACGCACATTGTCTGATCATCACGTCAATGCCATCACAACTTTTATTTGTTAACAAAGCTGCTATGTGTTCTGTAAATCTAAAATAACCGAATAACAGATTTAGTATTAGCACATGTGTTCTATAAATCTATGCAAAATTAACTGAATTTAACTCCCATCAAGAACAAATCAAGTTTCAACAACAAGACCAATTTCTATTCATATGAACATATTAACAGCCTTCTTGACATTCAGTGAACCTATTACCCTTTAGAAAGTTGTTTGAAATGGCCAACAATGAAAAACCATTAAACACCACCCAGATTTTGCAATAACCTAACACATTAAACAAACAATAGGCTCAGATATGTAACACAATTGGCTGTAGTGGAGGATGCAAGTTTAGAAGATGACCTGCCCCATCCAATCCTACCACGCCAAATTGAGTATTCATATTTTAATCATCATAGCCTCTTCAACATATTCAAAGAACCAATTACCTTACGCAATTGTTTGAAACAACAGGCGGAAAAAACCAATAGTCTCTTCACAACCTCATTCAAGAGAAATAGTTGTATCAGGGTAGGGAATCGAACCAGAAAATAACATCCATAAAAAACATGGTTCAAATGATCATAACAATCCTACCATATCAACAGCATAATAACACCTTTAAGCTCTTGAGATAACAGAAAGCCTTTACTACAACTTTTTAGACCAAAGCCTCTTATTCTCTTTTGATTCAACCTACTATAATCACGCAATCAAGTAAATTCAAACCATGGGAGATATACCTGCAATATTGATCCATTGCTAACTCTTGGTCCAAAACCACCATTCGAGAACTTAGAAGGTGAATTGAACATTAATCTTACCAAATCTAGCGGACACATAGACACAGAACTCCATCAACGACCATTTAACCATCGTTGTTGCAACCAGAGACATGGCAACCTCAAGTAATAGGGGCTGTGAAGCTCGCGACCAAACCGATCCCTCTCTCCGGAGCACTGAATAAAGGGTTCGGCAGCCCGTAGGGCCGCTGTCGGATGCGACGCACCGACTTTTAACGGCATCCACCACCTGTACCTGAAATCGGCATCAGAAAGATGAATGGCCACCCGCCGGTACCCCAACCCATGTGCCACCACCAACATCAGACAGAGGAACGGCCACCGCCGGTCCATGACATCGGTTCCAAAGAAGCGAACTGCCTTACCACGTCCTCACCATCACCAGCGCCGCCGGCCAACCGACCTGCCTGTAACACCCAAAACTTTGTAACAATAAGAAAGAAATAAAACTATCTTTCATGAAAGGAAAAGGAGTAATAGTAGAGGGGATTAAAGTGTAATAGTGCAACAACCCATTATTTTATTATATATGGGGTATGGCCGCCCATAACATTCCATCCCATCTGCTTTCTTTCGAACAAAAGAAGAAAAGAAAAGAGAAAGAACATAAATTCTCGGACTTTGAAGGAGAACAAGAAGAAAACCGATTTTAAGGTAAGAATTAGTGCTTTTAAGTTGTTCTTAGTCAACACATGCCTCGGTTATATGCTTATGTGTGTTCATGTGTGTTCGAGTGTGTGTTTAGACACATCTAGGCGTCCGAATCTTTGGAAAAGCCCAAGTTGAGGAGTTTGAACTTGGAAGCAGCAAAGGTGAGTTCTAGACCCTGGTTTTTACCTGTTTTAAATAATCTTTGGGGCTGAAAATGTATGAAAATAGTTTTTATAAAGTTCATGTGTGAATACCCGAATGTTTCATGATTGCATGATGATGTTTTATGCTCGTATATGTTATGATGATGTTTAGGAAAGTAAATACAGGTTAAGAATATGTTAAGATGTTGTTTGGGACTGGAAATATGTTAGAAATATATAAAATGGATGTTCATGTGCCCAAACAGGGCTCATGCGCCTGCAAAATTATGTTAAAAATATCGAGTCTAGGCTCATATGTCCAAACAGTAACCTCATACACCTAAATACTGCATTAGAAAAACTTAAGTATGACTCATGTGCCTAAACAGTATCCTCGTGAGCCTGAACAGTGGTCGTATGCCTATAAAAGTTAGCCGGACGACTAAGTGTAGGGCCATGTGCCCCAACAGTGCTCATGCGCCCGAATAGCTCATGCGCCTAAAGTGAAAATAATTCTAAGTGTAGGCTGGTGAACCTACATAGTGATAAAAAGCCTGAACAGGGCTCATGCGCCCAAATAGTTCTCATGCGCCCAAACACTTAGAAATTTTTACAGAATTTTCTGGGAGTCTGTGCCTTAGGGATTTGACCGAGGTTGACTAAGGGCTTATTAATGATGATGTTCCATGCATGATATGATTACTATGATTGTTCCTTATTATAGTTATTGCTACTACTATTATTACTTATAGTATGTGACTTTACGTGGTATGTTATTATCGTAACGTAAAGTATATTGTAATAATAAAGTGAAAGAGCAATAAAGAAAAGAAGTGAAACATAAATAAAATGTTAATAAGTCTTGCAAGCTTATAGGACGGATACGACCGTGTTGTCGTTAGCTCAACTGTGTGGCGGGTTAGCTACCCTTTGTGCACACAGGGTATAATACCCATAGTAATAATGATAATAATAATAATAATAATAATAATAATAATAATAATAATAATAATAATAATAATAATAATAAAGTTCAGGGGGCAATTGTGCCATTTTAAAAACTTAAATTAATAAGTTGGTGCTTAAATTAAAAAGAACATAAACCACAGGGACCAAATATGTAATTTGGTTTAAACCAGCCCACCCCCCCCCCCGTTTTTTTTCCGATCACGTCGCCGGCGACCTCCGGCGCCCTCCGGCGACCCCTGAAACTCCAAATAACATCCCTTTTAAACCCCGAAACCCATACTAAATCGTTCGTATGCAAGATTCGAACCAATACACACTTTAATCAGTCGGATTACAGCTCATAAATCCACTCACCGACCCACGATTTCATCCGCGTTTTCTTCGGCCACTTTACACGCTAAAATCGCACTAAACACTTAAAATAAGTCAATTAAACAAGCACGGACAATGGTATATCTGTTACTAACCTACCTATACTTTCAATTACACCATAAACAAACATAAACATCCTGTTCGACATCCGCTTTGTCTCGGACCTGCAACTTAGTCGAACGACAACTTCTGGTCAATATAATCAGAAATTGATTTGGGGCTTTGATTCATAAACACCATTTGAAGCTCCACACAAAATTAATTGGATTATAGTCATCATTTGGGTACCTAACCGGTGCTACGTTTAGTCGCGACTGTTCATCCTTCGTTCTCATCAATTCCTACATCAATTCAGGTAATTAAACACTCATACACACTCGGTTTCATACAAGGATCAAAAGCCCTATGGTTGTTTGGTTAACAATATCGAATTGGTGATCAATTTTGGTACGAATCAAACTAGGGTTCATGGTGAAATTGGGGCTTTTGTGTTTTGTGTTTATAAGCTTTGGGAACCAATTAAAACCGCGGCTGAGGCCTTTGGTTTACTGGTTTGTGTGTGGGAGTTTGGGTTTGAGGTCACGGGTGCGAACCCGAGCCCCTGCTATATTTTTTTGAAAGCCCTTTTGACCTTTTAAAAATATGAAAAATTTCTAAAAATTATAAAAATAAATTAAATAAACTCTGTTTATTTTAAAAGTACCCAATTAATTTTCTATAAATTTATTTATTCAAAACACCTTAATAATTTTTATAAATAGTTCAATAATAAATAGTTTAAATACCATTATGTGTCTTGTTATAGATTTAAAATAATTAATTTTCTATAAATTTATTTATTCAAAACACCTTAATAATTTTTATAAATAGTTCAATAATAAATAGTTTAAATACGATTATGTGTCTTGTTAAAGATTTAAAATAATAATATCTTGAAATTATTACAAGATGATAACTGTGGAAATTATAAAGATTTTGCAATTTCATAAATTATTAACAAATATTATAAATAGTTTATTTTGTTTAAAAATAAACTGTAAATAGTTGATTTAGGCCCGTATTTTACAGCCAACTTACTGAGGCCATAACTTTTTCATAACAGATTCAAATCAGTTAAACCTTATGTCCATGACGAAGTTCGTCGAAAGACAAATCCGTTGATATATAAAACATCAAAAAACTCATTCGTTTAGACCTCTAAACAGTCGTTTTCGTAACAGCTAGCAGTTCTGCGCAGCTGTAAAGATCCATGTTTTTCTCATATTTCGGTAATCCAAATCAGAAACTTTTCTAAACGAAAGTTGTTTAGAAATCACTAATATAGTAAACTGGAAATTTTAAGAATTTTTAAACGTCGTTTAGTATTTTTAACGAGTGCGAATAGACAGGGGCAGAACTGGAATTTTTCCAATCTAAACTAGGAAATCCAAACTATAATTTGCGTTACGTTATCGTAGGTTCTCGCGGCGTTAACTTAGCCTAGACTTTGTTTCTGATTATTGTCATTCGTGTATAAGGTACGGATTCTATTTCTTTGTTATCATAAGTATTTACTTTTGTTTCCGTTACTTCGTAGTACGGATTCCTGATTACTGTCTCGTATTTGATTTCCGTTCATCTCTAGTTTTGATTCCTGTCATACATAGATAATTTGCTTTTGATTCTGTTATAAGTAGCTTGACTGCTATATATTTCTGAATTTGTTACCCGAGCTCTCCCTATCTTGGGGGTGATCAAGACGCGTTATTACGGCATCAATAACGTGGCACCAACCGTGGCGGTGAGCTGAGATCACGGCGCTCTAAAGAGGACTCTGAAATTATGTCTTGTTATATTATTATTTCCTCAGAGGCGTATGGATCGATCCTAGGCTAGTCCTGTTATTTCCTGATGGATGGTTACACACCATTCCATTCAGGACTCTGGTGAATGGTTTGTATGTCTGCCCATACTCCATTTCACATTGGTTCACGGGCTCGCTACCTGTGTTCCCCCTGTTCAGTTATTATATGATATGATTATTAGCTCGGGGTATGTTCTATCTGATATATGTCTTATGACGTATGTTCTATTTGATATATATATTTTATGATCTTTGATCCTCCGTTATCACTATGTCTGTTTATTTTGATATCTGCCGATTCTTTGATTATCACCATGTCTGTTTATTTTGATATCTGCCGATCCTTTGATTATCACCATGTCTGTTTATTTTTGATATCTGCCGATTCTTTGATTATCACCATGTCTGTTTATTTTTGATATCTGCCGAGTATTTGATTATCATCAAGTCTGTTATTTTTGATACCTGCCAATTCTTTAATTATCATCATGTCTGTTTATTTTTGTTATCCGCTATTCCGTTCACTGAGCGTTATGCTCAGGCGTGCTTTTGTTTTCATGCACGTCAGGTCAGCAGGGTAATCCGGGAAACCAGTGAAGAGTGAATTGAAGACCAAGATTATCTGTTACTTTAATTGATGTATTAAACATCTTAATTAGGTTCTTTCGGATTATTTAGTGTGTTTGAAGTTAATTAGTCTGACCGTTTCTGTAATATCATGGATTGGTTTTGATTTGATATCCGTATTAGTGACACGTCAGCCTTGTCGGGTTGGAGTGTTACAGTTGTGGTATCAGAGCCAGGGCTCTTTCCTGTAGAAAACTTAAACATTAATAATAAACTTGTGAGGTTATGGGTAGACATTGGGTTAGGATCTAATTTGTTTTCCAATCTAAATTCCAGTGTTCACACGTATATTTTCATTTCAGATGGCTCCTAAGAGACGTGTGAACAACTGTAATAAATCGAGTGGCCTTTCATCTGATACTCCTCTTGAAACCCTTGTTGCTAATGCCGTAAACGCTGCTATTTCTGGAATACTCCCTAATCTGATGACTCAGACTGCTCAAACAGTCATCCAGCAGATACAACAGGAGAATTTGGGTGGAAATAACATCGGATCAGCATCGGAGGGAAATCACAATGGACCACCACCTGGTGGGAACAACACAGGACCTCCACCCGGTGGAAATAATTCAGAGCCACCTTCTGGCGGGAACAACACGGGACCACCTTCCGGTGGAAATGCAACACCACCTGTGGCTGAGATTCATGTTTGGCTTGAGCGCTTTATGAAGCAAAGACCAAGATCTTTTAGTGATGCTGCTATACCGATGGATGCTCGGAACTGGATAGCCCATGTGGAAAAGATATTCGAAGTGCTAGGAGTCGGTGATGTATTCAAAACTAGGTTGGCTTCTTACAAACTGGAGGATAACGCTCTAGTTTGGTGGGAAGGGGTCAAACTTGCACATGGTGGATAGGGTTATGCTGCTACCCTTCCTTGGGCCGACTTTCGCACTATATTCTTCCGAAAGTATTTCTTTGAAGTGGAACGAAGTGAGTATGCACGGGAATATGCATCTATTGAGCAACGAGATGGTGAACCTTGGCAAGAATTCATGGCAAGATTCTGTAGGCTGGCTAGTTTTCTTGGGGAAGCTGCAGGTAGCCCAGAGGTCCAAGCAGAAAAGTTGAAATGGGCTGTTCATGAGAGAACTCGGAGATGGATAGTGACTCAAAGGTTTAACAATATCAATGAAGTAGCTGATGCTGTGAAAACACTTGACATGGAAAACAAGAAGAGGTTAGCTAAAGCTGAGGAGAGTCGAAAGAGAAATCGTGAAGGAAACCATACCGCACTTTCCGGGCAATCTTCAAGTGAAAAACACCATACAGGTGATCGGAAAGCCCAATTAAACAGAAATAATAACCGCCAAGGTAATCAATGGAAACAAAAACAGCAGAATCCTAAACCTGCCGAAAACCAAGGTCAAGAGCAAATCCGGGTATGCACTACATGTGGGAAACGTCATTTTGGTGTTTGTCGTCGAGCTTCAGGAGCCTATTTTAGATGTGGAAAGACCGGCCATGTATTGAAAGACTGTCCATATCCTGATAACAAAGGAAAGGCTGGAAATAGTGCTAAACAACCTACTAATGGAGGACGAGTGTTTGCTTTGAACGTAAAAGATGCAGCAAAAACACCAGGTATGACTCTTGATATTCCTCACATATGTGAACATGTCGTATCTGAATAATCTAGGAGTCTTACAATTCAAATTATGTTTGTCATCTATATACTAAGTGTATCATGATAACATGAATTCTTTAGGTACTGTTTCTGGTACTCTCATGTTAGGAACTGGTGAAGTTCAAGTCTTATTTGATACTGGAGCAACACACTCCATAGTTTCTCAATCTTTTCTTAAACATCTAATGATGAGCCCAACATTATTAGAAAATACTTTAAATATTATGACTCCTATGGGAAACTTTGTTACAATCTCTCATGTGTATGAGGATTGTCCGATCCGAGTTGAATCGCTCATTCTTACAGCGGATCTGTTGCCCATGCAAATGGAAGATTTTGATATCATCTTGGGAATGGACTGGTTAACTTGGCATCATGTTACAATTGAGTGTCAGACTCGTCGCATTCTGTTTGGAGATCCCCATCATCCTGAACTCATTTATCAGGGGACTAAACCTCGAAAAACTCTTCAAATTATTTCAGCACTTAAGGCTCGTAAATCCCTACTGCACGGCGATGCAGGATTCCTTGCTTCAGTTAAAATTTTATCTTCTGAAGAGCCTAGTATTTCTGATTATCCGGTTGTTTGTGATTTTCCTGATGTGTTTCCTAAGGAGTTACCTGGACTTCCACCAGACCGCGAGGTGGAATTCACTATTGATCTTATTCCTGGTGCTGAGCCGATTTCCAAGGCACCATACCGTATGGCACCACTTGAACTCAAAGAACTGAAGGAGCAATTACAGGAGTTATTAGATCTTGGATTTATTAGACCAAGTGTCTCACCTTGGGGTGCACCGGTCCTATTCGTGAAGAAGAAAGATGGTTCTTTGAGACTCTGCATTGACTATAGAGAACTCAACAAGATCACTATCCGTAATCGTTACCCTCTGCCTCGTATTGATGATTTATTTGATCAGCTTCAGGGTGCAAAGTGTTTCTCTAAAATCGATCTGAGGTCTGGTTACCATCAGTTGAAGATTAAAGATTCTGATGTTCCGAAATCAGCCTTCCGTACGCGATATGGTCACTATGAATTCTTGGTTATGCCGTTCGGGTTAACGAATGCCCCAGCTGTTTTCATGGACCTAATGAACCGAGTTTTCCATGACTATCTGGATAAGTTCGTCATCGTGTTTATAGATGACATTCTTATCTATTCTAAGAGTAAGGAGGAACATGAAGACCATCTTCGTATCGTGCTTGAAACTTTGCGTAAAAAGAAGCTTTATGCTAAGTTTTCAAAATGTGAATTCTGGTTGAGTCAAGTAGCCTTTCTGGGTCATGTGGTCTCTACAGATGGTATTATGGTGGATCCAGCAAAGGTAGAGGCAATCACTAAATGGCAAAGACCAACTTCAGCCACAGAAGTCCGGAGCTTTCTTGGTCTTGCTGGTTACTATCGCAGATTTGTCAAAGGGTTCTCTGTTATTGCTTTACCCCTTACGCAACTTCTGAGGAAAGGGGTTAAGTACTCTTGGAATGATGAGCGGGAGAAAAGTTTCGAAGAGCTTAAGAAGAGATTGGTGTCTGTCCCGATTCTTACACTTCCATCGGGTACGGGTGGATACCAGATTTACAGTGATGCATCAAAGAAAGGACTTGGATGTGTGTTGATGCAACACGGAAAGGTCATTGCTTATGCTTCACGGCAGTTGAAACCTTATGTGGTTAATTATCCTACGCATGACCTTGAGCTTGCTGTTGTAATTTTCGCGTTAAAGATCTGGCGTCACTATCTGTATGGAGAGACTTGTGATATCTTTACCGATCATAAGAGTTTGAAGTATATCTTCACTCAAAAGGAATTAAATATGAGACAAAGGAGATGGTTAGAGCTGTTGAAAGACTATGACGCTAACATTCAGTATCATCCAGGAAAGGCTAATGTGGTAGCTGATGCTCTTAGCCGTAAGAGTTCGGGAATGGTAGCCTCACTCCAGCTACAGCCTCAGATTATTACAAATCTTGATAGACTTGGTATTGGTCTATGGATTGGTAAGAATGACGGATATCTCGCCAGACTTCAGATTGAGCCAGACCTTGTATCTCGAATTAAGGATGCACAGAAAGATGATGGTGAACTCTGGGCAATCTTATAGAATTTGGAGATTGGTAAACAATCAGAATTCAGAGTAGATGAACATGGAGTAATCTGGTGTGGTAAACGGTTATGTGTTCCTAATGATTCTTCTCTTCGAGAATCGTTACTAGCTGAGGCACATAGTTCTCCGTTCTCTATCCATCCTGGATCTACTAAGATGTATCGTGATCTTCGTCAGAATTTCTGGTGGAATGGTATGAAAGAAGACGTGGCTAAGTATGTTAGCCGTTGCCTTACTTGTCAGCAGGTCAAGATTGAGCATCAGAGAGCTAGTGGTTTGCTTCAGCCACTACCTATTCCTGTATGGAAATGGGATGATATTTCCATGGATTTTGTGACAGGGTTGCCAAGGACATTTAAGAAGAATGATGCAATATGGGTTGTAGTTGATAGATTGTCAAAGTCGGCTCACCTTCTCCCAATTCAGCAAGGATTTTCGGTTAGCAAACTATCTGAAGTGTTCACACAAGAGATTGTTAGACTTCATGGCACTCCGGTATCTATCGTGTCTGATCGAGACCCGAGGTTCACTTCTCGTTTTTGGAAGGGTTTGCAAGCTGCATGGGGTACCAAGTTGAGGTTTAGTACGGCGTTTCATCCTCAGACTGACGGTCAGTCGGAGCGTACTATTCAGACACTTGAGGACATGCTTCGAGCTTGTGCCTTAGAGTGGACTGGGAACTGGGATGAATACTTGTGTTTGGTCGAGTTTGCTTACAACAATAGTTGGCAAGCTAGCATTGGCATGACACCTTTCGAATTATTGTATGGTTGTAAATGTAGAGCACCTATTTGTTGGGAAGAGGTCGGTGAAAGAGTCATCGAAGGACCCGAGTTAGTTCAGATCACGAATAAGAAAGTTGCTATTGCTAGAGAAAAGTTAAAGGAAGCTCAAAGTAGACAGAAAAGTTATGTAGACCGACACCGTCGACTTTTGGAGTTTAAGGTTGGTGACAAAGTATTCCTGAAGGTTTCGCCTTGCAAAGGCGTACGACGTTTTGGTCTTAAAGGGAAACTTAGTCCACGGTTTATCGGACCCTTTGAAATTCTAGAAAGAGTTGGTGAGGTTTCGTATCGGTTGGCTTTACCACCGCAACTGTCACATGTGCATAATGTCTTCCATGTATCTCTTTTAAGGGGGTACAATTATCATCCTCTTCACGTTGTGAATTATCCGCTTCATTTGATTCGTGAAGACTTATCGTTCGAGGAGGAACCCGAGGCCATACTTGACTGACAAGAACACATTATGCGAAAGAAAACTATTCCTTTTGTCAAGGTATTATGGAAAAACCATTCCGAACGTGAAGCTACATGGGAGATAGAAGATGAAATCCGTTCTCAATATCCGTATCTATTTACCTCTTAGTTATTATCTTCTATATGTTTCTGTTATCAGTTATGAAGTTATCAATTATCTGTTTCTTGAACATCATATTAGTCATCTCTTATACGATTTCGTCTATCGAATCGATACCGTTTCAGCAATTGGATAATTATGAGTGATTTCGTCCACTTGTTGATTTCATGACTCCGCGTACGTTATGTCATATCTTTGTTCGATCTGTACTTAACAATTTCGTGGACGAAATTGTTTTAAGAGGGGGTAGAATTATAATACCCATAGTAATAATGATAATAATAATAATAATAATAATAATAATAATAATAATAATAATAATAATAAAGTTCAGGGGGCATTTGTGCCATTTTAAAAACTTAAATTAATAAGTTGGTGCTTAAATTAAAAAGAACATAAACCACAGGGACCAAATATGTAATTTGGTTTAAACCAGCCCACCCCCCCCCCCCCCCCCGTTTTTTTTCCGATCACGTCGCCGGCGACCTCCGGCGCCCTCCGGCGACCCCTGAAACTCCAAATAACATCCCTTTTAAACCCCGAAACCCATACTAAATCGTTCGTATGCAAGATTCGAACCAATACACACTTTAATCAGTCGGATTACAGCTCATAAATCCACTCACCGACCCACGATTTCATCCGCGTTTTCTTCGGCCACTTTACACGCTAAAATCGCACTAAACACTTAAAATATGTCAATTAAACAAGCACGGACAATGGTATATCTGTTACTAACCTACCTATACTTTCAATTACACCATAAACAAACATAAACATCCTGTTCGACATCCGCTTTGTCTCGGACCTGCAACTTAGTCGAACGACAACTTCTGGTCAATATAATCAGAAATTGATTTGGGGCTTTGATTCATAAACACCATTTGAAGCTCCACACAAAATTAGTTGGATTATAGTCATCATTTGGGTACCTAACCGGTGCTACGTTTAGTCGCGACTGTTCATCCTTCGTTCTCATCAATTCCTACATCAATTCAGGTAATTAAACACTCATACACACTCGGTTTCATACAAGGATCAAAAGCCCTATGGTTGTTTTGGTTAACAATATCGAATTGGTGATCAATTTTGGTACGAATCAAACTAGGGTTCATGGTGAAATTGGGGCTTTTGTGTTTTGTGTTTATAAGCTTTGGGAACCAATTAAAACCGCGGCTGAGGCCTTTGGTTTACTGGTTTGTGTGTGGGAGTTTGGGTTTGAGGTCACGGGTGCGAACCCGAGCCCCTGCTATATTTTTTGAAAGCCCTTTTGACCTTTTAAAAATATGAAAATTTCTAAAAATTATAAAAATAAATTAAATAAACTCTGTTTATTTTAAAAGTACCCAATTAATTTTCTATAAATTTATTTATTCAAAACACCTTAATAATTTTTATAAATAGTTCAATAATAAATAGTTTAAATACCATTATGTGTCTTGTTATAGATTTAAAATAATTAATTTTCTATAAATTTATTTATTCAAAACACCTTAATAATTTTTATAAATAGTTCAATAATAAATAGTTTAAATACGATTATGTGTCTTGTTAAAGATTTAAAATAATAATATCTTGAAATTATTACAAGATGATAATTGTGGAAATTATAAAGATTTTTCAATTTCATAAATTATTAACAAACGTTATAAATAGTTTATTTTGTTTAAAAATAAACCGTAAATAGTTGATTTAGGCCCGTATTTTACAGCCAACTTACTGAGGCCATAACTTTTTCATAACAGATTCAAATCAGGTAAACCTTATGTCCATGATGAAGTTCGTCGAAAGACGAATCCGTTGATATATAAAACATCAAAAAACTCATTCGTTTAGACCTCTAAACAGTCGTTTTCGTAACAGCTAGCAGTTCTGCGCAGCTGTAAAGATCCATGTTTTTCTCATATTTCAGTAATCCAAATCAGAAACTTTTCTAAACGAAAGTTGTTTAGAAATCACTAATCTAGTAAACTGGAAATTTTCAGAATTTTTAAACGTCGTTTAGTATTTTTAACGAGTGCGAATAGACAGGGGCAGAACTGGAATTTTTCCAATCTAAAATAGGAAATCCAAACTATAATTTGCGTTACGTTATCGTAGGTTCTCGCGGCGTTAACTGAGCCTAGACTTTGTTTCTGATTATTTTCATTCGTGTATAAGGTACGGATTCTGTTTCTTTGTTATCATAAGTATTTACTTTTGTTTCCGTTACTTCGTAGTACGGATTCTTGATTCTTGTCTCGTATTTGATTTCCGTTCATCTCTAGTTTTGATTCCTGTCATACATAGATAATTTGCTTTTGATTCTGTTATAAGTAGCTTGACTGCTATATATTTCTGAATTTATTACCCGAGCTCTCCCTATCTTGGGGGTGACCAAGACGCGTTATTGCGGCATCAATAACGTGGCACCAACCGTGGCGGTGAGCTGAGATCACGGCGTCTCTAAAGAGGACTCTGAAATATGTCTTGTTATATTATTATTTCCTCAGAGGCGTATGGATCGATCCTAGGCTAGTCCTGTTATTTCCTGATGGATGGTTACACACCATTCCATTCAGGACTCTGGTGAATGGTTTGTATGTCTGCCCATACTCCATTTCACATTGGTTCACGGGTTCGCTACCTGTGTTCCCCCTGTTCAGTTATTATATGATATGATTATTAGCTCGGGGTATGTTCTATCTTATATATGTCTTATGACGTATGTTCTATTTGATATATATTTTATGATCTTTGATCCTCCGTTATCACCATGTCTGTTTATTTTTGATATCTGCCGATTCTTTGATTATCACCATGTCTGTTTATTTTTGATATCTGCCGATTCTTTGATTATCACCATGTATGTTTATTTTTTATATCAGCCGAGTCTTTGATTATCATCAAGTCTGTTATTTTTGATACCTGTCAATTCTTTAATTATCATCATGTCTGTTTATTTTTGTTATCCGCTATTCCGTTCATTGAGCGTTATGCTCAGGCGTGCTTTTGTTTTCATGCACGTCAGGTCAGCAGGGTAATCTGGGAAACCAGTGAAGAGTGAATTGAAGACCAAGATTATCTGTTACTTTAATTGATGTATGAACATCTTAATTAGATTCTTTCGGATTATTTAGTGTGTTTGAAGTTAATTAGTCTGACCGTTTCTGTAATATCATGGATTGGTTTTGATTTGATATCCGTATTAGTGACACGTCTGCCTTGTCGAGTTGGGGTGTTACACAGGGTCAATCAATTGAGATTGGCAGGACCTTTGTAGCGTGCCCTGGGTGATTGGGTCGGCCTTGTACACAGTACACATAGCCCCTTTCAAGGGATATAGTTGACCCTTTCGAGGGATATAGTTGACCCTTTCGAGGGATACAGTTGACCCTTTCGAGGGATATAGATGGCCCATCACCCGTTTTTCATCGCGTATATAGTTGGTGCATTGCGCACTGGTCCATATAGACAGTGGAACATAAAGTTAAAAAGTTTACAGACAAGGCATACAGTACAGAGAACGAACAATATTTGTTCATATAGTTATTGCGTGCTCGCATATACAGTACAGAGTTGTATTTTACAGAAAAAAGTATTTTCATATACAACGTATAGAAAGTATTTTATTATGTATAAAACTAGAGCTCACTCAGCAACGCTGACTTTTATACATTTTTAGTTGACAGGTAATTATTGCTGAGGATGGCACGAGGGTGAAGCTACTCGGCAGGAAAGACTGACATCCGTTCATGTTTTGACAATACTATTGTTTTGTAATTCATTTACCCAATCTTTTGTGACATATGAACAACGATGTATTGCCTAACAACAGTGTTTATAATGAAATGAATGGTTTTTGTTAAATTAATTCCGCTGCTTAAATTTGTAAATCTATAATGTTTATTTTAATTACTGCTGTGAATGACCAACTGTGAGATGCCCGGGATCGGGGCCTTACACTGCCGGAGGCAACGCAAAACATACGTGTGCCACCATCGATGGCTTCGGCGGGCCTGATCGGAGCAGCAGACATATGGACTTGAAAGAGCACGCCACAACCGTATCATGACCGGACCAACCCATCAAAGGCCCCTTAGCTGTGTCTCTCTTCTTCTTCTCCTGATAAGCTCTTGATTTTTTTCTCTCACTACTTGCTGGTGGATTGCATAAAACATTTACACGTAGCATTGATGGGGGAAAAGGGTAACACGTATCACTAATAGTTTAAATGGTAAATGTATAACCATTGATCATAAATGGATGAACCAGATTTCAAATATTACTATTCATTCTTTTTCATTATTAACAGAGTAGAATTTTATGCTGATTATGAAAATGATATCAAAGCGTTTCATGTCATTGGTTAAACCATGGTGTCATTTGCAATTTGGTATTGGTGGTTGACATTGACTGTAACTAGGCATCAATAGCATCTTGGAGCAGTAACAACTAACGAGTTATTCTAGGAGTTTTCAGAACTTCGTTCTTGTTATTGTTTTCACGACCGGATCGAACCGGTAGGACCGGTTCAACGGGGATCGGTCCGGTGGCCGGTCCGGTCAGGTATGATTCGTTTTGAGTGGTCGAACGGGCCGGTTCTTCCCGAACCGGTGGTCGGACCGGGAAACCGAACCGGTTCGGACCGGTTTTCGGTATTTTTTTTGATTTTTTTGAGTAAAAACGGGGTGTTGAACTATAAATTAGTATGTTAGATACACAAATATACTTAAGTTTTATATAAAACTATAAAATACATATATAAATCATATATAAATTACTTATATTTGATTATATATATAACTATATATATAACATACTATATATATAATTACGACGTCGTCCGGTTCTTAAATCCGGTCCGACCGGTCCGACCATCAAACCAGTAAGGCGTCCGGTTCGACGTCTGATCCGATTCTGAAATATTGGTTCTTGTAGAAACTTTGTTGATTTCCGACCTTGTAAATGATTTGTGACTTAGACTTCTTACTTTATTAAATGTTATTGGAGGTTGTTGTTATTAAAAATTTTGACGATTAGTCGAATGAACACACACCAAGAGTGATTGGTTTTACCGACTTATCTAACGGTCCGATATCTTTTAATTTTCTTTTTCATTAAAAATTTTTTTATACATTTTTAATATATTAGACGTGAAAAAAAATGATAAAAATATACTTATGTGGGAGGTACATAACTGAGTTAACTGTACACTTAAATAATAGTTAGTTAAAGGACAATCTGTATGCAAATCTTTTAATAAAAAGACATCGTATATAATTATTAAAACTAAATGACATACAATGAAATTTCATATATAATAAATGACAAAATTTGTAATATACTCTAAATTTTTTATATAATATGTTTAATGAATTATGTTAGATATCTTAAATTTAAATAAAATGATATTTGTGCCTTTATTTTATTGTTGTGTGTGTGTGTGTGTGTATAGGTAGAGGTTCAAAAAAAAAAAAGTTTTGTCTAAGTAGGCTGAGAAAAAATAAAAAGATTACATGTGACATTCTTCAGATTAGGGTTAAAGGGTATTTGGTCATAAAACACATCCATTAGTCCATTTTATATTTTATCAAAATGCAAACACAAATTCGAAAAAATAGGTAGAGGTTCAAAAATAGGTAGAGGTTCAAAAAAATAGGTAGAGGTTCAAAAAAAAAAATAAGTTTTGTCTAAGTAGGCTAAGAAAAAATAAGAAAAAATAGGTAGAGGTTCAAAAAAAATAAGTTTGTCTAAGTAGGCTAAGAAAAAATAAGAAGATTACATGTGACATTCTTCAGATTAGGGTTAAAGGGTATTTTGGTCATAAAACACATCCATTAGTCCATTTTATATTTTATCAAAATGCAAACACAAATTCGAATTTAATGTACTAGATTTTTTGATATGCTAGTTTGTGCTATATTTTTTAACGCACTATATTATGCTGAGTTATTTTAAAATGTTAGAATGTGTCGAATTTTTTTAAAGTGATAGATTGTGAGGTAAATAAACAAAATTCATGTTGTTTTGTCATAAAATAACATATCTGAGTTAAAAAAGCACACAACGGCTTTTTGTTAAAAACAAAACAAACACAACACATATATTGTTGTATTAACGTAAAACAACACAAAACGTGTTATATTAAACCAAAATAGTGAACATTAAAATAGTAAAGAAAGTGTTGTATCTATGTTGTTTGATATTTTACCATAATGCACCGCAAAAACAACACATAAGACCTTATTGTTTTGACGTAAAATAACATAGAACATGTCATGCAAAACCGCACAAAACTATGCTATTTGACAAAAACAGCACATGATTTTATGGTGTAATTTATTTAAAAGAATAATATCGTATGAAAAAGTTATTAGCATTTAAAAAAATAGGGGGGAATTTTAAAAAGTCAACAATTGTGGGTAATATTATAAAATACCCAAACTACCATTGCTCGTTTATTTTTCTTACACTTTGATCCTAGCCCTTAATTAGATAATTAGAAAGCTAAGATT
>CM044004.1:73777027-74082027 GCA_024085815.1 Flaveria linearis | reverse complement strand
ATTTATTAGATATATTATATAAATAATATTATTATAAAAATTTATGATAGACACAATTAAATAATATGAATAATGAGCCGAGCCTCGAGCTGAGCCCGAGCATGAAAAAGTAGTTGTAACATCCCGTATTTTTTTTTTTATTATTTTTTTTTTAAAAGTTAAATTTTATAAATAATCAAGTTTAATATGTTGATGTTAAATAATTATAATAATAATAATAATAAGGATAATAATAATAATAGTAATAATAATAATAATAATAATAATAAAATCCAGGGGGTGTTTGTGTCATTTTCGAAACTCTAAAAGAAACTTAAATACATGAAATAAAAACAATCGAAACCACAGGGACCAAATGTGTAAATATTCAATATTCAAACTGCTTTCTCTCTCCTCCCTCGCGTTTTTCCGGCGGCCCTCCGGCCAACCGCCGGCGACCTCTCCGGCGACTCCAAACACCAAATTCACACGGTTTTTTACTCGATCAAAAGCTACCGACACAATTTCGTGCATGATTCGAATACCTAACCCACCTCAATTTGAATAATAGAGACTGATTCATACCTAACACACTCGACCGAATGTCGGCCAAATAATGGGTCACTAAACGCACAAAATGGTATTAATAATCAAAAGTAATCGCATATTCATTATCCAATTGTCGTTTCTAAACTACCACTACAATCAAATTGGTATAAATCAAGCTTTAACACCCCTGTCGATCACCATCTCTGTCATCGACCTGCAACACAGTCAAATTCTACCTTCTGAGTTCTATTCCACCAAATTAACAGAGGGCTTTCAACCCTTAACATAATTCGAAGCTTCCTGTGTAATTAATTTGATTTTCATCAGCAATTCATCAACATTCGAATCCAAACTGAACCGCGACTTGTTCTTGACTGTTCTTGCCATCAAATCGAATCGAAACAGGTAATTGAATCTACTCACACACTCGTTTTTACATAGGTATTAAAAGCCCTAACTTAATTCGTGTTAATATAAACGAATTGAACTTCAATTGAATCGATTTCGATTCTAGGGTTCATCGGATTTGGGGGAAATGAGGTTAAAATGTTTAAATGATTTAAAAGCTGATAATTACCGCGGCCACGGCCTTTGGTTCACTGGTTTGGAGTGTGTGTTGCAGACTTGAGGTCCGGGTTCGAACCCGGGGACCCTAACCTATTTTTTTTAATGCTTTCTAGCCTATAAAAAAATACATAAAAATATCTAAAAATTACAAAATAAATTCTATGAATTCTCCTTATTTTAGATGTTACAAAATTATTTTCTGTAAATTTCTTTTATTTAAAAACCTTAATAAATTTTTATAAAATATTATTTATAAACACTTAAAAATTATAAAAATTATTTTAATTTCTAAAAACCATCAAATTAATTTTCTGGAATCTATTTTAACATTAATATATTTATTGAATAATTATCTTTTAAAAACAAATGATTTGATTAGTCTAATTATTATAAAATGGACTTTAAATAATAATTTAAATGGATATTATATTATTTTAATTATGGATTAATCATAATAAATGTAGGAATTATATTTTCACAAATTGCTTACAAATGTAATTGAATGTTATTTCTTATGAAATATTTTAAATAATAATATAGATTAAGATCTTATTATTAATCGAAATACTATTGTAATTATCCTTAGATAATTATAGATTACATAATTGAATCACATCGTTTTTATATTTAATACCATTCCAAAATACTTAAATATACATATAAAATCCTTCTAATAGAATCAAAATGTAAGTAATTATTTGATAAACTCAACACTTATTAATAATTACTTATTAATACATATATAACCCTATCAAAATCTTGTAATATATATACATCTATTTGTGTGCGTGTCGCACGTCAAACCAAACCAACCCAAAATCCAACCAAATATATCTATTCACGTGGAACACATTTTAAAGACTTAGTTACAATTAATAATAGGTATTGATTGTGCTTGATCGTGCATTGCCTAATTCTTTGAAGTTCTTGTTCATATATATTACATCAATTCAAGGTGAGTTTCCGTGGCCCCTTTTTATGCTTTTGTAATTGTTTCAATGTTTTTCAAACTTGGGGGAAAAGTATGCTCACCCGTTTTTGATGCTGTACAATCTTACATACAATTTTCATACTTGGAATCAATGTGATACTAATCTTATATTCTAATACATACATGGTGTTATTCTACGATTCTTACAACCATTAATTCCCGGGTTTGGGAACCAACGGATAGGTATTGGTAGTACTACTGGGTTGACACCCCCACCCTTCGACGATTGGTTAACTTGTGAGTTACCAACACAGCTGCCAGCAATCAGGCCAAGGGTGAATATATTCCGACGAATTTATATGCATAACTGTCAGTAGGTTTGGTTGTCTTAAACACATGTTATGTGGTTTTTGCTTACAGTATGATTCCATATCAAATTCTATACAGCATCAACAACATGTTTTCAATATAAACCTGCGGAACTCACCAACAATTATGTTGACCATTTTGAGCATATCTTTTCAGGTAATCATAAACAAAGAGGATAGCTAGAGCTGATGCCTTAGCAGAGACCCCCAGGATTTCAATAGACTGCATTTGTATTGTTTATCATTTACTGTTATAATTGAACACTGTGTATATGGATTTTAGAATTATTAAGACTATGATAGTCGTGGAACTGACTAACCACGACACAAGTCACCATTGTGTCGGGCGACGTCATGACACGAGGATTTTGCACATATTATGTCTCTGTATTTATACCAAGTGTTATGACGATCCCGTCCGTCGCATCCTCGTGTTTCCGCTACAAGCGGGGGTGTGACAGATTGGTATCAGAGCCTTGGTTATAGAGAATTAGGTGGAGAATTTGACCTAGACTATAACCTAAGAACCTTCATATAGAGTGCATGCTAGGGATTGTGTGCATTTGATTTTACCTAAATGTCTTTCATGATTGGTGTGACACATAGACACCTGTATTCTGGATTTCCTGGCAAAAGGCCCTCGGGCTAAGGCAAGCATATCGCATATATCTCATTGCGAGACCTGGTATGCTTACCTGGGGATTTCTGGGATGAGTGATAAACTATGGTCAATACACAAATCTAGAAGGCAAATGGGCCAAGTATATTGAGTCTATGAATTTAATATACAGGTGTATTCCTATATACCTAATAGTATGTTCCTACATACTTGATTTTATACATGTACACGTGTTATCTGAACATCCCGGGAAAGACATTATTACTCTTAGTCTTTCTCCATGGGATACTTTTATACTAAAAACTTTACGCTTGTATGCGCACAACATTAGGGAACTTCGGTGATCACACGTAGCGTTGATCTCGGATATTGAATCCGACCCTATCATGGTTATGACTGAAATCCTGAAAGTATGACGGATATGCAGTTATCATTAGACATAATGTGCTTATATGCTTACTTGCTATTACATGCAATTATTGGAATACTATTGGCTCATGGACATAAGGACATTACATGATTTGTGCTTGATGAATCTAGATAATACTATGATGTTAACTTGGGGTAAGTGGAGCTAGGGTGACCATGCAAGGTAAATTACCATTACGGGTGCACACGTAATTGCAATTCACCATGCATGAGAAGTCTGGTTAATCTTACCATGAGGTAACGATCATGGGTATCACACGTTTCTATTCTATACCCTACGGTGCTAGGGTCATAATTCTAGTAAGTCCTTGTTGAAGGCAATCAACATTGTAAGTCCTTATTAAAGGCAATCAAACATTGTAAGTCCTTATTGAAGGCAATCAAACATTGTAAGTCCTTGTTGAAGGCAATCAAACATTGTAAGTCCTTATTAAAGGCAATCAAACATTGTAAGTCCTTGTTGAAGGCAATCAACATTGTAAGTCCTTATTAAAGGCAATCAAACATTGTAAGTCCTTGTTGAAGGCAATCAAACATTGTAAGTCCTTGTTGAAGGCAATCAAACATTGTAAGTCCTTGTTGAAGGCAATCAAACATTGTAAGTCCTTGTTGAAGGCAATCAAACATTGTAAGTCCTTGTTGAAGGCAATCAAACATTATAAGTCCTTGTTGAAGGCAATCAAACATTATCAACACTTACTCAAGTCCTGTCCTACTTAAAGCCTTCATGGTATTTCCAATCATATTGACCTTATGCTAAGGATAAACGGATGTCACGTAACTGGTTTAGGCATCGTTCTAAGTATACCACGGATGTGGTGGGAACGCTGCGGGGAACCCTATATATAAGCATCCTTGGTATACCAAGAATGTGTTTAAACTGGGCTACGTGATGATCCCGATTGTCTGAGGCATGATGCTATTATGACTCTTAACTCTATGCTATGTTGCTACCTTATATGTTACTTGGTGGCTATACTCTATTATGTGCTAATATTTGATGCTAAGTGTTGTATGATGATTACTTGTGAATGCTATTGATCTTGGATGCTTTCGGCGGTGTGGTTCTTCTTTGTAGGTCTACTTTGTGGTTCTTCTTCGCCGAGCATCTATTACAACCATTAGTTCCAGTAATGGGACCTAAGGATTGGTTTGGTTGTAATCTATACGTATGCGCTTTGTGGATCTTGCTACGTCATATAAACTTATACGTATGCGCTTTGTGGATCTTGCTACGTCACATTAAACTATTTACACTTTGGAAATGTTTTCTCTACAGTCATCAATTCCCGTGTGGAACCGATGTATAGGTTTGTCTGTAGCCATTTATATACTGATAAAACCGCCTATACATAAGTTGCGGTAGCTCACATCAAACTTATATTACGTTATTCTTTAGAATGATGCTAAGGAAAATTAAGATGTTATGTAACTAGTTTAAGTATATTTCAAAGTATATCGTGGATGTGGTGGGAACGCTGCGGGGAACCCTATATATAAACATCACCGGTATACTAAGAATATGCTTAAACTAGGCTACATAATGATCTTAATGGACCGAAGCATGGGTTATTGGAACTTGATAAGTAAAACCATATGTGATTTTTTTTTATATACTTTGATTCCTATCAAAGCACACACAAATCTTAAAATCATAGTCAAGGCATTGCGTGCCTAAATCAAATAATTTTCAAATGAGCTTTGACTCGTTATTCGTGGTTTTCAAAATCTCATCAAAGTCTGTGTCACACCACCCAGAACATGCAATGCTGTAGGTGGAATTCCTACATCTCGGGATACTTTGTTAATTGAATATTTTATATTATAGGTGGTCACTCACCTGAATAATCGAATAAACTAATCATAACCTTGTTACCACTTATAAGTACGCATGTCTTCAATAAGGTTATGGCTGATCTCATATCTTGAGAAGTCCACGTATTCCCTTCGATTGTGAATCGAATGTTCACATCTCATTATAATGTCGAATCATTCTTGTCCTTGATTTCGTCTTCCTGATTTAAATTATTCAAGATTTGAACATCATCCTAACAAACTCTACTATCTCAAACCTTGATCTTAAGCTTGTTAGCATGATCTTTTCTTTGTTACACTGATGTAACTTGAAATTTCCTAATTCCTAATTGATATTAATTTCCTTTCATCGTAAAGTCAAACTTTATACTGCTTGTACCGTGGGAAATGCAAGAGTTGCAAGTCAACCTATGACTAAGAACACTCGTATCTCCTAAATGATTCTATTCATCAAAGCAGGGGAGATTCCCTTACTTTGATGATTCTCTATTTCGATAAATGGTTTCCCATTTGTTAGTTCTATGAAATTTCATCCTCTGGATTGGGGTGACTTCCTTATCTTGAGGATTGACTTCAATTATTCTCATTGGAAGTTACATTTCATAAATGACATGATCTCACCAAAATAGGATTGAAACCCGTATTTGGTGGCAAATGTCAACCTTAGATTGTTTTCTTGTTATTATCAAGATAGGCATGAATTATTACCTCAAAGCCTTTAAGGAATATTTTTAATATCAACTCCGATTGTGATTGATAACCACCTTCCTTAAAACTACGCTCGTGAAATCTTTCAACATCTTCAACCGTTAGACACCTAATGACAATCTTCACACGAAACTTAGGTTGAACTATTTTGACCCTGCTTTTAACTAACCGTGCTGTAGATAAAGTTCTGAGCGCCAGAATATATAGGAAATGAAACATTTATAACATTTACCCTTATATAAGTTCTAATCTACCTAGAGTCTATATGGGAATCACATGGTGACACTAGTCTTATCTCTAGTGAGACGTCACTCCTTTTACATTTCAGAAATTATGCAAATAGAATGGTTGCTTAGAATATACATGGCCTTTGAAGAATGATGCTTGTCCACTAGTGGGTACCGCACTAAAATGGTAGAATGCCTAAACCCAAGTATAAGATAGTGAGGCTGCAATAGTCATGACTTGAGATAAGTTTAGAATCTTTGGCGAGTGAGTACTATTACCCAAGGAATGAAATGAAAAAGTTAAAATTGTATACTGGAATCATGCTCTTTATACTGATAGAATCCATAAGTTGACAAAGCTAATGTCATACCTTGTAACATTTAGATCAAATAGAATTAAGTAGGACATTGGGAAGATCTGTGAATAGTAGGACAAAGTTGGAGATTAGAGCAAGCAAACTAGTGGTGAAATAGACAAGAAGATTCAGATGTTATTATAGGCACATATCTTATCATCAATCAATACATATCTGTTGGATACTGGTAGAGGATAGCATTGATTCCTTCAAATTCACTCCTACATTTGTCATGAACCCCAGTTGCTTAGAAATTAGTTATTCGGTGGAGATAGGAAAACTCTCGACATGCGTAAGTTAAGATGTATAGAACTACTCGAAGACTGAGATTATTGTATACAGTATTGTTCCTAGAATAGGAAGGTTGGAAAGGAAATGACTGTTGTGTGTGACCTATCTTCTTCATTCCTACCGGTCATGGAAACTTTTTAGTTTTAACTTGGCCAGAATAAGTGCCTCTTATCTTAACTGTATGATGACAATTGTTGCATTATAAAAATTCAATTCGACACATTATCTCACAACGTCGAAAAATTAACCTGCATTTGTTTCAAATATTCGTATACCGTGGTATGATGTTACATCAATCGTTATTCTGAATGATTGATTCATTTTCTGTTTTAATAATATTCTTAACCATCATTGTGAACCCATTTCAAGATCTTCGCATAGCGTATTATTCTTAGACCGAAGGTTGGTCAAAGGAGAAATACATATTCACAAGATATGCGTTAAGATCATTTCATATGGTGACGTTTGGGGATTCTTAAAGTCCAACGAATAACTTTTCTTATCATTGCTGGTCTTTCAACGATTTCTAGACTTCATCTTGTCACGAAATTATGTTTTGGAAATTATGATTGTAAGTCTAACATACCATGGTAACTCGTCATTGTGTTCTAGCATTCCATATGCCAAATCTCAAAGAGAATCCCGCGATTCTCTGGAAGAGTTCGAATTGGCATACATTACGTCAAGAATCTTGTAAAAGATTCTATACAAAAGAAATAAAGCCGGATACCTATTGTCAAAGTCCACTGGGAATCTAAACGTGGCCCAGAGTTCACCTGTGAACGTGAGGACCAAATAAAACCCCAGTATCCTCATCTTTTCGTTTCAGCCTCCTCGTGATTAAAATTTCGGGACGAAATTTCCTAAAGCAGGGGAGACTGTAACATCCCGTATTTTTTTTTTTTTATTATTTTTTTTTAAAAGTTAAATTTTATAAATAATCAAGTTTAATATGTTGATGTTAAATAATTATAATAATAATAATAATAAGGATAATAATAATAATAGTAATAAATAAATAATAATAATAAAATCCAGGGGGTGTTTGTGTCATTTTCGAAACTCTAAAAGAAACTTAAATACATGAAATAAAAACAATCGAAACCACAGGGACCAAATGTGTAAATATTCAATATTCAAACTGCTTTCTCTCTCCTCCCTCGCGTTTTTCCGGCGGCCCTCCGGCCAACCGCCGGCGACCTCTCCGGCGACTCCAAAACACCAAATTCACACGGTTTTTTACTCGATCAAAAGCTACCGACACAATTTCGTGCATGATTCGAATACCTAACCCACCTCAATTTGAATAATAGAGACTGATTCATACCTAACACACTCGACCGAATGTCGGCCAAATAATGGGTCACTAAACGCACAAAATGGTATTAATAATCAAAAGTAATCGCATATTCATTATCCAATTGTCGTTTCTAAACTACCACTACAATCAAATTGGTATAAATCAAGCTTTAACACCCCTGTCGATCACCATCTCTGTCATCGACCTGCAACACAGTCTGTCGATCACCATCTCTGTCATCGACCTGCAACACAGTCAAATTCTACCTTCTGAGTTCTATTCCACCAAATTAACAGAGGGCTTTCAACCCTTAACATAATTCGAAGCTTCCTGTGTAATTAATTTGATTTTCATCAGCAATTCATCAACATTCGAATCCAAACTGAACCGCGACTTGTTCTTGACTGTTCTTGCCATCAAATCGAATCGAAACAGGTAATTGAATCTACTCACACACTCGTTTTTACATAGGTATTAAAAGCCCTAACTTAATTCGTGTTAATATAAACGAATTGAACTTCAATTGAATCGATTTCGATTCTAGGGTTCATCGGATTTGGGGGAAATGAGGTTAAAATGTTTAAATGATTTAAAAGCTGATTATTACCGCGGCCACGGCCTTTGGTTCACTGGTTTGGAGTGTGTGGTTGCAGACTTGAGGTCCCGGGTTCGAACCCGGGGACCCTAACCTATTTTTTTTAATGCTTTCTAGCCTATAAAAAAATACATAAAAATATCTAAAAATTACAAAAATAAATTCTATGAATTCTCCTTATTTTAGATGTTACAAAATTATTTTCTGTAAATTTCTTTTATTTAAAAACCTTAATAAATTTTTATAAAATATTATTTATAAACACTTAAAAATTATAAAAATTATTTTAATTTCTAAAAACCATCAAATTAATTTTCTGGAATCTATTTTAACATTAATATATTTATTGAATAATTATCTTTTAAAAACAAATGATTTGATTAGTCTAATTATTATAAAATGGACTTTAAATAATAATTTAAATGGATATTATATTATTTTAATTATGGATTAATCATAATAAATGTAGGAATTATATTTTCACAAATTGCTTACAAATGTAATTGAATGTTATTTCTTATGAAATATATTTTAAATAATAATATAGATTAAGATCTTATTATTAATCGAAATACTATTTGTAATTATCCTTAGATAATTATAGATTACATAATGAATCACATCGTTTTTATATTTAATACCATTCCAAAATACTTAAATATACATATAAAATCCTTCTAATAGAATCAAAATGTAAGTAATTATTTGATAAACTCAACACTTATTAATAATTACTTATTAATACATATATAACCCTATCAAAATCTTGTAATATATATACATCTATTTGTGTGCGTGTCGCACGTCAAACCAAACCAACCCAAAATCCAACCAAATATATCTATTCACGTGGAACACATTTTAAAGACTTAGTTACAATTAATAATAGGTATTGATCGTGCTTGATCGTGCATTGCCTAATTCTTTGAAGTTCTTGTTCATATACATTACATCAATTCAAGGTGAGTTTCCGTGGCCCCTTTTTATGCTTTTGTAATTGTTTCAATGTTTTTCAAACTTGGGGGAAAAGTATGCTCACCCGTTTTCGATGCTGTACAATCTTACATACAATTTTCATACTTGGAATCAATGTGATACTAATCTTATATTCTAATACATACATGGTGTTATTCTACGATTCTTACAACCATTAATTCCCGGGTTTGGGAACCAACGGATAGGTATTGGTAGTACTACTGGGTTGACACCCCCACCCTTCGACGATTGGTTAACTTGTGAGTTACCAACACAGCTGCCAGCAATCAGGCCAAGGGTGAATATATTCCGACGAATTTATATGCATAACTGTCAGTAGGTTTGGTTGTCTTAAACACATGTTATGTGGTTTTTGCTTACAGTATGATTCCATATCAATTCTATACAGCATCAACAACATGTTTTCAATATAAACCTGCGGAACTCACCAACAATTATGTTGACCATTTTGAGCATATCTTTTCAGGTAATCATAAACAAAGAGGATAGCTAGAGCTGATGCCTTAGCAGAGACCCCCAGGATTTCAATAGACTGCATTTGTATTGTTTATCATTTACTGTTATAATTGAACACTGTGTATATGGATTTTAGAATTATTAAGACTATGATAGTCGTGGAACTGACTAACCACGACACAAGTCACCATTGTGTCGGGCGACGTCATGACACGAGGATTTTGCACATATTATGTCTCTGTATTTATACCAAGTGTTATGACGATCCCGTCCGTCGCATCCTCGTGTTTCCGCTACAAGCGGGGGTGTGACAGTAGTTGTTGAGTAGAGTTCAAGCTTTAAAAATAAAGCTCGAAACGAGCCAAGCTCTCGCTTGAGTTCTCCTAAATCATCATGAGCCGAGCTCAGGCCCATACAAGCGCAGGCTCGGCTCAGTTCATTTGCACCCGTATTAATCATACTAAAGTAACAATTTTTGTAAACTAAATTGTCTCCCAAGCAAAAACAGTAATAACAGCAATAACAGCAATAACAGCAATAACAACAATAACAGCAATAACAACAATAACAGCAATAACAGCAATAACAGCAATAACAGCAATAACAGCAATAACAGCAATAACAACATATAACAGCAATAACAGCAATAACAGCAATAACATCATAACACAATAACATCAATAATAACAATAACATCAATAACATCAATACATCAATAACATCATAACAGTAATAACAGCAATAACAGCAATAACGGCAATAACGGTAATAACGGCAATAACAGCAATAACAGCAATAACAGCAACAACATCAATAACAACAATAACAGCAATAACAACAATAATAGCAATAACAGCAATAACAACAATAACAACAATAACAACAATAACAACAATAATAACAATAATAATAATAATAACAATAATAAATAATAAATAAATGATGATAATAATAATAATAACAAATAAATAAATAAATAAATAAATAAATAAATAAATAAATAAAATGTAAAAGATTGAATTGACAAACCCCATGAAAAAACTAAAATTTACTCTTAATGAAAAAATTAAATTTATAAAGATGATGCTATACATACCCCTCTAAATTACTTTTACTTGCTATACTCTTTCCTTCACCTTTTTAAAATGATTAATATTTTATTTAATTTTTTCATATATCAAATCACTTCTTAAATTGCTATCGAGTCGGGGGTCTCATTGGAAGCGGTCTCTCTACCTAACAAGATAGAGGAAAGACTCGCCTACACCTACCCTCCCCAGACCCTGCTCTTGAGTGGGATATACTGGGTTTGTTTGTTTGTTTGTATCAAATCACTTCTTAATATGTTAAACCAAAAACTTTTAAGATTATCTATTTGTTATTTCTTTTTGTCTTTCATTGTTTTGTTTATAGTAATTACGTATGTTTAAAAAAGCAAAAAACAGAAAAAACAATCGAACTGCATATAAACAGAAAAACCGAATGAAATCATAAACTAGGATTTCGGTTAGGTTCGCACTTACAAAAAAATATTGCTTATTCAGTTTGGTTATCCGTATAAACCGAATAATAAATAGTTTAATAGGTTTAATAGGATAACTGGACCGAGTAAATCAGTTTAAACGGTTTAATCAAATAACCAAACCGAATAAAACAATTTAATCGGTTAAATAAACTTGTTTAGATTTATTTCCAATTCTAAAATATTTTTTTAAAGTTTTTATTGAAATTTGTTTAGAAAAACGTTTTCCTAAAACAAAAATTTTTTTCAAGATAAAATTTGACAACTTTTGAAACCATTTTTTTAGACAGGAAACATGACAATTTTTTAACAGTACTTCTATATCACAAATTCTCATTGAACATGTTTGATTAGTCCACTTTATGACAAAAGGTATCATCTTACCAAATATATAGTTTTTATGCAATAACGATATACATATATGAGTGCATAGTCCAAATGTCATTGTTGTGAAAGATCATTAATCATTTTCGAATCCATTACCGTTTCTGATTAGATCAGTTAGAGATATATGTGAATAAAATTTGAGAATGCAACGCCACCTATCCTAGTAGCTATGAACATTTTAGGATTAAACAGTTGAAGGATGTAAACAAGTTAAATCGGTTCACAAGCTACTTGGGATCGACTCAAGAAAAACTAGAATCAAACCGAGCTTGGTTCGAAAAAAGCTCGAATCAAACCGAGCTTAAACGACCTTGAGCCAAAACTCGATCTCATTTTTATGTTCGTTTACTAAGGGGTTGTTTGATAATTTCCGAATGATTAAGTGCTGAACCAATAAGAGGTCTAAACCGTTAAGTGCTGAATCATTAATAGCTCTGAATCATTAAGAGCTAGTATATCGCTTACTATTCAAAGACAAATGTCTGACCAATTCAGATAACAGTTCTTAACCATTTAGTATTAGACCTCTTAACCATTCAGCATTACTATAATGCTTAACATTCCGAGGCAAATGTCTGAACCATTCAGACATTTTGTCACGAAACAAACAGTCTAAATCATTAAGTGAACCATAAAAAGTTTACATTTCTTATTATTATGTTATTAGAATATCATAATTTAAAAAAAAACACAATGATCAACATTAGACTCAATGGGTAACAAAATGACCAGTACTAGATTCGTTGATTAACAATAGACACAATACGCTGATTGAGGAGGATTACACAATAACATGATCAGTATTACATAATGATTTGAAAAACATAAAATTATTTTTTAGCATTGTGTTATTTGAAAATTATCATTTTAAGAAACACAATGCATAGCACAATAGTCAAGATTAGACACAATGGATAACACAATGACCAACATTAGACTCAATAATTAGCAATATACACAATGAGCTACTTGACGAGTATTACACAATGAAATAATCAGGTTTACACAATGAGCTGAAAAACAAAGTAAAAAAATTATATTTTCAGCATTATGTTATTTAAAATCACCATTTAAAAAACACAGTGGTTAACATTAGTCACAATACATAACACAATGAATAACACTATACTCGATGATTAGCAATAGACATAGTTGCTTGATGAATGAGCTAATCAAGATTACATAATGAACTGAAAAAATTTAAAAAAAAATATATTTTTAGCATTATATTATTTGAAAATCATCATTGTAAAAAAACACAACGCGTAACAAAATAGTCAAGAATAGTCACAATGATCTATGAATCACACGATGACCTTATATTACACAATAAGTTGACGAATATTATGCAATAAGTTGACGAATATTACACAATAAGCTGAATGACATGAAAAAAAACTTTGTTTTTTTATGTATCAAAATTATAGGGGTTTTAAAATTAATAAACATTTGTTTTTTGGGTGTTGTTCTTTAAAAAATGGTGGTATGTAAAAGTTACAAACATTAAAAAATAGAACTTGAAATGTGATTAAGATAAAATACCCTTGGTCATCATTTAAAGTTATCATTAAAGTTTCAATTATTTACCATTATGTTAATAGATTTTCCTAAGCCCATTGAATATAAAATCTAATGAATAATAATTCGTCTCACTATTTTAGTTTTTCTTTCTTTTCTACATAACTCCACCCTAATTATAAATAGTTACTAAATAAGAGCAAATAGGAATTATTGCATAAGATTATTTGATTTTTTAGTAACTAATTAGATCATTAACGAGTCAATAGCCAACTCGCTTATTTTCATCACTCAAGTATGCAACTTAAGAAAAATCTTAAAAGAAAACTAGCTATGGGAGAGAGAAAATTTTTAGGCCAACCTAAACTATTTTTTATAATATATGAGACTTGAATCTAAAACTCTCCTAATTTAATAAGATTTGAAATACCTTAGCTCAATTATTTAAGCTAAGAATTCATTAGTAAATTAATTTTTTATTTTAAAATTATTTTAGATATCTTAAAATTAAACAAAATAATATTTATGTTCTTATTTTTATATATAGTATAGATAATCAATTAGGATACATAATAAAAAGTTATTTTGTAATGTTTGAAAATTTACGTGTTTGATGACGTTGGATACATTGTTTACTATGCTTGTAGACCAAGGAAAGCATTTTATTGGTCGACCGGTGTAGCCAAGTTTGACCTTTCGAGTCTCCAATCTCAATAACCGGATCAGACGTCGAACCAGACGTTTTACAGGTTTGTATATTTAAAACACTAATTTATAGTTCAACACCCTGTTTTTACTAAAAAAATACCAAAAACCGGTCCGAACCGGTCCAGTTTCCCGGTCCGACCACCGGTTCGGGAAGAACCGGCCGGTTCGACCACTCAAAAAACGAATCATACCTGACCGGACCGGCCGCCGTACCGATTCCCGGTTGAACCGGTCGGACCGGCCGGTCCGATCAGGTCGTGAAAACACTGCTATAAATGTTAAACTAGGAACCTACATCGAGACAGATTTCTACATTTATTACAAAAGTTAAATGCAATTTTCATTGCTGAGATTTTATAAAAATTGTTATAGATTTTAAAAGTTTAAAATTTATTATTTGTATCCAAATATTTTATTAAAATTATCATTTAAATCTATTTAACTACTTTTAGTTAACACGTTATCATTTTCAGTTAATTTCTACATTAGGGTTATTTTGTGTACGTATGATTTGAACTTTTAAAACTTAATAAATGAATTACATATTAACATACGTCACTAGATCAAACGTTTGTTGGTTTTATATTTATCATTAACACATTTTCATTATGATGATTTTATCAATATTTGATGGTCAAGCAGAGAGATATATTTACATTGGTGTTTATAAATTAACAAATCTTAAAAAACAAGATTTTAACCAAATGTATTACGACAGATCAATTTCGACTAGGATATACTGGTAAATGTTAAAAAATCAAGAGAATTACAATAAATAAATAAAAATATTTTTTTAAAGTAAATCCATGATATTAAACAAAAAAAAAGCATATGTATAATCGACCGAATCAAAGGGGGGAGGAGGATACGGTACTTGAACCTGGACCCTACACTTGCATTGGCACGCTTCCATCAACCAATCTCCACCTTTGTTTTTAAAATAGCAAATTATTGTAAAAAAATATAAACGGGGGGGGGGGGGGGGGGGGGGGGGGGGGGACTGCAGGGCCAAATCTTATGGTGTCCGGATTTTTTTTAAAAAGTTTATATTTTTATTTTATACATATACATATATATATATATATATATATATATATAAACTACTAATAAACTCATTAAAAAACCTAATAATATTTTAATTATTTTAATCTATTAAACATTACCTAAGAGCTTATTAATATTGTAAATAATTTAGCCCGATACCATTTAAAATCTAATAAAATATAATAATACTATATTAGAAAAGTAGAAAAGAAGAACTCCACTAAAAATTCATTGGTAGGAGTGAGAAGACCAATTGACGATCGACTTTGTCACTTCGATCGCATTATACAAGTTGTTTGATTTGGATTTTTTATATGTCATATTATAGAGGCATATTTCTTGTTCAAGCCTCAGATCAAAGTGTTTGAAAATTTTCAAGACCGACCTTGAATATCACACATAAATGCCCAAAATGAAAAAAAAAATAAATGTGAACTTTAACCTTGCGATGTCAGGGTCTGCGATTATTAATGTATTAGTAATTACTAGTAAAATGCCGCGCGTTGCGGTGGGTGACAAATATAAAAAAAATATTCATACACATGCTCTTATCCGCTTAAATTATTTCTCATGAGCTCTTATCTGCTTAAATTATTTCTCATGAGCTCTTATCGGAAAATTACGTATGGATGGAATGAGATTTGACAAAACATAAAAGATTTTTAAAATTAGGGGTGAAAAACATAATAAAAACATAATGCTTTGTCCTATGTCAAATTAAATTATAGAACTTTAATCTTTGAAAACTGTCAAAAGCATGGAGTACGACTTTCTAACTTTGGAAATAACAAACCCCATAGATGAAGCATCAAACGTTCCTACAACAATAAATTAAACAACTTAAGGTCCACAAAGAAAGCACAAATTTACAATGCAAAGACAAGGTGATATATTCATGTCATTAGGGATCCAGTACATGTTCACTTCATGTTCACTCCAGAGAGAACAAATAAACCAAAATATAACCATTAAAAACAATAAACTTCTTAGTTACCTGAGATTATTATCTACAGAATCTATCTTGGTACCACTAACATGCATTAGAGCTTTTGGATCGATCAATATCTTCACACCCTTGTCCTCAATCAACTCATCAAATTTCTCTTTTTCATCTGCATTTATAAACCAGTGTATAATGAACTATATACGATTATTATCTTGAGTTAATAATTGAAACAAAAATGTGAAGCAATCCAAACATTTTGGCTCTGCTAACAACTGATTACATAAATGGAACCAATATTCTTGAAATCTCGAGTGGTAAAAAAGATGGTCATGAGCACAAATATAAAGAATTTGTAATCAAACATGATTCACTACTGCTATCCAACAAAGTATTACATTTTCATTACCAACATAAACAATCCAAAGACAGTTAAACACCAAACCTTTTCTTCGGACTTTTTAGGAACACTTGATAAAACCATATTGCCATATGTACAGTTTCTTCTTCAGTTCACTGATATATGCCATACAAGTAACAAGTAGCACTAAACAATATCATAAACTCACATCCAAACAACAACAAATTGCAAAATTATAAAGGATTCAACCATTCAAGAACAAGATACAAATCCTATTTGCTAGATTAATTCTTCATTTGGGAAATTGTTATTTGAATAAGCAATTTGCTTTGCATTTTAAAATCATAATCATAACAAGTACTGGGGTAGGTCACATATTGAAGAACCAATCATTTGAGGTTAACGAGAGAATCTGGAAACTGATACAAGCACATTCTTTCTTCAAGAACTGTAACACCTCTGAAATATGCCCAATTGGAAATACGTTAGTGAAAATGCGAATACCGATTTTCGTTGGCATTTAACTGACGTCCGTTATGACAACCGAGCCTTTTAACCCCGTAAATATTCATCTAATTATTGTTTATTATCATAACATATTAAATTTGGTGAGTGATACGTTGTCCGGAATAAATTGCATTCCGAAACACGACCGTGACGTGAACCGATCTAGAATTAGGTCGAACTCGAGAATCTGACAGATAAAGCTTTAACACGGCCAATGGGGGAAATTAATGTGCAAAATTGTACTTAATACTTAATGCTATATATAAATTATGATACCAAAATGATAACAATGCTCGTTCAAGGAAAACGTTCAAACAAGTTAAACGTGCTGAATACGTGATATGTAAATGTTGGAACTCGTATAATTATCAACCAAATTTTAAATACGATCAAATAAATACTCTTGGAACAGTTATAATATTTGGTATAAACTAAAACCATCGTGATATAAATTCGTAACAATACCAAAAAAAAAAACTGATCTGAACATGTTACGAACCGAACTGTTAACGAACCAGTCCCTTAACCCTACTATATAAACCAATGTTCCTCCATTTTAGGGTTTTTAAACACTTTATAGAGAAAAGAAAGGGGCAACCGTAGCCCCTCCTCCCGGTGAACTCCCAGCCGGTTTCCGGCACCGGCGACGACTCTCCGGCGAGTGAGGGAGAGTGCCATACATGGCCGGATAGATCTCGAGCTCCTAAACACGATGGTGGTCATGTTTTTACCCGAATCAAAGGGGTGGCGTTGCAAAACAGTGGTAAAGACGGCTGCGATGGGGGGTTTTTGTTGGTGTTTAGGCAGTGGATGCGAGCGATGGTGCTGATTTCAGGTTAAGGGAAATCAATCGTTGGTAGGTGTCGAAGATGGTGTTCGATTGGTGATGATGGTGGTTGTTGATTGTGGCTGCGGTAGTGTGTTGGTGGCCGATGGTGGTGGTGGTCGAACTATGGGAGGTGATGGTGTGGTTCAGGTGGCGATGCTACGATGGTGCTACAGTGGTGATGGTGTTGGCTGTCGTGGATGTGGCAGTCGGTGGTGGTTGATTTAGGGCACCCGAAGGCTGCCCGAAGTGGCTGTGGATGATGACTGTTTTGGTTGGTCGAACCGGTGGCTACAGCCCCGCCCTTGCGGTGGCTGTCGGTGTAGGTCGATGGTGGTTGCAAGGGATGATTGAGCAGCCGTGGTGGTGATACAGGTTATAGGTTATAGTGGTGGCTAATGGTGATAACGAAGGCTGGTTGAATGGTTGTTGTGATGGTGATGTCGGTCATGGTGGCGGCTCACGGTAATGGTGAAAATGGTTGTGATTTGGTTCTTGGTTGTGGGTTTTCAAGTTTGGTTGTGATTTTGGCTGCTACGATGATGGTCTAAAATTCGGTTAGGTTGATTGTGAGAATTGTGGTTGAAATGGTGTTTTAGTGGTGTTGTAGTGGTGTTGATCGTGATTGTTACTGTCGATTATGGTTGTGGTTGTGTTAGAAGGACAAGGTAAGGTTTTAGCTAACCACTGGTCTAAATTGGTCAACGAGCAGTCAACGGAACGTGAACGCGATTAGGTCAAGAGCCATGCGAGTGGGTTAACGAGCGTGAACCAAGTGGAAGGTATAATCGCACGCGTTACGCATTTGAAATTTAATTATAAGTTACATGCGTGTTATTTGAGCTCTAATTATAAAAAAAATACATAAATTATAAAGATGAAAATGAATCTCAATGGATATATTTGTTTGCTTAAAATGATTAGTTCATACACGAGACATAAGTATAAAATAATAGTTATTAAATCCGATCAAGATGTTACTATAGCTGGTGTATAGTTTATTAATACGAAGTATTCAAACAAATGCGTGTGATTTGTTAGCGTTTTCAAAACCACAAATATGTACATATGATGGAATAACATAGTTTTCTTAAATTGTTATTAGCATATTTATTAATACCAGGATATAATTTCTAACACTAATTATAGAATTGTCATCAAAATAAATATCGTCTTGGGAAGATAATATTACTACTGAAGTTGATGAAAATAAGACTCCATGTATAACCTAGGTAAAGATGTACATCTGTTTATGAGAAATAATTATAACCGCTAACAACTAAGCAACTTATATTTAAGAGGGTATGATTATTAATACTTGAAAACTCTAATATATATATATATATATATATATATATATATAATATATATATATACACACATTGTGGTATAACCCTCTCTCGTATGGATAATGTCACAATGATAATCATCTATAAAGATTGAAATCTCCAAATCAACAAATTATTGTTACAATTAATGTACTAAGAATCATTACCCGGATAAGAACATTGATTAATCTAATATGCACAAATTAGCACATTACAACTGATACTTGTACAAAAAGCTAAGATACAATAATCATACTAATCGTTAACTTTAAGTTAACTAAAGAGCTCAACCGCACGAATGTAATAACATCATGCTAATTCTAAATGTGAATTTATATGTTCTAGTTAGGATTGCTTTGTTGATGATCATCACTTTCTTTATCAAGCTCTGAATTTATATAAGGATACCAGGTGAGTTTCGTGGCCCCTTTTATGTTTATACAAGTTTTCAATGTTTTCAATCAATGGGGGAAAAGTATGCTCACCCGTTTTCAATGCTGTACACTGTATATTCTGTTTTCATACTTGGAATCAACGTGATACTGTTTTGCATGCATACATGTGTGTTTTTTGGGAACACTCATACAACCATTAATTCCCGGGTTTGGGAACCAACGGTTAGGTATTGGTAGTACTACTGGGTTGACACCCTCACCCTTCGACGATTGGTTAACTTGCGAGTTACCAACACAGCTGCCAGCAATCCGGCCAAGGGTGAATATATTCCGTCGAATTTATATGCATAACGTCATTAGGGTTTGGTTGTCTTTAAACACATGTTATGTGGTTTGTGCTTGTAGTATGATTCCATATCAAAATCTATACAGCATCAATTACATGTTTAAATTTAAACCTGCGGAACTCACCAACATTATGTGTTGACATTTTTGAGCATATCTTTTCAGGTGAATATAATCAAAGAGGATAGCTAGAGCTGATGCCTTAGCAGAGACCTCAGGATTTTAAATAGATTTGCATTAGTGATTGTATATCATTTGTTTTCGTTTGTAAACTCCGTGTAATTTTTGGATTTAGTATTAATAAGACTATGATAGTCGTGGAACTGACTAACCACGACACAAGTCACCATTGTGTCGGGCGACGTCATGACACGAGGATTTTGCATATATTATGTCTCTGTAATTATACCAAGTGTTATGACGATCCCGTCCGTCGTATCCTCGTGTTTCCGCTATAAGCGAGGGTGTGACAGATTGGTATCAGAGCCTTGGTTATAGAGATTTAGGTGGAGAATTCGACCTAGACTATAACCTAAGAACCTTCATATAGAATGCATGCTAGGGACTGTGTGCATTTGATGTTACCTAAATGTTCTTCATGATTTGTGTGACACATAGACACCTGTATTCTGGATCTCCTGGCAAAAGGGCCTTCGGGCTAAGGCAAGCGTATTCGTATAAATCTCATTGCGAGACCCGTTACGCTACCTGGGGATTTCTGGGATGAGTGATAAACTATGGTCAATACACAAATCTACAAGGCAAATGGGTCAAGTATATTAAGTCTATGAACTTAATGTACAGGTATATTCCTATATACCTAATAATATACAAGTATGTTCCTACATATTGATTTTATACATATACCGTGTTATCTGAACATCCCGAGAAAGACACTATACTCTTAGTCTTTCTCCATAGGATACTTTTATACTAGAACTTTATGTTTGTATACGCAAAACGTCATGTCAATAGGTTGGGATATCTACACATAAGGGAACTTCGGTGATCACGCGTAGCGTCGATCTCGGATATTAAATCCAACCCTACCATAGTTATGACTGAAATCCTGAAAGTATGACGAATATACAGTTATCATTAAACATATTGTGCTTATGTGCTTATTTGCTATTACATGCTACTATTGGAATACTATTGGCTCATGGACAGGAGGACATCATATAATTTGTGCTTGTTGAATCTAAATAATACTATGATGTTAACTTGGGGTAAGTGAAACTAAGGGTGATCATGCAAGGTAAATTACCATTACGGGTGCACACGTAATTGCAATTCGCCATGCATGAGAAGTCTGGCTAATCTTACCATGAGGTAACGATCATGAGTATCACGCGTTTCTATTCTGTACCCTAGGGGCTAGGGTCATAATTCTAGTAAGTCCTTGTTGAAGGCAATCAAACATTATAAGTCCTTGTTGAAGGCAATCAAACAATATAAGTCCTTGTTGAAGGCAATCAAACATTATAAGTCCTTGTTGAAGGCAATCAAACATTATCAACGTTTACTCAAGTCCTGTCCTACTTAGAGCCTTCATAGTATTTCCAATCATAATATTGACCTTATGAGACATTCCTCCACTTAGCATTTCAGTAACTACTGATTAATGCTTAGAATGAAAGTGGAATACATAATGTAGAGGAGTAATGATACTCTCTACACATACAATACGTTATTCTTTAGGATTATGGTAAGGATAACGGATGTCACGTAACTGGTTTAGGCATCGTTCTAGGTATACCACGGATGTGGTGGGAACGCTAGGGGAACCCTATATATAAGCATCCTGGTATACCAAGAATGTGTTTAAACTGGCTACGTGATGATCCCGATTGACTGAGGCATGGATTGGTTTGGTTGTAAACTATACGTATACGCTTTGTGGATCTTGCTACGTCACATTAAACTATTTACACTTTGGAAATGTTTTCTCTACAGTCATCAATTCCCGTGTGGAACCGATGTATAGGTTTGTCTGTAGCCATTTATATACTGGTAAAACCGCCTATACATAATTTGCGGTAGGTCACATCAAACTTATGTTACGTTATTCTTTGGAATGATGCTAAGGAAAATTAAGATGTTATGTAACTAGTTTAAGTATTATTCAAAGTATATCATGGATGTGGTGGGAACGCTGCGGGGAACCCTATATATAAACATCACCGGTATACTAAGAATGTGCTTAAACTAGGCTACATAATGATCTTGATGGACCGAAGCATGGATTATTGAAACTTGATGAGTGGAACCATATGTGATTCTTCTTATACTTTGATTCCTATCAAAGCACACACAAATCTTAAATCATAGTCAAGGCATTGTGTGTCTAAATCGAATAATTTTCAAAATGAGCTTTGAATCGTTATTCGTGGTTTTCAAAATCTCGTCAAAGTTTGAGGTAGTGAGGCTGCAATAGCCATGACTTGAGATGAGTTCAAATCTTTGGTGAGTGAGTACTACTACCCAAGGAATGAAATGTAAAAGTTAGAATTGTAATTCTGGAATCGTGCTCTTTATACTGACAAAATCCATGAGTGACAAAGCTAATGTCATACCTTGTGACATTTAGACCAAATAGAATTAAGAAGGACATTCGGAAAATCTGGTGAGTAGTAGGAAGAAGTTAGAGATTTGAGCAAGCAAGCTAGTGGTAGAGTAGACAAGAAGACTCAAATGTTTTATAGGAACATATCTTATTATCAATCAATACACATTTGTTGGATACTGGTAGAAGATAACTTCGATTCTTTCGAATTCACTCCTTCATTTGTCATGAACCCCAGTTGCTTAGAAATTAGTTAGTCGGTTGAGATGAGAATGGTAATAATTAGAGGTTGTAAAGAAGTACAAGAAGATCATGTCCTTGACATAGACTTAATATCGTATGAATTGGTTATCGAAGCACGAAACCGAGATAGTCCATTAGGAGGAGGTAGTACGTAATTCTCTATCAAATGGTGAAGTGCTTAAGATTCAATGAAAATGACCTGGAAGGGATTTAAGACTCAATTCTTGCATAAAGATTTGTTGATGCCTAAGGAAGATTGTTACGTATTTCTAGCACATGTGGTACCAAGAAAACAAAAGAAATAAAGTTGAAAGATATTTCAATTGTATGATATTTCCATAGGATTTTCCTAATAACTTATGAAGATTGCCCCCTCCTCGTGAGGTAGAATTCTAAAATGACTAATTATGTTACAAGAACACCCTATCGGTTAGCACTATCGACAATACAAGAATTATCAAGTCAATTGCAAGAGCTCTTGGATAAATTCTTATTCGACCTAATCACTCGCTGTGAATAACACCGACCTTGTTAATTAAAAAGAAGGATAGGTCATTCCAGTTACGCATAGATTATCAAAAGTTGAACGAGTTGACTATCAGAAACTATACCCTCACACCAAGAATTATGACCTGTTCGGTCAGTTGCATGTAGGGATCAATGTACTTCATAAAGATGACATACCGAAAATAGCGTTTAGAACTAGATATGGACATTATGATTTCTTAGTCATGCCGTTTGGGCTAACCAACACTTCAGCAGTGCTTATGGATCTGATGAACAGGGTTTGTAAACCTTATCTGGATAAGTTTGTGACCGTGTTTATAGACGATATTCTTATCTACTCTCGAACGAAGGAAGACCATGATCAGCATCTACGAACGATACTAGAGCTATTAAAGGATGAGAAGCGTGTTAAAGATATTCCAGTTGTCAGAGACTTCCCGGAAGTATTTCCAGAATATTTAACTAGTATGACCACTATGAGTTTTTGTTTATGCTGTTTGGGTTGAACAACGCACCAGCGCTTTTTGTGGACCTCATGAACCGAGTGTGTAAACTCTATTTAGACAAGTTTGTCATCGTCTTCATTGATGACATCCGTATTTATTCAAAAAAAAATAAGAAAGTTTCAGATGTGTTGATGCAACGGTACAAGGCAATCTCTAGTCGCCCGATCAATCAAGAAAATATATGAAGAGCTACATTAAGCATGAACCGGAAACTTTCGTAAAATAAAAGGATCCACCTGGATACATTATCGGCGCGACATTACCAACTACACATCAGAATACTAGACCAAGCACAATAGGGTGATCGACAACGGTAATGTCAACCGCATTGACAAGTGTGGATAGGGGGCCATCATCCGCATTGTCCTAAGACATCAATATTACCAAATGCGAGAGAACGAGTCTTGACCGCATTGGTATCTGCTTACCCTCTTTGACAAATGCAGATAGCCTACAGTTAGGCTTTTCTTCTATTGCCTTCGCTGTATCATTTCTTGAACTTGTAAATTCTCCTAACGTTGGTTCCCGAGAGTTTATGGCACATCCTATCTCGGGAAACTCTTGACATGCGTCTGATAAGATGAATGGATCTACTCGAAGACTGATATTATGATACAGAACCGTTCCGGAAAAAGAAGCATACTCGAAGAAGCACATAGTGGAAGAAAAGACTTAACCCTTTAAGAAGAAATAATGGAAGGAAGAGATCGAAGAAATCTTTAGGAAGAAAGTGAGAACTAAGAAGGAGGCCTTGAAAGATGAAGACTTCCATGTGTGGCCTGACCTCTTCATTTTTAGCAATCGGGAAAACTTCTTAGTTTTAACTTGGTAGTTTCGAATCCTCAAGACTCATGCTATGAGTGTACCACACTCGGAAACAATGTTAGCAATATTAAAATTTCGAGGACGAAATTTCTTAAAGGAGGGGAGAATGTAACACCTCTGAAATATGCCCAATTGAAAATACGTTAGTGAAACGCGAATACCGATTTTCGCTGGCATTTAACTGACGTCCGTTATGACAACCGAGCCTTTTAACCCCGTAAATATTCATCTAATTATTGTTTATTATCATAACATATTAAATTTGGTGAGTGATACGTTTTCCGGAATAAATGCATTCCGAAACGCGACCGTGACGTGAACCCGATCTAGAATTAGGTCGAACCCGAGAATCTGACAGATAAAGCTTTAACACGGCCAATGGGGGGAAATTAACGTGCAAAATTGTACTTAATACTTAATGCTATATAAAATTATGATACCAAAATGATAACAATGCTCGTTCGAGAAAAAACGTTCAAACAAGTTAAACGTGTTGAATACGTGATATGTAAATGTTGGAACTCGTATAATTATCAACCAAATTTTAAATACGATCAATAAATACTCTTGGAACGGTTATAATATTTGGTATAAACTAAAACCATCGTGATATAAATTCGTAACAATACCAAAAAAAAAAACTGATCTGAACGTGTTACGAACCGAACTGTTAACGAACCAGTCCCTTAACCCTACTATATAAACCAATGTTCCTCCATTTTAGGGTTTTTAAACACTTTATAGAAAAAGAAAGGGGCAACCGTAGCCCCTCCTCCCGGTGAACTCCCAGCCGGTTTCCGGCACCGGCGACGACTCTCCGACGAGTGAGGGAGAGTGCCATACATGGCCGGATAGATCTCGAGCTCCTAAACACGATGGTGGTCATGTTTTTACCCGAATCAAAGAGGTGGCGTTGCAAAACAGTGGTAAAGACGGCTGCGATGGGGGGTTTTTGTTGGTGTTTAGGCAGTGGATGCGAGCGATGGTGTTGATTTCAGGTTAAGGGAAAGCAATCGTTGGTAGGTGTCGAAGATGGTGTTCGATGGTGATGATGGTGGTTGTTGATTGTGGCTGTCGGTAGTGTGTTGGTGGCCGATGGTGGTGGTGGTCGAACTATGGGAGGTGATGGTGTGGTTCAGGTGGCGATGCTACGATGGTGCTATAGTGGTGATGGTGTTGGCTGTCGTGGATGTGGCAGTCGGTGGTGGTTGATTTAGGGCACCCGAAGGCTGCCCGAAGTGGCTGTGGATGATGACTGTTTTGGTTGGTCGAACCGGTGGCTACAGCCCCGCCTTGTGGTGGCTGTCGGTGTAGGTCGATGGTGGTTGCAAGGGATGATGAGCAGCGTGGTGGTGATACAGGTTATAGGTTATAGTGGTGGCTAATGGTGATAACGAAGGCTGGTTGAATGGTTGTTGTGATGGTGATGTCGGTCATGGTGGTGGCTCACGGTAATGGTGAAAATGGTTGTGATTGTGTTCTTGGTTGTGGGTTTTCAAGTTGGTTGTGATTTTGGCTGCTACGATGATGGTCTAAAATTCGGTTAGGTTGATTGTGAGAATTGTGGTTGAAATGGTGTTTTAGTGGTGTTGTAGTGGTGTTGATCGTGATTGTTACTGTCGATTATGGTTGTGGTTGTGTTAGAAGGACAAGGTAAGGTTTTAGCAACCACTGGTCTAAATTGGTCAACGAGCAGTCAACGGAACGTGAACGCGATTAGGTCAAGAGCCATGCGAGTGGGTTAACGAGCGTGAACCAAGTGGAAGGTATAATCGCACGCGTTACGCATTTGAAATTAATTATAAGTTACATGCGTGTTATTTGAGCTCTAATTATAAAAAAAATACATAAATTATAAAGATGAAATGAATCTCAATGGATATATTTGTTTGCTTAAAATGGTTAGTTCATACACGAGACATAAGTATAAAATAATAGTTATTAAATCCGATCAAGATGTTACTATAGCTGGTGTATAGTTTATTAATACGAAGTATTCAAACAAATGCGTGTGATTTGTTAGCGTTTCACAAATATGTACATATGATGGAATAACATATTTTTCTTAAATTGTTATTAGCATATTTATTAATACAAGGATATAATTTCTAACACTAATTATAGAATTGTCATCAAAATAAATATCGTCTTTGGGAAGATAATATTACTACTGAAGTTGATGAAAATAAGACTCCATGTATAACCTAGGTAAAGATGTACATCTGTTTATGAGAAATAATTATAACCCGCTAACAACTAAGCAACTTATATTTAAGAGGGTATGATTATTAATACTTGAAAACTCTAATATATATATATATACACACACATTGTGGTATAACCCTCTCTCGTATGGATAATGTCACCAATGATAATCATCTATAAAGATTGAAATCTCCAAATCAACAAATATTGTTACAATTAATGTACTAAGAATCATTACCCGGATAAGAACATTGATTATCTAATATGCACAAATTAGCACATTACAACTGATACTTGTACAAAAAGCTAAACAAACAAACAAACAAACAAACCCAGTGTATCCCACTCAAGAGCAAGGTCTGGGGAGGGTAGGTGAAGGCGAGTCTTTCCTCTATCTGTTTGGTAGAGAGACCGCTTCCAAAGAGACCCCGACTCAATAGCAAAACCATACTGATCGAAATTGTACAAAAAGCTAAGATACAATAATCATACTATCGTTAACTTTAAGTTAACTAAAGAGCTCAACCGCACGAATGTAATAACATCATGCTAATTCTAAACGTGAATCTTATATGTTCTAGTTAGGATTGCTTTGTTGATGATCATCACTTTTTTATCGAGCTCTGAATTTATATAAGGATACCAGGTGAGTTTCGTGGCCCCTTTTTATGTTTATACAAGTTTTCAATGTTTTCAATCAATGGGGGAAAAGTATGCTCACCGTTTTCAATGCTGTACACTGTATATTCTGTTTTTATACTTGGAATCAACGTGATACTGTTTGCATGCATACATGGTGTTATTTTTGGGAACACTCATACAACCATTAATTCCCGGGTTTGGGAACCAACGGTTAGGTATTGGTAGTACTACTCGGTTGACACCCCCACCCTTCGACGATTGGTTAACTTGCGAGTTACCAACACAGCTGCCAGCAATCCGGCCAAGGGTGAATATATTCCGTCGAATTTATATGCATAACGTCATTAGGGTTTGGTTGTCTTTAAACACATGTTATGTGGTTTGTGCTTGCAGTATGATTCCATATCAAAATCTATACAGCATCAATTACATGTTTTAAATTTAAACCTGCGGAACTCACCAACATTATGTGTTGACATTTTTGAGCATATCTTTTCAGGTGAATATAATCAAAGAGGATAGCTAGAGCTGATGCCTTAGCAGAGACCTCAGGATTTTAAATAGATTTGCATTAGTGATTGTATATCATTTGTTTTCGTTTGTAAACTCCGTGTAATTTTTGGATTTAGTATTAATAAGACTATGATAGTCGTGGAACTGACTAACCACGACACAAGTCACCATTGTGTCGGGCGACGTCATGACACGAGGATTTTGCATATATTATGTCTCTGTATTATACCAAGTGTTATGACGATCCCGTCCGTCGTATCCTCGTGTTTCCACTATAAGCGAGGGTGTGTGACAAGAACAATTGGATAAGATTGAACTTTACAAGAATCAAGTGAAAGAAAAGCAAGATTCTTTCAGATATATACTTCACCCTATTAAACTAAACTCCTCCTTCATTTCTGTTAACCATGATCCATTTGGTTGGCTAAGAAAACAAATTACCTATGTTAAGTCACGTTATGAAAATAATAATATGACATCATTTTAGTTACATAAAAACTTCAATTTCAGTGTAGAATTTTCTACGCAGCTAATACTCAAGATGGGATTTGACTCTTTTAACACCTTAATAAGATCTTTATGTTCAAATATGAAACGTAGAATCTTTGAGAACTTTCCAACCATATAAATACACCTTCTTCGGATCTACAGTTGAATTTATAGCATTTTTACAAAACATGTCAGACACTTTATTTTCCCTATCAACTTTTTGCGGGATTTCTTGTAACCTACAAAAAATCACCTTTTGAACCATTTAACAATCGAATCAAGTTTTAATGTTCATATATAAAATGTAGTATACTGAGAGGGCTTTCCATACATATAAAGCTCTTCTACACCGGACGTTTCTATGATTTTACACATCTTTTAGAAACATGGCAGTAACATGATTATTTATTAATCAGCTTTGTTTATTCAAGTTGGATTCAAAAACCCATCCGTACACTTATCTATGGTTATAAGTCAAAAAAGATTTTAACATTTTAGGCACCCTATGATGAAAGCTCTGACCCCGTAACTAAGACTAACATGATTAAACCTTTAAAGTAATACAATTCTATATATCTTAAGCATTAGTTATTCATTTGCATGCATATTTAACACAAAATTAATTATAAAGGACTTAATCCACCAACCTATTAACAAGGTAATCACCATTTGATCATGAATTGAGCCAACATTGTATTAATTAATCATCAATTAGTAAGTTTTTGTGAAGAAAATCAACATATTATCAACTTGTATCATTCTAGACCTTAGCATCCCAAATTCACGAATTGCATAGGGATTTGGAATAGAAGGGATTTGGAATAGAAATATATACCTTAGTTGTAAAATCAATGCTAATTTTTTGATTTCTTAAATAATCTCAGTACACATATATAAGACTTTATAGTACTAAGATTGATCTCTTGTTTGCTTTATCTATAACGGGTGTCCTGCAAGAGAAGGGAGAAACATGATTTGTATTTATACAACAAAACTCTAAATATCATAACTACAAAGTTAAAATGGAGTAACAAATTAAATATATTAAAGAGCATGTAAGGATTACATGTTTTTTAATCTAGTTCAAAACTTGAAACCAAAGATTCTATGCTCAAACATTCTTGAAATGCATGTACACTTTGAAAGATCGAAGTGGGTAATACAATCATCATCCATAAATTCCAACTACTTTAGAACGGTTCATCAAGCTGCAGGTAATCACTGTAGAAATGTTAATAAAAACATTATAAAAGAAAATAATACCTGAATCGGTGCACCTGGCCTTTGCTCTATGGATATATGTTGATGTTGAAATTACATTGCCAAACCCTAAGTTACTATAAAATTTGGAGAAATTGTGAAACTTGTGATCCAATTTCAAGTTTCAAAGCAAAAGTATGGTACCGGGAGTGGGACTGGGGTGTGTCGAAGTCGCTTCTTAAACGGAGGAGATGACTCGGGGCGGATGGGTCTTTAATCGATATATATGTGGAATTGAATGAGATCCATGTAACAGACGTCGACATTAAAGGGGGAGGATACACATGACAGCAGATGCAATAAAGGTGAAATTATGAGGCGAACGGGGGGAGGGAGAAGGAAACGCCTTCACAACCGAAGGTGAAAGGAACAACCGGTGGGGGAGCGGCTGATGATTGGATTGGATGGATGGTTAGGGAAGGGGCACGTCTTACGAAAAGGTAGAAATTACAATAGTATCCATCATATATGTATTATATAGTAGTTAAGATGTATAGAAAATAATAAAGAAGGAATTTTCATATCACTAAGATTGGCAACAAGTTGAATACTTATAATTAATAATAAAATTTTAATATTATATAATTTATGTTACTCTTTTTCGATGTACTTTCCCTATCCCTAGTCAAAATTAATAGAAAAATGGTCAATATTGAAAACTGCTACCCCAAGTCAAGATTTTCCTATAAATACTCCATTTGCCAACTTCAATATCCCCAACACCGCCTTTTTTCTCTCGTTGCCCAAAAATGTCAATTGCTACTTCTGCCCTTGCTGAAGCTTATGTGATGAGGAAGCATCGTCAAGAGAAGACGAAGAACACAACCTTCAATGCACATTGTACAACCAGACGCACCTTGTGATACTAGACCAAGATGATCATGATCATGCTTATTCTGGTTCGAGTTCGGGATGCTTTTCAACTTTGTTTAAAAAAATTCACCCTGTAAAATCAAAAACTGTCACGCTTTCTGACTCATCTTCTCATTACCGATAGCTAGAAGCTGCATGGCTGTAATAAACAAAGCAATAACAACGGCATGATTAGAGTCTCCTTAATTATTATCTATAGTTTCAAATTTGTATGATACTTTGATACTAGAAGAACATGCTATGATAGATAGACAAAAGTCTATATATGATATCAAACGAGTGGGATAGTTGCATTAGATCTTTGAAAAAAACCAATTCTCTTTGTCTTCGAGCTTGAATATTGTCATACTTTTAATCTGAATTCTATATATTATTATACTATTATTATTATTTATTATTATTATTATTATTATTATTATTATTATATTATTATTATTATTATTATTATTATTATTATTATTATTATATTATATTATTATAAATATTATAATAATAATAATAATAATAATAATTATTATTATTTATTATTTATTATTATTATTATTATTTCTTTACTATTATTACTATTATATTATTATATTTTTTATTATTATTATTATTATTATTATTATTAGTATATTATATTAGTATTTTATATTATTATTATATTATTATTATTATTATTATTATTATAAACAATAAAATCTGTTAGGCCACCAACGGCTAGATCCAGGAAGGCTATGAACCAATTGGAGATTTTACACAGCCTTTGTCAATGATGTTAATATGTGATCAGTAAAGGTCCAGCCCTAAAACGCATCACGCCATCCTGGCTTTTTGGCTTAAAAACGGGCCCCAAGAGTTCGACCATCACATTAACATCTTTAACAGGCTGCAACCTGTCCATAATCACACCCCTGTATTTTCACTATCGTTGGCCTTTCCAGACTTTTTTTTTTTTAATAATAGTAATAAAATAATAATAAGTCATAGAATCCAGTTAAGCATGGTGATGTTTTAACACTTAGATGTTTAGCCTCTAAGAGAGACTATCATCAGAAGAATAAATTTAAGAAGGAGGGAGAAATTACCAGAATTTTTGGAACTTAGGCGCTTGTTCTTGAAACTCTTAAACTTTAACTTCAATATTATAAGAGAATTTTACAAGAGAGTGGAGAGGGATTTCGATCTTAGTAGTGATCAAGGTGTGTCTAAACATACTTACAATTGCCTCTATTTATAGGAGGCTCAGACATTTAATATGCTAATAATATGCGAATATTCGCATCCTATGCGTATTACGCGTCTAGAGTACAATTATTAAAGTTGCTTTATAAAAGCAAAAGTTACAATAATGCAACAAGCAAACAAAATTTGTCTGGTGAGTGGAGAGAAATTTCGTCCTTCTTTTGAATTATTGACGTCCTTATTTTGTTATGGGACCTATTGTATCATTCTTTTCTTTTGAGCTACCAGATATTTCTGGTTCTCTTCCACCATTATTCTTTGATAAACTTCTTCATTGAAGTCTTCTTCATATGGATCTTGAGAGTCTTGAAAATAAATAGATCTTCATTATTGGAGATGTACCTGATGTAGTATCCGCCGAAGGAGATGCTCCTTCTTGAAATGTCTCGCTATGTCCTTCTTATTTCTGCGAGATATACTTTCATAATTTCTTCTTCACTGATATCCTCAGTGCCTTTAATCATTTTAAGCCTTGTAACAATATGCTTGAATGGACTAGGAGATTCCCTTTGTGGTTTCTTCTGCTGTTGCAGCTTGTATGACTGTATAATTTCCTGGATATAATCCAGAGTATCTTGGCTGTGACAACCCGAAAAATTTTTCATGATTTTAATAAAATTTTTATGTGAAATTATAATTATTTTTATATTTTATTATTATTAAATAATAGTAGTAAATAATAAAAAAATAATGATAATAATTAATAATAATAATAATTATTATTTGTAATTTGTAAAGATAATTAAGAATATAAACAAAATTTTAAAATAAATTAGATTTAATATAGTCTAGGGGGGCATTGTGTAAACTTTGAAACTTTAAAACAAAGTTTATACATAAAAAACAAACATAGTAAACCACAGGGACTGTTCTGTAAATTTTTAAAACCCAAACCCCCACCCCCGATCCCTCGGTTTTCCGGCAAACAATTCCGGCCGGTCGCGGCGGCTCTCGCGAGGCCAAAAGTCGATTTTTAGGCCACGGTTTCGACCCACTACGCACCAAATCGAACGTGGGGACAAAAATAACGATCATGCGCACTTAATTTGGGAAAAATCATCCTGAAATCACGATAATGGTCCACTAAACCCGACCACTATACTTCGGCCGAACATCCGCACAATTCGTGCACTAAATCTTTATAATAATGCAATTAACCTTACCAAAACAACCTTATAAATGTTCCTAATCGAACCCAACTTGAATTGCATCTGAAACAATCTAAAACCCATTGTTCGATTTCACATTCAACCGCGACCTGCGGCTATTCGAAATCCCACCTAGACAACGTTATAAAACACAAAATTACAGAAGGATATCCATCCCCAACATCAATAGAAGCTTTTGTGTAACCAATTCGAGTATCATCAGTGTTTGTCATCGTTTGGAACCTCATTGGCCCGCGACCTGTTCTTCAATCGTTCTTAACGATCTGAACACCAAAACAGGTAATTAAACATACCATTGAGTTCGTTTTTACATGGGGATAAAAAGCCCCATGAATCTAATCGTTTACAGATTCGATTGGGGGTTCAATTGGATCAATCTATGAACTAGGGTTCATACGATTGGGGGTGAATTGGAAACAAATGATAAAACTAATTGGAACCTGCTTTTAAATGCATGTGAGCCCTTGGCTCAGTGGTTTGGTGTGTGGGGATGGAACCGGGGGTCGCGGGTTCGAACCCGGCCCCAACATTTTTTTTAAAATAGCTTTTTAAGACTTTTAAAAATGCAGAAAATTACCAAAAATTATAGAAATAATTTTTAAGAACTTCTTTATTTTAATACCTTTAAAAGATTTTCTGTAATTTATTTTTTAAAAAACCTTAAAATAAATTATAAAATAATATTTAAAAATATTATAAATAACCATTTTTATAAAATAGACTTTAAATGATGATTTAAAGTATTAATCTATTGATTGGACACCATATTAATTTTTAATTATGGATAAATTATAATAATTGTGGAAATTTATTTCTTTAAATTCCTTATTTATTATTTATTTATATACTTATTACAAATGTTATAAATAATTATTTTTATAAAAATGGACACTTTATTATCTTTAAATACAAATTAATATATTTTATAAATCCACAAATTATTTATGAAATTGTGGGTTATTCTTATAAAATATATATTTGAACCAAAGGTATAAATTAATACCTATTTATTAATCAAAATACTATAAGTGTGAATATTCTTATTTATAAATATTATTGGATAATTATAAATTATATAATTAGACCACATTATTTTTATATTTAATCCTAAAAATATATAATACACCTATGAAATCTTTCTAATGAAATCAAAATATAAATAATTATTTTGTAAAACTTAATATTTATGATAAATACTTATTAAAACTATACGAATATATAAAAAGATTGTAACATATATATATGCGTGTGTGACACGTGTTAAATCAAAATCAACCCGAACCTTACCAAATATATTCATTCGTATTAAAGACTAAATTACAAATCAATATTAGGTGTTGAACGTGTTTGATCGTGCTTGCTTAATTCTTTGAAGTTCTTTTCATATACATTACATCAATCCAAGGTGAGTTTCGTGGCCCCTTTTTACGCTTATATAACTTTTAAACATTTTAAACTTGGGGGAAAAGAATGCTCACTTACTTTCAATCACCTTCCCTAGTGGAAGTCTGCTTCAACATTTATGGTTAACTATATTGCTATTCTTATTGAACGATGTTATGACTCTTGATTCTATGCTATGTTGCTACCTTGTATGTTATTTGGTGGCTTTATATTATAATGCGCTATAACTTTGATGCTATATGCGGTGTGATGATTACTTGTGAATGCTATTGATCTTGGATGCTTTCGGCGGTGTGGTTCTTCTTTGTGGGTCTACTTTGTGGTTCTTCTTTGCCGAGCATCCACTACAACCATTAATCCCGGTAATTGGGACCTAAGGATTGGTTTGGTTGTAACCTAAACGTATGCGCTGTGTGGATCTTGCTACGTCATATTAAACTTATTATGCTATGGAAAACCTTTTTACATAACCATTAATCCCGGTAATGGGACCTAAGGACTGGTTTGGTTATACACCATACGTATGTGCTGTGTGGATCTTGCTACGTCTTAATAAACTATTTAAACTTGGGAATGTTTCCTTTCAGCCATCAATTCCCATGTGGAACCGATGTTTAGGTTTGGCTGTAGCTATTAAAAACTGGTAAACCGCCTATACATAAGTGTAGTCGCGGTAACGCTTATTGAACTTACTGTTTTCATCATCAATACATAAAACCTGCGAAGCTCCCAACAATTATGTTGACCATTTTTGAGCATATCTTTTCAGGTGAACATAATCAAGAGGATAGCTAGAGCTGATGCCTTAGCAGAGACCCTCAGGATTCCAATAGTTTTGCATTAGTAATGTATATGTTGTTTTCATTTGTAAACTCTGTGTATTTTGGATTTAGAATTAATAAGACTATGATAGTCGTGGAACTGACTAACCACGACACAAGTCACCATTGTGTCGGGCGACGTCATGACACGAGGATCTTGCATGTATTATGTCTCTGTAATTATACCAAGTGTTATGACGATCCCGTCCGTCGCATCCTCGTGTTTCCGCTATTAGCGAGGGTGTGACAGATTGGTATCAGAGCCTTGGTTATAGAGATTTAGGTGGAGAATTCGACCTAGACTATAACCTAAGAACCTTCATATAGAATGCATGCTAGGGATTGTGTGCATTTGATTTTACCTAAATGTCTTTCATGATTTGTGTGACACATAGACACCTGTATTCTGGATTTCCTGGCAAAAGGCCCTCGGGCTAAGGCAAGCATATCGCATATATCTCATTACGAGACCTGGTATGCTTACCTGGGGATTTCTGGGATGAGTGATAAACTATGGTCAATACACAGATCTACAAGGCAAATGGGTCAAATATATTAAGTCTATGAACTTAATATACAAGTATATTCCTATATACCTAATAATCTACAAGTATGTTCCTACATACTTGATTTTATACATGGACACGTGTTCTCTGAACATCCCGGGGAAGACATTATTACTCTCAGTCTTTCTCCATGGGATACTTTTATACTAAGAACTTTACGCTTGTATGCGCACAACATCATATTATTAGGGAACTTCGGTGATCACGCGTAGCGTCGATCTCGGATATTGAATCCGACCCTATCATAGTTATGACTGAAATCCTGAAAGTATGACGGATATGCAGTTATCATTAGACTTAATGTGCTTATATGCTTATTTGCTATTACACGCTATTATTGGAATACTGGCTCATGGACATAAGGACATTACGTTAGTTGTGCTTGCTAAATCTAAATAATACTATGATGTTAACTTGGGGTAAGTGAAGCTAAGGGTGATCATGCAAGGTAGATTACCATTACGGGTGCACACGTAATTGTAATACACCATGCATGAGAAGTCTGGCTAATCTTATCATGAGGTAACGATCATGAGTATCACAAGTTTCTATTCTATACCCTAGGGTGCTAGGGTCATAATTCTAGTAAGTCCTTGTTAAGGCAATCAAACATTATCATATACTCAAGTCCTGTCCTACTTAAAGCCTTCATGGTATTTCTAATCACGATATTGACCTTATGAAACATTCCTCCACTTAGCATTTCAGTAACTACTGATTAATGTTTAGAATGAAAGTGGAACACATGAATGTAGAGGAGTAATGATACTCTCTACCCATACAAAATGTTAATATTTAAGTAGGTGCTAAGGAAAAATTAAGATGTTATGTAACTAGTTTAAGTATCACTCAAGGTATATCGTTGATGTGGTGGGAACGCTGCGGGGAACCCTATATATAAACATCACCGGTATACTAAGAATGTGCTTAAACTGGGCTACGTAATGATCTTAATGGACCAAAGCATGGGTTATAGAAACTTGATAAGCAAAATCATACGATAACTAAAGTTCATATCTTTCTGTAAATAGAAGATGGCACCTAAGAGAGTCACCCGTAGAACAAACCAAGAAGCTGAAGCCCCACAAAACAGGAGAAGGGGTAGACCATCAAGAGCTGGTGGTGCTCCAGTTGGCAATAATCAGGAAACTAGCAATCCTGATATAGCTGCTATGATTGCTCAGCAGCTAGCTGCACTGGTTCCAACCATCGTAACCCAAGTAAGCGACACCCTGCTGAATCATCCTCTCCACGGGGATCATAATAACAATGGCCAACATAACCAGGGGTAGTGGATGATACTGACATTGGCAGAACAAATGGAAACGAAACTGGTGTCAACCATACCAAACGGGGATGCTCATATAAAGAATTTGTGGCTTGCAAACCCCACGAATTCGATGGGAAAGGCGGAGCGATAGCCTTGACCAGGTGGATCGAGAAGATGGAGGCAGTAATCGACATTAGTGAATGTCTCGACAGCCAACGAATCAAATATGCCACGTGTTCACTTCAAGGCAAGGCGTTAACCTGGTGGAACACCCAGGTTCAGGCTAGAGGAAGGGAGTCAGCAATGCAGATGACTTGGGATGAGTTTAAAGCATTGATTTCCGAGGAATATTGTCCTCTTAATGAAAGGCAGAAACTTGAGCAAGAGTTCTGGAATCATGCGATGGTGGGAGCTGGGCACGCAGCATACACCGATCGTTTCCACAAATTGGCAAGATTGGTTCCGCACTTGGTAACCCCGGAATCCAAGAGGATCGAGAGGTATATTTGGGGACTTGCGCCTCAAATCCGAGCACTGGTAACAACAGCTGCTCCTCCTACAATCCAGAGCGCAATTCTGAAGGCTGGCGCTCTTACTGATGAAATGGTGAGAACTGGACTGCTGGGTAAGGGAGCAGAGAAGAGAAAGGAGGTTGGGGAAACGAGCCGGTCTGATGCCGGAAGATTTGATAAGAAGGCCAAGACAACCCCAAATTTTGTGGCTGTAACACAAGGAAGGAAAGAATATGGTGGGCCATACCCTAGATGTAACAGATGCAATCTTCATTATCATCCAACAATGCAGTGTAGGACGTGTGTAAACTGTAGGCGCCCGGGGCACCTAGCGAAGGATTGTAGAACTGCGCCGAATCTGGTAGTACCCGTCAACGCGGTTAACCCCGCCGGGAATGCCAGGGCTTGTTACGAGTGCGGAAGTCCTGATCACTACCGAAACATGTGCCCCAGACTGAATAGGGCACCAGGTCAACAAGGAAATAACCAGCAGCAAGTGATGACCATAGCTGGTAATCTGGGCCAGGGGAATCAAGGAAATACTGCCTGAGGACGTGCATTCGTCGTCGGGGCAAATGATGCTCGCCAAAGACCCGATCGCTCTATATTAATTTCGATTCCGAGCTTGGAACATTTAAATTCTTAAATCAAATTCTTTCTCTTTATCCTTATGATTTGATTCGATCTAGCCAAATGAAACCATTTATTCCTTACTTATCAACTTTCATTTTGAGATATCATCAACGCATAATTGAGTGATGGTAAGCAATATTTCTACTAAATAAAGACATTATCAACTTGTGATTAGGTTCTCCTAGACATACGAATGTTCTCGACTGTACTTATGGGTTTGACAAAGCACGTATGCAAATCTGCATTTGGAAATTTGTTACCTTGCAAAACATGTTTACAAATACCTTTCCTATTATTCGCGTCACTCCTTGAACCGCTTTTGAATCCTTAACCTTGAAGATCATTAAAATTCTATCTTGAATTTGAACAACAAAACTTTAAAAGAGAAGTTCTGAAGAAAGTTACCAGCAAAGAGAGGAAATACTTTTGAGACTAAGTTATTTGGAGCCAAAACATTCTTAGTATATGTTGAACCCGTGTTCAGCAAAGATGGGGAGAAAATTTGTGGGCATGGAAATCACTGATCAGGTGAAAAAGAGAGAAAATATGGCAAAACTAAGGGAAGAAATAGCTGTACAGAAGGCCAAAGAGACGGAACTTAATAAAACTGTTCTTATTACAGAGGAAACGATGAGAGCAAAACAAATGCTAGCAACCATGTCACATGAGATAAGATCTCCATTATCAGGGGTTGTTAGCATAGCAGAAATGCTATCAATAACAAAACTTGATAAAAATCAGAAACAACTTTGAGTGTCATGTTGTCTTCAGGCGATCTAGTCCTTCAACTTATTAGTGACATCATTGACTTTTCCTAAGTTGATTCAGGAGTTCTGAGGTTGGAGGCCACAAGATATAGGCCAAGAAGAGGTGATGTCCCAGTGGAGGTTAATGGTGATGTTTTACGGATTAGACAAATTCTCACCCACTTGATCAGCAATGCTATCGAGTTTAACACCAAGGAAAGGTTCAGAGTAATCTTTAAGTAAAAGCAAAACCCATTATCTCACAACGTCGAGAAATTAACCAGCATCCGTTTCAAATATTCGTACACCGTGGTATGACGTTAAAACAATCAATCGCTATTCTGAATGATTGATTTATTTTCTGTTTTAATAATATTCTTAACCATTTTCGTGAACTCATTCCAAGATCTTCGCATAGTTTATTATTTCATTAGACCGATGGTTGGTCAAAGGAGAAATACACATTCACAAGATGTGCGTTAAGATCGTTTCATATGGTGACGTTTGGGATTCTTAAATTCCGACGGATAACCTTTCTTATCATTGTTGGTCTTATCTTGATTTCTAGACATCACCTTACCACGAGAATATATTCTGGAAATTATGGATCGATAAGTTAAACAACTTATGCATAGAAAAATTCTGATTGGCAGAGTTCGGTGGAACTCCCGGCATGGTCCTAAGTTCACTTTGGAACGAGAGGACGAAATGATGCGTAAGTATCCTAGCCGTTTCAAGGATGTTGCCAGTACATCTTAATTTCGGGACGAAAATTCCTCTAACAGGGGGATGATGTGACAACCCGAAAAATTTTTCATGATTTAATAAAATTTTTATGTGAAATTACAATTTATTTTTATATTTTTATTATTATTAAATAATAGTAGTAATAATAATAAAAAATAATGATAATAATAATAATAATAATAATAATAATATTATTATTATTTGTAATTTGTAAAGATAATTAAGAATATAAACAAAATTTTAAAATAAATTAGATTTAATAAGTCTAGGGGGGAATTGTGTAAACTTTGAAACTTTAAAACAAAGTTTATACATAAAATAACAACATAGTAAACCACAGGGACTCCCCCACCCCCGATCCCTCGGTTTTCCGGCAAACAATTCCGGCCGGTCGCCGGCGGCTCTCCGGCGAGGCCAAAAGTCGATTTTTAGGCCACGGTTTCGACCCCACTACGCACCAAATCGAACGTGGGACAAAATATAACGATCATGCGCACTTAATTTGGGAAAAATCATCCTGAAATCGCGATAATGGTCCACTAAACCCGACCACTATACTTTCGGCCGAACATCCGCACAATTCGTGCACTAAATCTTTATAATAATGCAATTAACCTTACCAAAACAACCTTATAAATGTTCCTAATCGAACCCAACTTGAATTGCATCTGAAACAATCTAAAACCCAATGTTCTATCTTCACATTCAACCGCGACCTGCGGCTATTCGAAATCCCACCTAGACACGTTATAAACACAAATTTACAGAAGGATATCCATCCCCAACATCAATAGAAGCTTTCTGTGTAACCAATTCGAGTATCATCAGTTTTGATCATCGTTTGGAATCCTCATTGGCCGCGACCTGTTCTTCAATCGTTCTTAACGATCTGAACACCAAAACAGGTAATTAAACATACCATTGAGTTCGTTTTTACATGGGGATAAAAAGCCCCATGAATCTAATCGTTTACAGATTCGATTGGGGGTTCAATTGGATCAATCTATGAACTAGGGTTCATACGATTTGGGGGTGAATTGGAAACAAATGATAAAACTAATTGGAACCTGCTTTTAAAACGCATGTGAGCCCTTGGCTCAGTGGTTTGGTGTGTGTGGGATGGAACCGGGGGTCGCGGGTTCGAACCCGGCCCCCAACATTTTTTTTAAAAATAGCTTTTTAAGACTTTTAAAAATGCAGAAAAATTACCAAAAATTATAGAAATAATTTTTAAGAACTTCTTTTATTTTAAATACCTTTAAATGATTTTCTGTAATTTATTTATTTAAAAACACCTTAAAATAAATTTATAAAATAATATTTAAAAATATTATAAATAACCATTTTTATAAAATAGACTTTAAATGATGATTTAAAGTATTAATCTATTGATTGGACACCATATTAATTTTTAATTATGGATAAATTATAATAATTGTGGAAATTTATTTCTTTAAATTCCTTATTTAATTATTTATTTATATACTTATTACAAATGTTATAAATAATTATTTTTATAAAAATGGACACTTATTATCTTTAAATAAAAATTAATATATTTTATAAATCCACAAATTATTTATGAAATGTGGGTTATTCTTATAAAATATATATTTGAACCAAAGGTATAAATTAATACCTATTTATTAATCAAAATACTATAAGTGTGAATATTCTTATTTATAATATTATTGGATAATTATAAATTATATAATTAGACCACATTATTTTTATATTTAATCCTAAAAATATATAAATACACCTATGAAATCTTTCTAATGAAATCAAAATATAAATAATTATTTTGTAAAACTTAATATTTATTGATAAATACTTATTAAAACATATACGAATATATAAAAAGATTGTAACATATATATAATGCGTGTGTGACACGTGTTAAATCAAATCAACCCGAACCTTACCAAATATATTCATTCGTATTAAAGACTAAATTACAAATCAATATTAGGTGTTGAACGTGTTTGATCGTGCTTGCTTAATTCTTTGAAGTTCTTGTTCATATACATTACATCAATCCAAGGTGAGTTTCGTGGCCCCTTTTTACGCTTATATAACTTTTAAACATTTTAAACTTGGGGAAAAGAATGCTCACTTACTTTCAATCACCTTCCCTAGTGGAAGTCTGCTTCAACATTTATGGTTAACTATATTGCTATTCTTATTGAACGATGTTATGACTCTTGATTCTATGCTATGTTGCTACCTTGTATGTTATTTGGTGGCTTTATATTATAATGCGCTATAACTTTGATGCTATATACGGTGTGATGATTACTTGTGAATGCTATTGATCTTGGATGCTTTCGGCGGTGTGGTTCTTCTTTGTGGGTCTACTTTGTGGTTCTTCTTTGCCGAGCATCCACTACAACCATTAATCCCGGTAATTGGGACCTAAGGATTGGTTTGGTTGTAACCTAAACGTATGCGCTGTGTGGATCTTGCTACGTCATATTAAACTTATTATGCTATGGAAAACCTTTTTACATAACCATTAATCCCGGTAATGGGACCTAAGGACTGGTTTGGTTTTACACCATACGTATGTGCTGTGTGGATCTTGCTACGTCTTAATAAACTATTTAAACTTGGGAATGTTTCCTTTCAGCCATCAATTCCCATGTGGAACCGATGTTTAGGTTTGGCTGTAGCTATTAAAACTGGTAAACCGCCTATACATAAGTGTAGTCGCGGTAACGCTTATTGAACTTACTGTTTTCATCATCAATACATAAAACCTGCGAAGCTCACCAACAATTATGTTGACCATTTTTGAGCATATCTTTTCAGGTGAACATAATCAAAGAGGATAGCTAGAGCTGATGCCTTAGCAGAGACCCTCAGGATTCCAATAGTTTTGCATTAGTAATGTATATCGTTTGTTTTCATTTGTAAACTCTGTGTATTTTGGATTTAGAATTAATAAGACTATGATAGTCGTGGAACTGACTAACCACGACACAAGTCACCATTGTGTCGGGCGACGTCATGACACGAGGATCTTGCATGTATTATGTCTCTGTAATTATACCAAGTGTTATGACGATCCCGTCCGTCGCATCCTCGTGTTTCCGCTATTAGCGAGGGTGTGACATTGGCAGTTTAGCTTTCCATTTTCTTCTTGCATCATTTTCTTCCAGAATTTAGTTATAAATTTTCTTTTTAAACAAAAAATATTTTCTGGGGTATAACCCGTTTCCGGAACCCACTTCAATATCCATGGGATACTGAACTGAGTGAAATAATAAAATGAAGCCATTCCTTCATAAGGGTGTTATCATGTTGGGTTTCGATTAAAATTGGAGATAAATCTACCCATTGGGTATATAAATCTTTAAATATTTTTGCATTTTTAGTAAATATATTACTGATGGACCATATAACTGCCACCATTTAAAAATCCAGTTTGGAATATCTGAATCATAGACTTTTGAACAAATTTTTATAAACCAAGAATGTTTTTGACTAGGATTCTCATATAAAAGAACTCTGTCAAAAGCTTTGATATAATCCCAATAGTTATAACTAATAGGATTTTTGGATTCAGGAAATATGATTTCACTTGTCCTTAGAGGTGATGTCCCCCAAGTTTCAACAGATATGATCTGTTTAATTACGATTTTACTGAAACTGATGGCTTTATTAGCCCCAGTATAATGCGTTATTTCGCATGATTCTTTTTTGAGGATTTCCTCATAAAATGTTAGAGACTTATATGTCTCAGCAGGATATAATCCTTTATCAAGATATCGATTGGTTATAAACCAAGGATTATCTTTCCATTTTTTATCTTTATTTTCTAAAAGAAGTATAACTTCTTTGTTTGGGTTATGAACACATTCATCATCATCACTTTCATCAGTGGTGATTGGGCATATAATGCCTTGCCTTGAGGATTATTTTCCTTTGAGGCTTTGAAGGCCATATAATCCTTCCATGTCTCTTCATCAACTATGTTTGATGATGACGCACTTGTTGATGCGTTAAAATCTATAAGCTTTTTGTTCCCAATTTGGGAAATAACTCTTTCACCTCTTCCCCTATAAGAGGAAGATCTTCCACGACCTCTGCCGTGTTCCCAAGGAATCATGGCTGAAATTAAGCATAAGAAATTATTAATCTCTTTGCTTCTAATTCCTTGATTTTCTTCTGACTTCATTAAGTCTTCCCTGCAAGATCTGTAAAACATGTTCCTTTGCCTTTCTAGTCAAATTTATTACATTTCTAATTTCTTGCATTCTATTTAAAAGCATTGTTTCTATTAATAGAAATTCATTTCTTGTTTCAAGAATTTCTTGAATAGTGTTTCCTAGAGGTCCTTTATTATGACTCATTATGCACTAGAAATTATAGCCATTTTGGCTTCAAGTTCTTTTATAATCTCTTTGAAATATTCTTTTTCTGACTCAAGGATTTTAAATTCTCTAAACTTGTCTTCAATTTGTAATAAACTTAGAGAGATATTTTTCCTTTCTTTAATATAATTTTCTTTTTTAACTTGAAGTTGGATTTCCCTAATTTGCTTATTAAGGATATTAATATATCTTAAATATGCCAATTTGGAATATGTTATTCCAATTGGTCCTTTGAAATTTTTTGGTTCTTGAGGGGGTCTCCTCATTGTAAATACTCCCTGGTAAGAAAATCGGATAAACTGTTATCAGTTCCCTTTTTATAAATTATTTCAAAATTAAATGGCGCCAAATGTGACTGCCACCTTACAAACATTTGCTTAGAAACATCATGTTTAAAATCTTTAGTAAACATATATTTTGCCGCTTGACAATCTGTTCGTATAACAAACTTTTTGTTATATAAATCATCTTGAAATTTTAAAACACATTTTACTATTGCTAAAATTTCTTTCGCAATAGTAGCATAATTCTTTTGGCTAGTATTCCACTTACCTGAATGGAACCTAACAAGATATTCTTGTTTATCCTTTGGAGACTTTTGTTTCAAAATTCCTCCATAGCCTATCTCAGAGGCATCAGTTTCAACAATTTTATCCATCATGGGATTTGCTATCATTAAGCAAGGAATGTTTTTAATCTTTTGCTTTATTTTTTGAACTGCTCTAGTATGATCTAGAGACCACGGTTTAGCATTGTTTTTTAATCTTTCATATAAAATCGCAGTATCTTCTGCTAAATTTTATAATACGGAAGAATATAATTTAGGCTTCCAAGAAATCTTTGAAGTTGAGTTTTATCCTGTATTTCATCAGGAAATTTTGATGCAAACTCAATACTTCTATTAATCGGAATTATATTTCCTTGGTTAATATTATGACCCAAAAATCTTATATTTGTTTGGAAAAGCATCATTTTATTCCTAGATATAACTAAACCATTTTTTAAATTATTTCCTTGAATATATTCAGATGTTTAAAATGGGTTTCAATGTCCTTAGAAAATACTAAGATATCATCAATATAACCAATGATAAATCTACTGTATGGGATAAAAATATCATTCATTATATTTTGAAATTTTGAAGGTGCATTCTTCAGACCAAATGGCATTACGTTCCATTCGTAATGTCCTATAGGTACTGTAAAAGCAGTTTTGTACCTATCCTTTTCTTCTATTTGAATTTGCCAGTATTCTGACTTTAAATCAAACTTTGAAAATATATTTGCATCATGCAATTTATCTAGTAAATTTTTCTTATTAGGTATAGGGTACCTAATCCATTTTAAGACTTTATTAAGAGGTTTATAATTTATTACCAATCTAGGTACACCTCTTTCTTGTTCTGCATGTTTATTAACATAAAATGCGGTACATGACCACGGAGACTTAGAAATTCTGATTAAATTTTTATCTAAGAGAGATTTTATTTCTTCTTACATAATTCCATATATTCAGAATTCATTGGCATGGCCATGCTTTAGTCGGTATTTGACTTTCTTTAAAATCATTTTCGTATGGGAGAGAAACAATATGTTTCTTCCTTCCCAAAATGCATTAGGATGATCATTACATATTTGTAGAGAAAATTGATGCTCAATTAATTTAATCTTTTCTTGTAATTTATTTTTACTTAATGTTTCTTGAATATTTAAAGAAAATATTTCTTTTGTAGAAATTCAATTTGATTTATTTTTGCCTTCAATAATTCTTCTTTTACATTATTTAATGTCCTTGTTAAAGGATTACTTATAAACGGAAAATTTATTTCTCTTTCCTGGTATGTAGCAGTTATTCCAGTATGATCTATTCTTTTTATAAGGAAAATCTTATCAAGAAATGGGCTACCGAGTATTACTTGGTTTGCCAGATTTTTTACTAGTACAAAATTAGTATCTATACCTGTATTTTCTGACATATGAATGCCTTAGGTATTTTATAATTTACCTCGAGTTTTCCTTTACCAGCATGACTCAGACTATGAGAAGTCTTATGGTAATATTTTACAGGTACTAATCCTTCCTGTATGCAATTAAATCTGCACCACTGTCTATTAGCGTAGTTACTTCTATAAAGAAATCTTGTCCTATAAGGAGTTTTATTTTCGTATGCCACTTTTGTGAAGTTATAATTTCCATAATATTTTTTAAATAATAAGATTCTGATTCTTCTGGTTGAGGAATTATTTTTCCTATTTCTAGACCTATGATCCTTTTTTCTAATTCTTTATTGTTTTGCTGTAATAATTTTATTTCTATTTTCAGATTATCAATTTCTTGTTTTAATTATTGATATCAAAAGGTTTTTTATTCTTTTATTTAATTGATTTTTTAATTCTGCCAAAGAGAAGGGTTTTAGTTCTGCAGAAGTAGAAACTTCTTCCTCTTCTTGGCTCTTAAAATGTGACGAGATTATTTTCTCTTTTATTTGTGGATTATCTATGAGTTTTAATAATTCTAGAATTTCATTAGTTATTACATTTATTTCCATATCTTGGAATTGTGAAATAATTTGATAAATATCATCTTCTTTTATTTCTGGATTACAACATTCCTTGTTGCAATTATTATTACAGTCATTTTCTTCTTCAGATAAAGAATAAAGACTTTCATTTTCTAAATTATCTATTTCTTTTTCTTCAGAAGAAGATTGCTCAGAATATAATTCTGAATCTAACTCTAATAATATCTTAGAGATTTGATTTTTCAAATCTTCATCTTCTAGCTTATTAAGCTTTTTCCTAACCCAACAAGTTCTCGCTTTGTGACCTATTTTGCCACATTTTCTACAAATTAACTTAGGCTTATATGAAGCTTTGTATTTTTCAATTCTTTAAATTTTCTATCTTCCCTTTTTTTTTTTTTCCTATGTTTATAAGGGTTAGATTTCTTTAATTTTAATGACTTAGAAGTACTAGGTTTTACTTCTAATCCAAATTGTTCGCAAAATTGACCTAATTGCCTCTTTTCATTTAAAGAGTGTTTCTTAATTTGGTGGTTTAATCTTATTTCATTGCATAGATTTAAACCTTCTTGCATGCATATACCTATAATTTCCCATAAGTATATTCATCATAATCTATATTATTTCCTCCTTTTCTAAGGTTATTCCTTATTCTTTCTGCAAATAGATGAGGAAGTCCATCTATGAACTTAGATTTCCAATGAGAGCTATTACTCTCTGGGAGTTCCATTACTCTTGTTAAGAACGTATCCTTATACCATCTAAAAGATGTAAGGGTTCTACACTTAAGGTTTTGTAATAAATATCTAATATTCTCTGAATTATCAGACCATCTGCCTGTAAAATGTTCTATGATATTTACTATTAATGAATAAACAGAATTATTTTCTGTAACTCCATCCTCTTCTTTTACACTATTGAGGATTTTCCTCCTATCTTCTTCAGATAGATAGTTATCCCACCAGCCTTTAAGCTGTCCTGTAAAACCTGATATAATCATATGAGCTATTGTCTTAGTTGAGTTTCTATTACTCTGACAAATCGTACTATACATTAGCATCCTATGAACTGTTTTATATATTTGAGATTCAGTTTGACCATCTATGTTCCATTCATAGATTTTTTTACCACTATATGAGTTATTAACTACATATTGTTCTTCTTCTATAAGAATATCCTGTGGTGTTGGCCTAGGATAATAATACATTCTTTGAGTCGGCTTATCAGCAAACTTTGATGACATTTTCGCTATTTCATCATTTATTTTTTGTTTATAATTTTCTTCATTAATACTTTCTTCAAATTCAGTTAAAGTATTAATCATTAGATTCTTTAATATATTTATTGAATCATTTAGAGTTTGAAGAATATTTTCTTCCGATTTTGTTTGAAATCTGTTATTTTTGGTGGTAATTGTATGCTTGGAGTAGCACTATATTCTTTTATTATTAATAATACTTTGTTTTTCTTTGAAGTGTGATAATATATTATCCATTTTTTTAGCAATATCCTGCAATTGTTCTCCTATTATTATAAGGTATAAATTTGTATAATTTTGTGATTTTATTAGGTTATTTATATGAGAAATTGTTACTGCTAAGGTATCACCTTCCAGTAATTTTTGAAAAGCTTGATAACATCTTTCCTCTCCTTGTTTTTCTATTTTAAAACCAGTTGTTGGAGGGAAAACTTGAGTACTTATCATACCATTTATATTGTATTGTCTCTCTATTATTGAAATTATACTTGAGTATATTTTTCAATAAACCAAGGGACAAAAGGTATGACCTTATTTTTTCTGCTAAATCAGTATAAAATTTTTCACTAAAGAACTCTTTTTCTTTGCTATTAAAATTAGAGAAAAACCATTTTCTAAATAATTCCCATTTGGGTGTAAAAAATTCCTTTGAAATTGCATCTCTTAATAGAGATCCTGGAGTAAGATCTAATCTTTCTTCCATTAATTATGCAAAATTAAATTCTGATTCGGTTATTTCCGGATCAACTTGCTTAATTCCTCTGACTATATTATCAGAGTTTATTCTTAATTCATCTATTTTCTTTCAGGAAATTCTTCCCTAATCTTAGTAGACGCCCTAGAAGGACTCCTAACAGTGTAATCTACTGGTGAAATATAGTAGTGTGATGACATAGATTTAGATAGTGATGGCTCACTATTTGTTTTTATATTTTCAAATTGTATTTGTACTGAACCTTCTATTGTTTGTAAAATATTTATTGGATTATGATCCGTATATTGTTGTGACGGGGTAGCTTTATCTATCACCCAATTTGTGGAAAGTTTATTTCTTCCCATTTTATTCTTCTTCTTGTAGTTATGTTTGATTTACCAAAATTAGTTTCTATCATTATTGTTTTATTTAATGGTTTATCTACCATTTTACATTGTGGATTTAACGTGAATAAAGGTTTATAATAAATTCTATAACAGATACATATTACCTCTGATCCTGGAGCATAATTGTATCCATGAGTCTTGACATTTAATGTCAAAGCATCTAATATATTTATATCTGACAGTGATAACTGCAAATTTGGATAAACATTAAAATATACCGGGCCATAGGCCAGGCTTGACTGAACAATTCCCATAAGGGATTGTTCCCAATCTAAGTTTCTAGCATCTCTAAGAGCTGCTATAAAACTTTCTGGTAAGCCTTCTAATGTTAAAGGCTTAAATGCAATTTGCACAAGACCTGCAGGATCGGATTTCGGGTGGTTTTTCTCTCAACTCACTGTGAATCAACACTCAGCAAGCAGTCTTATGAAGAGTTGATCACAATATATCAAGTAACAAGCAATAAGAAAATTCAACACAGCAAGTAAATTTTCAAGGTACTTTTATATATTGCTTCTCAACTCAAAGGATTACAAGACACTTGGACTCAAATCACTTATCTAAAGAGTTACAGGGAGAAGATATATATAATACTACCTACAGCCGGGAATACTTTGATTCCAGCTAGACACCTCTAACCTTACATCTATACTACAAGACTCTAGGTGAGGTCTTTCAGACATTTTGCCTGAAAGTTGGTAGTCAGGACATGTCCCTGACTTACCTTTTGTCACCAACTAAAGTTGGTAACATGTACTATCATAAAAAGGTGAACAGTAGAATAAAGTATGGTCAACAACATGGCTCTTTAGGAAGATGCCATGCTGTATCAGAGGTCTGCAGCGGACTGTCAGGGACCATACTTTATCTGCTGGACATAGCAATGTCTTCCGAAGGATAAAGTACTTCGGAAGAACAACTTCTTCCGAAGGCACTTATACTTTGGAAGACTGCTTCTTCCGAGGCTTAGAGTCTTCTTTGTCTTCGGAAGCAGACTTTGTCTTCAGCTCTTTCATCAGACTTTGTCTTCGGAAGCTCTTTCAGACTTTGTCTTCGGAAGCTCTTTCAGACTTTGTCTTCGAAAGCTTTTTCAGACTTTGTCTTCGGAAGCTCTTTCATCAGACTTTGTCTTCGGAAGCTTTTCAGACTTTGTCTTCGGAAGCTCTTTCAGACTTTCGGAAGATCTCTTCTCAGCTTCGGAAGCCTTTGAATGTAGTACCAAAAATGACTATGAAGTGATTTTGGTTGCACCAGCCTCATCATGATCCAATAAACTCCCCCTAGGCTGATGCTACCAAAACTTCACTTTTCTCTTCTTCTCAAAGCTCTCAGCACAAGGAAAGCAGGTGTTTATCAGTGTCTTCATTCTTTCCTGCTGTGGTGCTGAGAATCTTGTACAGATCCTTGGTGGACAGAACCTCTACTCTGTCACCTTGGATTATGTGTACCCTCTGTTGTGGCCCTCTGAAAAGATTTAGTTGATGGGAAGTATAGTCATATTCCCATCGACTATTGGTTCCAATTCAGGACCTTCCACCATCTGTAGAAAGGTTGTGCCTTTGGTGGTTGATCTTTCCTTGTCTTCCACTCTTTTCAGCTTCAACTCTTCTTCAATCTTGGCTCTTCTACTTTGTTCAGCCAAGTGGAGACCACTGATATGGTTTCTGATGTGTGCAGCAGTCTCAGAGTTGGAGGGATTGGAGAATGGCTTCTCTGCAAGCTCAGCAAGATCAAATCTGCTAAGATGCAGTAGAGAAGTGGCATTGAGCCTGTTGGTTTCACCATTCTCCCTTTCCACAACAAAGTTGTGAGAAGGTTCATCGAACCTCCACTGGATTATTGCATTTCTAGGTCCAGGAGATTGACCAGAAATCCTGTCCTCTTTCCTGGTATCCAGCAGAGTCACCAGTCTTCTTCTTAGCCTCTTCTCCTCAGCATTGAGGGTATCGGAGTTGAGACCAAGAAGTCTTGCAGCCTGGCCCAAAGTATCTCTAGGCAACTCAAGAAATTGGCCTAGAGTGGGGGAGCTTGAAGAGTTATCAACATAGGTGATGTTGATAACCTCTCCCTCACAGGAGATGCTGCTCAAGGTAGTGCAGTTGATGAGACTCGTCTTGAACTCCTTTATTTCCTCAAAGGAGAGATGTTGAGGAGGCTGAGGGGATGGTCTTGGTTGTTGTTGGGTAGGCTTAGGTTTAGTGGTTTTGGGTTGAGTCTTGGGTTTTAGGATGGGTAGTTTGGGTGGTTGAGGTGATGTGGTAGGTTTGGGTAGAGTTGTGGGTTGAGGGGTGAAGGTTTCATCAGTGGGTTCTGTTTTAATGGGAAAAGGGGTTGGCTCTGGTGTGGGTTGTGGCTGTGGTTGAGTGGCTGGGGTGAAGACCATTCCTTTCATCCTCCTATACATCTCCTTCCTTTTCCCCAAACGGATGTCAGCTTTAATTTCACTGACTATCCGCTGGAGTGTCCTTTCGGACATAGGTCCCACCTGCCTACCAGAGAAGCCATGAGCCCGAGGTAGTCCTTCATCCAGGCTTTGTCAGTTGACTTCTTGGCAGCAGTGACCTCCTTCTCTTCCTCCCTCTTCCTCTTCACCTTCAACTTCTCCCTAGCAGCCTTCTTCCTTTCCTTCTCCATTTGATCCTGCTCTTTGTTGTGGAGCAGCAGGATCATGTCATCGTCATGTGGAGACAGTTCAGGAAGACTGAAGCCTCTTGAGAGTAGGAACTTGATCCTAGCCTCTCTCAGCTTCAGGGCTGCCTCCCTTGCTCTTGTTCTTCCTTCTCCAAGGCCAACCTGGCTTCCTTTCTTGTTGTAGCCTGGTTGACCTCTCCAAAGTCACCAACTCCTCTAATGGTAGCAGGAGTATCTCCTCATTGGCAGCTCCTAGATTGATGAGCTGGTCAATGAGTGCTGTTCTTCTCTTCTGGTTGATTTCTTCCTGATTGGCTACAGCTGCCTTAGAACTAGCAGCTAGCAGCTTCTCAGTAGGAAACTGACCTTTCTTTTTGGCCTTCTCAATCTTCTCCTCCTCCTGAAGCTCTTCCGCAGTCAATTTTCTTTTGCCTTTGTCTTTGATGGTGCTTGACTGTGGTGGTTCTTGGATGGAGGGTTGTGATTGAGAGAGAAGTTCAGCTGGTGCTTGGGTTGGAGGAATGTCAGAAATGTCCTCCCTGCTCACCTCAGATGCAATTTCAGCAATGACATCTGTGATGGTCAGTTCCTCGGACATCTGAAATAAGCCTTCCGCAGCTTCTATTTCGGCCTCGGAAGACTTGTCTTGTTCTTCCGAGGCTTCCATGTAAGCTTCGGAAGCTTCAGCTAGAGCTTCGGAAGATGAGACTGCTGCAGATTCTGTCCCATCTGTTTCAGTTGCTGGGCCATCAGTCCCCATTTCCCCTTCGAAGCTAATCTCAGGTTCCATGAAGACCTTAGGTTGACCAACTTCCTCCACAGTGGTAGAAGGTGCAGTCAGTCTTTGAAGCTCCTCAGCCCCAAAGTATGCAAGTGTGGTGTCGGGGCTGGGCTGTTCTAGGGATGATCTCAATACAAACTTTGTGAAAAGTCTGTAGAGATCTTGAAGCATCCTTGAGTCAATCTCCAGAAAGGATTGAGATGACTCAGTAGTGTAATGATTTGGGAAGAAATGAGTTGGGTCTGTGGTTCATGTGGTGTTTGTCTCTGAACTTTCTCCCCCTTTTTGGTAGCATCATCTTGAGAGCTAGATGAGCTAGAGGAAGAAGTCATTGAGACCTGAATTGGTACATGCCTAACAGACCTCTCCGTCTGTTTCTCAGCTAGTTTGCCTTGAGAGAGTTAATCTCAAGTTGCTGAGTGGCAGTCCTTGATTCTAAGATCCTCACCTGTGATTCCAGGTTGGAGACCTTAGAAAGCAAGTACTGAAGTGTTAGTTGCATACTTCCCTCATCTTATAAGAAGAATCACGGGGAGATGAGATAACATACCTAGTATGCTCACTCTCACCACCAGATGTGGTTTCTTGGCACCCTGGTTTCCTTTGCTCAGAGTCATCTCTTTCAGAGATGTCAATGGGCAAAGTTGCCGTAGACTCAGTCCTAATTATGTTACCACTGTCCTGAGAGCTCAATGAGAGACTCTGAGTAGTGGCAGCTGAGTCTACATGAGTCCCCTCCACATCAGTGGGACTCACCTCAGTAGCTGGCTTCTGATGGGGGCTAGAGACAAGGGATCCCTCTTGGCTCTGTTGATCTTTCAGTGGGTGTTGTAGATCAACTTCATGGCCATGGAGAGATGTAATCTCTTCATCAGTTCGGAGTAAAAGGTCAGTGAAAGAGAGGGTGGTTAGTCCTACTGACCCGGGACCTTGATCAATGTCTACAGGCATTGAGCCTATGGTGGGGCTGTCCCTAGAAGGCTGCACAGGGGAGTGTAGAGACTCACCCTGTGGGCTTAAGGCTTGGGGTTCGGGCTCATGGGTTTGAGACTGAGGAGGCTCAAAACCCACATTGAGGTCAATTGTGAAGGATGGTGTGACCTCGGACTGAGTGGGAGCCCATGATTCCACTCTAGTCCTTTCGGTGTGAACAGAAGGAGCTTGTTCAATCAGAGTAGATTGAACAAGGGTTCGTTTGGGGCGTCTCTGATATGTAGCTTTGATGGGTAAAGAAGGTTTTGGTATTGTGGTGGATGTTGCTGGTGTGGGTTCATCACCTGTGGGGAGAACAGGGATGTCACCAGGAGCTATGCGCTCAGTCATCTCTGGAGGTAATGGAGTGTACCGTCCAGTGAAGTTGGTGGACATCTTCTTCAGTGTCTTGAAGATGGTAGGCCTCATGTGTGGAACAGGAAGAGCAGCTGCGCAGACAAGCTTGCTTGGTTCCATTCACAGTTGATTATGTGTTGAAGAAATCGGGGATACATGAAGAATGTATCCCTGCTCAGATTGGCGATTAGGTTGTTCAACACAAATCGTGAGTAGTTGAATCTGAGGCCTCTCACCAACCCATGAACTAGGCATCCTAGTTCATATGGGATTTGATCCCAACCCCCTGATTTGTTGGAGAGGCAATGTAGGACAATGTGCAGCAGGAACTTCCAATGGTAAGAAAGTTAACTTGTATACTGTAGACCTGCTGACATCGCCTCCATATCCCATGAGGATATAGGTGCCTTCCAATCTTCCTTGGGGAACTCAGTAGGAGCCCCATCATCGTGAAGCTCGAGATGCTCCCTGATGAGCTGTTCATTGATGACCAACTCTTGGCCACAAACTCGGGTTCTCAGGACTCGAACCCCATTCAGCACTGTAGTTTCACCGTTGCTCCAAAATTCTGACATATGGTTGGAGTATACGGTTGGGTTAACTGTGAGTGCAGTGAGGTAGGTGGATTTGGTGAGAAAGGTGATGATTTGGGTGAAGTCGGCATCCCTTGACGAATCAAGTATGCGACTTGGTTGTGCTGAGGGTTTAGCGCCATTGAAGAAAAGGTTAAGCTTGAAATTTGGGTGAAATTGAGGGTTTGACAGTGAAGGGAACAGTTAGGGCTGTAAAGTGGTAAAAGAAGATGAAATTGATGAGTCAAGATTATTTAAAGGGGTGAATAGTGGTGGTGGTGGTAATAGGGTAACTGTTTGGGGTTACTGTGGGTGGTATGGTGGTTTACGGCGGAGAAATGATGTTGGCGGCAAGGATAATTTTAAATAATCTGACATTATCAACAAAATCTTTACTTTTTACAGAGTGGGGCCCAAAAGATATCCGTTACATATAAAAACCTTTACTTCCGAGGGTAAAACATTTCCGAAGGTAATTTTCTTCCGAGGGCAATTTCTCTTCCGAAGCATGATATTGCTTCCGAAGGTAAAATTGTCCTTTGAAGGCACTTTATCTTCCGAAGCAAGGCATTGCTTCCGAAGGTAAAGTTGTCTTTCCGAATGGAGAGTTGTATAAGTTTCGGAAGTAGATCTGATATAAAATCAATCGCTTCTTCCGAGACCAAAAACTCTTCCGAGAAGAAAATTTCCATTGAGGAATTTGGCTTCGGAAGATATTCAGGAATATCTTCCGAGAGTTAATTCCTCTTCGGAAGGAATTTACACTTGGAATAATTTAAAGATCTTTTGTAACAGGGCTTAAATTGTATTGACACAAGACATTACTCATTTAAAAAGGTCTTCAAAAGAGGTAGTTATTCAATGTTTATCATCCCAATTGCTGATATGAGATACTTAAATCTTTGTTCATCAAATGCCTTTGTGAACAAATCAGCATATTGTTCATTTGAGTCAACTTTGATTAACTTTATCAGCTGTTTCTCATGAATATCTCTAATGAAATGATACCTGATATCAATGTGTTTTGTCTTGGAGTGCTTCACCGGATTCTCAGTAATGGAGATAGCACTGTTGTTGTCAATATGGATAGGAGTAGTCATGAAGTTGAACCCATAGTCTAACATCTGATTTTGAATCCATAGCAGTTGAGCACAGCAGCTAGCAGCAGCAATGTATTCAGCTTCAGCAGTTGATGTAGAGACACAGGATTGTTTCTTGCATTGCCATGAGATAATCCTTCCACCAAGAAATTGACATCCTCCTGATGTTGATTTCTTGTCAATGTTGCAGCCACCATAGTCACTGTCAGAGTATCCATAGAGATTGAAATCACTATTTCTTGGATACCAGAGACCTAGTTTAGGTGCTCCTTTGAGGTATCTGAGGATTCTCTTTGCAGCAGCTAGGTGAGACACCTTTGGAGCAGCCTGATATCTTGCACAAATGCATGTGGCAAACATGATATCTGGTCTACTTGCAGTGAGATACATCAGAGAACCAATAATTGCTCTATACTGATGTTGATCAGTATCCTCCCCCTCAAGGTCAGGGCAAAGATTATGGTTTCTGGGTATGGGTGTCTTGGCTGGTTTACAGTCCTTCATTTCAAATCTTTCTAAGATGTCTGAGACATACTTAGATTGACTTATGAAGAACCCTTCCTTCATCTGTTTCACCTGGATTCCAAGGAAAAAGTCCATTTTTCCCATGGAACTCATCTCAAACTTCTGCTTCATAATGCTTTCAAAGTCCTTGCACATTTGGTCGTTTGAAGAACCAAATATGATGTCATCAACATAGACTTGTACTAGCAAAATGTCTTTTCCACTTTTCTGATGAAAAGAGTCTTGTCAATGGTACCTCTAGTGTATCCATTCTTCAGGAGAAACTGAGACAAGGTCTCATACCACAGCCTAGGTGCTTGGTGCAGCCCATATAGAGCTTTATCCAGCTTGCACACGTAGTTGGGGTGCTGTGGGTCTTCAAATCCTGGAGGTTGACACACATAGATTTCCCTATCTATATCCCCATATAGAAAAGCACACTTGACATCAAGTTGGTAGACTGTGAAGTTCTTGGATGCAGCATAAGCAAGGAAGATCCTAACTGCCTCAAGTCTTGCAACAGGTGCAAAACATCAGTATAATCAATTCCTTCCTCCTGGGTGTACCCTTGAACTACTAGTCTTGCCTTGTTCTTGATAATCAAGCCTCTATCATCTTTCTTGTTCCTGAATACCCATTTAGTGCCTATGGGTACTTGACCAGATGGTAGTGGGCATAGATTCCAGACCTTTTGTCTTCTGAATTGAAGCAGCTCCTCCTGCATCGATTCAACCCAACTACTATCCTTTAAGGCATCTTCTACCTTCTTTGGTTCCATCTGAGACAGAAAGCATGAGTACAAGCAGACATTCCCATGATGAGTTTGTCCTTTGTTCTCACACCCTCAGAGACATTCCCTATGATGTTCTCAGTTGGATGAGTGTTGTGAATCCTAAGACGAGGAATCACTTCCAGTTGCAGAGATAAGTCTAGGTTAGACATATTCTGATCAGGAACTGGATCACTCTGTCCAACTGCTGTTTCAGAGTCATTCAATGAGGACTGATTGAATGATTGAGAAACATCATCAATGGTTGGTTGTGAAGTAGTATTAACAGTTGCCTGTTCCTTCAGAATACCACTTCCCTCAACCTGGTGTTGTAGTGGATCACCTGAGGAACTTTGAGGTTGATCAAGTGATTCACTTGTTGAAGCTTCACTATTTCTGGAGATAGTTACACTATCAGATCTGTGAATAGTTGAAGTTGTTGCCCTTCAGCTCTTGGAGAATTTGGAATAGGTCTGGGAAGCTCATATAGTTGACCTGCATCAGCATCAGCATCACTTTGAGCACCTGTTCCAGCTGAAACATTCTCACAAGATGGTTTAGAATAGTTTGGAAACAATTCTAAATCAAAGATATACTCAGGTCCATTCCCCCTAACACAAGGAGTGTGCTCATTAACAACTATGTTGGATGACTCCTCAAATTGTTGATTCTTGATATTGTATACTCTATAAGCTTGGAGCTAGAAGAGTATCCAATAAAGATAGCATCATCCGACTTCTCAGCAAACTTTGCCAAGTTGTCCTTTGTGTTAAGTATGGTACACCTGCAGCCAAAGGACCTTAGAAAGCCAATGAACGGTGGCCTCTTGTTCCATAACTCATAAGGGGTTTTTCCATGGGGCTTAACTACAAGAACCCTGTTCTGCACATAGCATGCAGTGCTGACTGCCTCTGCCCAGAATGTTAGAGGCAGCTTTGAATCAGCTAACATGGTCCGAGCAGCCTCAATAAGTGTCCTATTCCTCCTCTCAGCAACACGTTTTGTTGAGGAGTTCTGGGAGCACTATATTGTCTGGCAATCCCTTTTGAGTCACAGAATGAGTCAAGAACGAAGTTCTTAAACTCAGTCCCTTGATCACTTCTAATAACCTTAACCTTGTGATCAATTTGATTTTCTATTTTAAGAATAAAAGATTTTAAAGTTTCAGCAGTTTCATCTTTACTTCTTAAAAAGAATACCCATGTAAATCTTGTAAAATCATCAACTATCACAAGGCAGTATGATTTCCTTCCAATGCTCATTATACTTGTGGGACCAAAGAGATCCATGTGCAATAGGTGTAATGGAGTAGTGATAGAGTTAACACATTTGGATTTATGAGATGATCTGTGTTGTTTCCCTTTCAGGCATGCAACACAGTTATCTTTGCAGAAAAATTCCTTTTTAGGCAAACCATGTACCAAGTTATTTTTAGCCAATTTATTCATTGTTTTAAAATTCACATGACACATGCGTTTATGCCATAGTGTTGACTCATCACTATCAGCTTTGGAAAGAAAGCATGATACTTCACCCATAGGAGAAGCATTGTTCATATCTAGCTTGTACATATCCCCTTTCCTGGGAGATCTGAGAAGCACCAATTCCGGAGGAATTGTCATCCCTGGTCTGAGGATAATGCACTCATGTTCTGTGAAAAGCATCTGATGCTTCTGGTCACAGAATTGAGAAACACTTAACAGATTGTGTTCAAGCTGTTTGACAAAGTGAACTTTGTCAATGTTTATTCTGCCATTGGATATACTTCCTCTGCCCGAAATATATCCTCCGGCCTCACCTCCAAATTGGACAGGCCCTCCATCAAAGTTCTGGAATTGTTGAAGGAGAGATCTGTTCCCTGTCATGTGCCTGGAGCATCCACTATCTACAATCCAGATATTGTTGTTCTTGTTAAATGGATGTCCCTGCACATAAGATGAGATGGTTAGTTTTGTTTGGAAGCCCAAGCCTTGCAGGTCTCGGGCTCTTCCAAAGATAGTGACATAATTGAACCAAAAGATATGCAATGGGGTTCAATAGAGGTCATTGTTGAAGAAGAGGTTTGGGCTGCAGCATCTTCCTTGATCTTCCAATCCATCCTTTGGTTGATCTTTGAGGATGAGCTTGTTGAAGCTTTTGCAGCATGGTCCTCTTCCGAAGCTTCTCTCTTTTCGGAAGAAGCCTTCACCACCTTTCTTCCGAAGTAGTCTTCTTCTGAGATGGTTTCAAGGGAGCCTTCTTGTTCTTCTGAACCTTAGAAGGTTTGGCTTCCGAAGCCATTTTCCCTTCGGAAGAAGCAGTTTCTTCCGAAAGCAACTTGGCTTCCGAGACCAACTTTCTCTTTTTCATCATTTGGACCTTTTGAAGTGGTCCAACTGAGAAACCTTCTCTGACTCCTTCTTTTCTAACATTATTTGCATAATGTGTGCTTGCTGGATTGTAGTAACAATCTTTAGCCATGTGGTTGTGCAGACCACACATTATGCATGCAATGTTAGTCTTCTGGGAACTTGCAGGTTGCTGTTTCTTGGGTTTCTTCTCGTCATCAGCAACTTTTCCTTTCAACTTCTGATCCTTCAGTAGGACAGGAGTGCTGGTACTACACTCCTTTCCTGAATCAGGAGTACCTACCACTTGAAATCCGGCAGAAATGAAGACACCCTTTTGCTTAGGGTCAAACTTAAGCTTGGACTCTGCAACCTTCTTGGCAGTCCTTCTAGCAGCTTTAGCTCTGCTTCTTCTTGCCTTGGTGGTCAGGATTTGGTCATCACAGGTGGAGATGGATGTATCCTCCTGTTTCTCCCCTGTGGAGGCCACTATTTTCACTTCATCCTCTAGTTCCAATGGAGAAGGGTCAGCAGTTGGAACCTCTTGCTCTTCAGTACCACATCTAGGTAGTCTAATAGACTCATAAGAGTGTGGTGGAGCTATTTCACTGGTTCCCAACCCTTTTTGTTTTGATAAAACATTTTGGAATGAGAGGTTGATGCAAGAATAGTTTGGAAGCTTTGCTCAGCAATAGCTTGCTTCCTGGCCTGAGCCTCAGCTGTGACTAACTGGGCTTGAACTTCAGAAAGTTTGGAGATCAGATCTTTGATTTGAGTCTTATAGTTAGTCTTTTCATGTTTTAAAAGAGACACAGTTTTCTCTAACTCATCAATTTTCCTTTGATAGTCAGATTCAGCTCTCTTAAAGTCAGATTTTAGCACATTTAAAGACTCAACCTCAGATCTGATTTCCGAAATGTAATCCTTATACAATTTAACTTTAGCAATACAGGCAGCAGTACAAAGATGTTCATATACCTGATCATCTTCTGTTCCGGCCATGAGTGCTTGAGCGGGAGTCACATCCTGTACCATGAAGCTCCAGTCAACTTCCTGAGCAACAGCAGCTGTTTCAGTTGACTTTTCTTCATGCTTGGGAGCAGTGGGATGTGTGGAGGCCTGTGGGGTTCCCGGGTTGTTCTTGGGAGCATTGCATTCCCTAGCAAAGTGACCAAGTTGGTTACAGTTGTAACACCTTGCTTTGCTCTTATCAAACCCAAACTTGCTGTTGACTGGGTTTTGAGGGAATTGCCTTCCAGTTCTCTTGAAGAACTTCTTCGCTCTGTAAGTTAAAAGAGCCATCTGCTGGACAATGTCCATATACTCCACATCATCTGGACTGAAGCACTCAAGATCATCAAAGCAGTATTGAAAATCACCAGAGTGTCCACTTCCAGAGACAAAGGCACAACTATCCTGAAAGGAGTTGTGTTGAACCTTTTGAGACTTTGGAGTCTCAGGTAGAGTAATGAAGGGTCCAGTATGTGAGTTGTCAGGGTAGCATAGCAACTGATGTTGTGGTTCCATGCTTTCCCTTTCAACCACATGAAGGGCTGAACTCAGTTGGTTATTGGAGTGGTCAGAGGAGTTCTGCATGTTCATCTCCATCTGAAATGCACTTAGGATACCATACAACTCTGTGAGAGAAAGAGTCTTAAGGTCCGAAGTTCTGTTGATGACAACACAGTAGTGAGTCCATAGTTTAGGAAGAGAAGACATAAACTTCCTAACTATGTCTCTGTTCTCAAGAGCTACTCCAATATCCGCTAGAGTGTCTACTAGCTCAACATACCTGAAGTATTGTTGAGTCAAGTTCTCACCAGCCTTGAAAGTAAAGTTCTCAAACTGCTGCTTCAAGAGATCTTTCTTGTTCTCTTGGGTTTCCTTGGATCCCTCATACATCAGCTTCAATGCTTCCCATAAATCTTTAGCAGTCTTGCACTTCTTGAAGCGTCTGTAGACGGAGTTGGGGAGAGCAGTTTGGAGACAAGTCATAGCCCTTTGATCTAGCTCTATTCTCTTCCTGTCTTCCTCTGAGTAATCATCAACATCCTTTGGAATGATGCGATTACCAGTGGCAGATGTAGTGCTTGGTATGAAAGGACCATTGACAATGGAGTCCCACATCCTTGAATCTTGACACTTGATAAAGCCTTCCATCCTGATACACCATGTGTCAAAGTCTTCAGGGTGATCATTGGGGACTTGGTCAAGGTACTAGTTTCCATATCAGCCTTGGAGAGAGCAGCCATTTGAGTGAGTGGATTGTGGTGAGGAGTGAAAAACAGGTTGATTAGGATGGTAAGATCTCACAATCAAGAGCCTGGAGCTCTGATACCAATTGCAGGATCGGATTTCGGGTGGTTTTTCTCTCAACTCACTGTGAATCAACACTCAGCAAGCAGTCTTATGAAGAGTTGATCACAACATATCAAGTAACAAGCAGTAAGAAAATTCAACACAGCAAGTAAATTTTCAAGGTACTTTTATATATTGCTTCTCAACTCAAAGGATTACAAGACACTTGGACTCAAATCACTTATCTAAAGAGTTACAGGGAGAAGAGATATATAATACTACCTACAGCCGGGAATACTTTGATTCTAGCTGGACACCTCTAACCTTACATCTATACTACAAGACTCTAGGTGAGGTCTTTCAGACACTTTGCCTGAGAGTTGGTAGTCAGGACATGTCCCTGACTTACCTTTTCTCACCAACTAAAGTTGGTAACATGTACTATCATAAAAAGGTGAACAGTAGAATAAAGTATGGTCAACAACATGGCTGTTTAGGAAGATGCCATGCTGTATCAGAGGTCTGCAGCGGACTGTCAGGGACCATACTTTTATCTGCTGGACATAGCAATGTCTTCCGAAGGATAAAGTACTTCGGAAGAACAACTTCTTCTGAAGGCACTTATACTTCGGAAGACTGCTTCTTCCGAGGCTTAGAGTCTTCTTTGTCTTCGGAAGCAGACTTTGTCTTCAGCTTTTTCATCAGACTTTGTCTTCGGAAGCTCTTTCAGACTTTGTCTTCGGAAGCTCTTTCAGACTTTGTCTTCGAAAGCTTTTTCAGACTTTGTCTTCGGAAGCTCTTTCATCAGACTTTGTCTTCGGAAGCTTTTTCAGACTTTGTCTTCGGAAGCTCTTTCAGACTTTCGGAAGATCTCTTCTCAGCTTCGGAAGCCTTTGAATGTAGTACCAAAAATTGACTATGAAGTGATTTTGGTTGCACCAGCCTCATCATGATCCAACAAGACCTATATGAATAAATTTATAGTCTTTTTTATATTTACTTAAATCTTTGTTTGATAATAATCTTATTATCATTTCATCCTTATTTAAAGAAAATGTTTCTTCAGTTGTTTTCACAACTTATTTTAATCCTAATTTTTCAAAAGTGCCTAATTTATAAATCAGTTTGTAATCAATTTTTGGAATTGTCTATTTATTTAATAATTCTAAATTATGAGGGATATCATACTCCTCTTCCATACTGTTTTTAACAGTATCTTCTGATTTTAATATGTTCATCATGTATGAACAAAGTAAGTGTTAAAACATCACCATGCTTAACTGGATTCTATGACTTATTATTATTATTAATATTATTAAAAAAAAAGTCTGGATGGCCAACGATAGTGAAAATACAGGGGGTGATTATGGACAGGTTGCAGCCTGTTAAAGATGTTAATGTGATGGTCGAACTCTTGGGGCCCGTTTTAAGCCAAAAAGCCGGGATGGCGTGGGGCGTTTTAGGGCTGACCTTTACTGATCACATATTAACATCCTTAACAAAGGCTGTGTAAAATCTCCAATTGGTTCATAGCCTTCCTGGATCTAGCCGTTGGTGGCCTAACAGATTTTATTGTTTATAAGTTTTTAAGTATGTTTTCTAAATAAACATACCTCCTGGGGAGGCCTCCGGCCTACTAGTTGGTATCAGAGCCATGTTGCTCAAAAGCCATAGAAGAAAGTTATGTATGCGGATGTTTAACACTTACTTTGTTCATACATTATGAACATATTAAAATCAGAAGATACTGTTAATAAATTGGAAAGCATGTTCCTAAGGGGCCCAACGAATTCCTAATTGGAATTAGGGGGTCCTTTTTGATTGATTCTTTTATCACATTGGTAGATTTACATCATTGAATGGGCCTATTCGAGAACAATTGGATTATTATTATTATTATTATCATTATTATCGTTATTATGGTTATTATCGTTATTATCGTTATTATCGTTATTATCGTTATTATCGTTATTATCGTTATTATCGTTATTATCGTTATTATCGTTATTATCGTTATTATCGTTATTATCGTTATTATCGTTATTATCGTTATTATCGTTATTATCGTTATTATCGTTATTATCGTTATTATCGTTATTATCGTTATTATCGTTATTATCGTTATTATCGTTATTATCGTTATTATCGTTATTATCGTTATTATCGTTATTATCGTTATTATCGTTATTATCGTTATTATCGTTATTATCGTTATTATCGTTATTATCGTTATTATCGTTATTATCGTTATTATCGTTATTATCGTTATTATCGTTATTATCGTTATTATCGTTATTATCGTTATTATCGTTATTATCGTTATTATCGTTATTATCGTTATTATCGTTATTATCGTTATTATCGTTATTATCATTATTATCATTATTAAGAGTCCTTGTAATTTTATCTGAATCTTGAATTTGGTCACTGATGGATCTTTAAAACTTCCAGATATGGTTCTCAATATTTAATTTCTCTTTCGGTTTTAGTCCAGTACCTTAACAATTGTTAAATACATATTTTAACAAAAGGGTAATTACGTCTATTTAATTTTAAAACAATTGTTTGACAATATATTCTTTTTATCTACCATTCTCCCCTTCACTTGATTCAATCGATCCAACTGTGAATATGTATCATCCAAGGCATTCCACTCAATCGTGCTCTGAACAGAGCCTCCATCCCCCGCGGAATCTTCACTGCTTTTGTCGATTGTTAAATTCACAAAAAATAAATCAGCTTGGGTTTTTTTTACTTCTAATTCACATGTTAATCAATGAAATTGTGAATTAAAAGTAAAAAACAATTAAACCAACGATTAGGTTTTAGTTCAGTTGATTGAGAGATTGAAATGTTAAGATTATTATAATCAGTTGAATTTAGGTTTTTTTTAATGATTTTAAGTTGTTCCGTATTCATTACCAACTACCCATAAAACAGAGACTTTGTTTCATCTCTGTGCGGGAGAAAGTGGATCCTTTCACTATGTTTGTTTAACATGAAGACAACTTCCATAAATTGTTCATTCTCAGATTGAAGCGAAGCGGTGAAGGTTTGACGTCTGGTACCCTTGCGCATACTTTGGCACGATGATTAAGCATTCTCAACCTTGTTTAAAAAACTTGTACTTCACTTTACATTTTAAATATAGTATAATATAATTATAACTCAAATATTTCTATTAAGAGGAAAATCCATAACAAAATTATATATACACACAAACACATTTCATAAATGACATAAATACTCTTATCTCAACATTTGTAATTAATAAAAGTTATTTGTAATTAACAAAAGTTAGTGTTTTGGACTAAAATAAAGAGAAGTTGAAGATTAAGGACCATATGTAAAAGTTTTAAAATTTAAGGATCACATTCAAGATTTAAATGAAACCACATGGATCATTAAGATATTTTACTAAAAAAAGATTGAATTGATAAGGGTGATGTTATACATATTTACTTGTTATATATCTCACATCAACTTTTTAAAATGATTAGATTTTTATTGTAAGTTGTTTTTTATTAAATTTACCATATCACTCCTCAATATGTTAAATTAAAAAATTTTAAGATTTATCTATTTGTTATTTCATTTCGTCTTAATTTTTATCTTTTATTCTTTTTATTTGTAGTAATTATGTATGTTTAAAGAAAAGTCAAAAACAAAAAAACAACCGAAAATCGAATAGCATTTGTACCCGAAAAACCCGAATCAAATCATAAATTTGGTTTTCGGTTCGGTTAACGCGTATACAAAAATCTTGCTTATTCGATTCGGTTATCTGTATAAACCGAATAATAAACAGTTTAACAGGTTTAATCGGATAACCGAACCGAGTAAATGAGTTTAAACGATTGGGGAGGCAATGTAGGACTTAATCTTAACATCAATCAGAAGGTAATTTAGGAAGTCAAATATAAAAATCGAGTATGTAATTAGCAGGAAGTTAGGGATTAATTATGTTTGTAACGAAGTATGTAGCCTTTTTCATTTTCGTCCTTTGTCAAATGGAACATCGATCCACGACACATAGCTAGAGACGTATAGCCCATTGTGATGCTTCATCCTTCACCATTTGTGGCTTGTTTGAATATGTAGACAGGCGCCCACCGATGAGAATATATAATGGCCCCACACAATACCAAAAAACCAATTACTTTAAATGTAGACTGCTAATAACTACTTTGATTTTTTAGTGATATGTAGAACCTCAAGTTAAAGAATTGGCAACACACGAATTTGGCTTAAACACCCAAACTTTATTATCAAGAAAACTTACTCAAAAACTTGAATTACATGATACCCTATCTCGGTATTTATAGACTAACCAACATGCTAGACTATAATGGATAACTACTAAACAATTTGAAATATGGATAATCACTAAACAATAGGAGACTTATCCTAACAACCTAATTACCTTCATGAATTAGGAGTCTTAAGAGATTAACCCTATTAATAGACATTGACCTACACGTCAATTCTATCTTTAATTTGAAATTACCAACATTCATCCCCCCAATCAGAATTGAACTCGGGAGGTCTTCCACTTTAAACACACTCTCATCTCTTGAAACTTGATTCGTCCAAGGGCTTAGTAAGAATATCAGCACGTTGCTCCTTACCGCAGATGTGTTCCACCTCTAGTTTTCCTCCTTCGATACATTCCCGTATATAGTGGTATCGTGATTTTATGTGTTTGGTCTGCCCATGGAACACCGGATTCTTCATTAGTGCATGTAACATCCCGTAATCTTCGTTAAATAAAAGTTAATTTTATACGTTTATGTAAATTTCAACCATAATACTAATAATAATAATAATAATAAAAATAATAATAATAATAATAATAATAATAATAATAATAATAATAATAATTAATAATAAAAATAATAACAAAGATTTAAAAAAAAATATATTTATTAGATTTAAAAGTGCAGGGGGTGTTTATGTAATTTTAAAACTTATTTTAAAAGTTGTTAACATGAAATAATAAACTAGAAACCACAGGGACCAAAGTGGTAAATTTTTAAAAACCCATCTCTCCCCCCCCCCCCCCGTTTTCCCGATTCCATCTCCGGCCACTATTCCGGCTGACTTCCGGCGAGACCAAACCACCAAATTAACACGGTTTTGGCTCAATCAAAAGCTCCCGACACATTCGAGTGGAAGTTTCGAACTCGTACCCCACACTAATTTGAATATTACGATCGAATTGAGTGCGATTTATCGAGTACTAAAACACTAAATTAATCTAAATAATCGAGTATAAAGGATTGGTTATCTGCTCACAAACAACTACCATTCTCAAATTGGTCTGAAAAACACACAAAACACCACATTCGATCCCCATTTCACCCGCGACCTGCAAGTTGGTCGAACACACCCTTCTGGTCAATATAATCCGAAATTGACAGAGGGCTATCCATCTTTAACACCAATAGAAGCTTCCTGTGTAGTTAATTCGATTATCATCAGTGTTTGATTCCCTTTTCGAATTCGAGATAGCCGCGACTGTTCATCGAAGTATTCATCTACAATTTCGAAAGCAAACAGGTAATCAAACATATCAATCTACTCGTTTGATCATGGGGAACAAAAGCCCCATGAATTTGGCCATTAACAATATCGAATTTGTGTTCAATTTGGGGTAAACCGAATTAGGGTTCATGGTAATTTGGGGGATATTGGTTAAGTGTGTTTAAAAGAAAATCGAACCCAGTTATCTCGCGGCCACGGCCCTTGGATCACTGGTTCTGTGCTTGCATCCCAAACTGAAGGTCTCGGGTTCGAGACCCGGCACCCCCAATTATTTTTTTGAAGCCTTTTAAGCTTCTAAAAATTATAAAAAAATTCTTAAAAATTATAAAAATCATTTTTATAAACACTGTTTATTTTTAAACCATCAACCTTATTTACGGTAATTTTTCTTTAAATTTAAACCTTTATAAAATAATATAACAAAGACATTTATTTTAATTATATTTTTTATATAAAATGGATTCTTTTAAATAAATGGTAAGAAAATCAGATTAAATATAAAACTCCTTTTATAAAATCCCAATATTTTTAAAAAATCATCTAATTATTTTCTGGAAATTTATTTCTTTAAAAACCTTATTTAATTATTTTTCTTATATAATTATTATAAATGTTATAAATAGTTATTTTTATAAAAAGGGACTTTAAATAATATATTAAATCATCAAATTATTAATGAACATTATATTATTTTTAATTATGGATTAATCGTGATAAATGTAGAAATTATATTTTCACAAATTATTTACAAATATAACTATAGGTATTTTTCTATAAAATATACCTTAATTAATAGATTAGACTAATAAATTATTATTATTATTATTCATATTCTTATTATTATGAATATTATGAACTTTATTAATATTACTACATCATTTTGAATATAATTCGGTAATAACACAACTATTATTATCATAATTATGATTATGATTATTTTTATTTTATTATTAGTAACAATACCATCATTATAATTAATATCAATATTAGTAATATTAGTAATATTATTATTACATGGTGTTATTTGTATATCAAATCGTGTGCGTCAAACCGAACCGACCCAAATCCAACCAAATATATCTATTCACGGGGAATACATATTAAAGACTTAGTTACAATTAATACATAGGTGTTGGTCGTGTTTGGACGTGCATTGCATTATTCTGTGAAGTTTGTGGTTTATTACAACAATCCAAGGTGAGTTTTGTGGCCCCTTTTTATGCTTATACAAATTTTCAATGTTTTCAATCAACGGGGGAAAAGTATGCTCACCCGTTTTTCAATGCTGTACATCGTAAATTCTATGTTCATACTTGGAATCAATGAGATACTGTTTTGCATGCATACATGGTGTTATTCTTGGGAACACTCATACAACCATTAATTCCCGGTTTGGGAACCAACGGTTAGGTATTGGTAGTACTACTGGGTTGACACCCCCACCCTTCGACGATTGGTTAACTTGCGAGTTACCAACACAGCTGCCAGCAATCCGGCCAAGGGTGAATATATTCCGTCAGATTTATATGCATAACGTCATTAGGTTTGGTTGTCTTTAAACACATGTTATGTGGTTTGTGCTTGCAGTATGATTCCATATCAAATTCTATACAGCATCAAATGTTTTAAATTTAAACCTGCGGAACTCACCAACATTATGTGTTGACATTTTTGAGCATATCTTTTCAGGTGATCATAATCAGAGAGGATAGCTAGAGCAGATGCCTTAGCAGAGACCCTCAGGATTTCAATAGATTTGCATTAGTATTATTTGTCATTTGTTTTCATATTTGAACACTGTGTATCTTGGAATATAGAATCAATAAGACTATGATAGTCGTGGAACTGACTAACCACGACACAAGTCACCATTGTGTCGGGCGACGTCATGACACGAGGATTTTGCATATAATATGTCTCTGTATTTATACCAAGTGTTATGACGATCCCGTCCGTCGCATCCTCGTGTTTCCGCTATAAGCGGGGGTGTGACAGTGCAATCGCAGAAGTGTTGTCTACCCTTAACATCACCTTTTGAGGGAGACTTCCGGTAATCTCACTTATTAATTCTCTAAGCCAAATGGCTTGACACGCGACCGAACTAGCCGCCATGTATTCGGCTTCACACGACGAGAGTGCAACTGTATTTTTGTTTTTGTGAACACCACGTAATGGGTGTTGAGCCATAGAAAAACACATGACCCGTTGTACTTCTTCCATCATCCGTATCTATGTTGTGGCTGCTATCACAGAATCCAGATAGCTTGGCTCCTTCACTCTTGTGGTATTGAATCCCGTAGCTTACTGTCGACTTTATGTACCTAAGAATGTGTTTGATGGCATCCGCATGTGACTTCTTGGTTGTTGCATGTACCTACTAATTATACCGACCGCGTACGCAAGGTCAGGTCGGGTTTGTAGCAAGTACCGTAAGCAACCAACGGTCTTTCGGTAGCCGGTTGGTTCGACAACTTCTTGATCTTCAGCTTTCGATAGTTTCAGATTGGGATCCATGGGAATCTGTGCTGGATTGTATCCCTCCATGCCTGTTTCTTTCAAAATTTTCTTTGCATATGCTTCTTGTTTGATCATGATTCCCGTTTCTCCTTGAGACACCTAGATTCCTAGGTAATACGTAAGCTTACCTAGGTTTGTCATGTCAAACTTCTGAGCCATGTTCTTCTTGAACTCGTTTATACTATCCAAGTCTGAACCTGTCACAAACAAATCATCGACATAAACAGCAACTATTAGAATAGCATGTTTGATTGTTTTTCGGTATACGGCTTGTTCTTGGATACACTTATGAAAGTTCATGCTTTTCAAGACTCCGTCTAGTTTGATGTTCCGGGCTCGCGGGGCTTGTCTTAGACCATATAAGGCCTTCAAGAGTTATATACTTTATGCGGTTCTTGTGGTCCTTCAAAACCTTCGGGTTGATGAACAAATACGGTTTCAGTTAGTTCACCATGAAGGAACGCCGTCTTTACGTCCAAGTGGTGGATCTCCCACTTGTTATTAGCTGCTAGAGCTATTAGAAATCGAATGGTTTCTATACGTGCGACCGGGGCAAACACTTCCTCGAAGTCAATTCCCGGTTGTTGGACATATCCTTTCGCTACGAGTCGCGCTTTATGTTTGTTTATTGTTCTGTCGGCATTTCGTTTTAGCTTGAACAACCACTTCAAGCCGATGGCCTTGGCTCCGTTCGGTAGTTCAGCTAGGACCCAAGTTTTGTTTTTCTCAATGGAGTTGATTTCGGTTTCCATCACTCTCCTCCATTCCGGTTTGTTCTTTGCCTCATGGTAGTTTCTAGGTTCGTCGGCCGTGAGTGGTAGGGTGTCTTCATGTCCAAGGTTTAGTTCGTAGTCGGCCAGACGTGCAGGTAAGGTTGTGTGTCGAGATGATCGCCTTAAGTTGGTTTGGCCGAGACCTGCAGTGCCTGAATTATGGGCCACCTCATCCCCTAATGGGCCTGCTGTACTTGCTCCAGTTGCTGTCTCAATGGGGTTTGGTTCATTGATGGCTTCATTCTCATCTGCTACTGCGTTTGTTATCATGGGCCCTGCCCCGGTATCAACCATGTCTCCCCATAGGACCGTGAACATCCCCGGTTGGTAGGTGTTTTCTTCTTCTTCGTTGGGTTTCCAATCCCATCCCTTTACTTTATTGAACATCACGTCTTGACTTACAACGATTCTTCTGCACCGAGGATCATAAAGTCTATAGGCATTGCTTCCCGGTTCGGTTCCGAGGTGGACTAAGGTTCGTGATCTATCATCCAATTTCTTCAGATGGTTTGCCTTAATTTTGGCATAAGCAACACATACAAATATCTTGAGGTGCTCTAGGTTCGGCTTTCATTTCTTGAGCTTCTCGAATGGAGTTTGTCCTACCAAGGCTCGTGTAGGAATACGATTGATTAGGTAGGTGGCATGCCTTACAGCTTCTCCCCACAGGAAGTTCGGGACTTGTTTTGCTTTTAAGATGCTTCGGGTCATCTCCATGAGTGTTCTATTCCGTCACTCGACCACCCCGTTTTGTTGAGGAGAATATGGTGCGGTCAAGTGTCTGTTACGCCTTCATCTTCAAAGAATTTGTTCAATTCATGTGAGTTGAACTCGCCTCCTCTGTCGGTCCGAAGTGTTTTGAGTTTGTTGCCCGTTTCCTTTTCCGCCACCATCTTAAATCTCTTGAGTATCTCGGATGCTTCCGATATTTCTTTTAGCAGATATGACATGATGTACCGTGAGTAGTCATTGATTAATACGAGAATGTATTGGTTACCTGTTAAGGTTTGGGGAGTGATGGGTCCACACAAATCCCCATGCACAAGCTCGAGTAGTTGGCTGCTCCGGTACTTCGTTTTATTCGGAAAGGGCTTCCTAGCTTTCTTTCCGACCATGCATGATTCACAACATTGTACCTCATGGTTCATAGTGGGCATACCCATGACCATCTTCGTCATTATCTTCATTGTTTGGAAGTTGAGGTGGCCGAGCCTAGCATGCCATAGCCACGAGTCTTCTTTTATCTTGGAATGCAAGCAGATTGGATTACCCACGGTTAGTTTGATCTTGTACAGTCTACTCTTGTTTCTTGTGACTTTCATCAATAGTGCTCCACTCTTATCACGCATTGTAAGGTAGTCGTCTTTCATTAGTACATTACATCCCGATTCAGTGGCCTGCCGAGGCTGATTATGTTGTTTTGTAGCTCCGGGATGAAGCAAACATCCGTGGGTAAATTTTGTTCACCACTTTTCCCCTCGAAGATAATCGAACCCTTTCCTTTATGGTCACGCACGAGCCATCGCCAAACTTCACTTTCCAATTATATTCGCATTTAGTTCTGCAAAAAATGCTCGATTCCCAGTCATGTGGTTGCTTGCGCCATTATCGAGATACCACATGTCTTTGTCCTTAGAGTCCGAGCTAAATTCTTTTGGCAGAACTTCCCTTTCATTGAGGTAGACTTCTTGTATGCACTTCATCATGAAAAACACGGCATCGACTCCGTTGGCATCTTCTTCATCGACTTGAGCCATATTTGCCTCTTGTTTTTGAAGCCGATCTGGACATTTAGAGACAAAGTGACCGAAGTTGTCGCATCGGTAGCACTTGATTTTGGATAGGTCTCGTTGTCCTCTTCCTTTGTCTCTTTGTTCCTCTCGATTCCTTGATGTTTCTCGGTGTGCGCGGTCTTGCCCCATTTTCTCTACCTCGTCCCCGGCCACGGGATGAGTAAGTTCCACGACCTTGACCCCTGCTGGATTCACGGTTTCGACTGTTAGTATAATCGGTTTTATTAAACAGCAATTTACCTTGGGTTTCAGGTTGTTCCTCATCTCGAGTTCTTTCTGTAAGGCCCGATCCCGGGCACCTCACAGTTGGTCATTCATTGCACATTAAACATATAGTTTACATTTACTAAGTAAAATCATGCAGCGGAATCGATAAAAGGACATTCTCATTTCATCATAAAAGCTTTTGCATTACATAACATTACAATGATTGTTGCGGAAACATTAAAACTAAGAGGATTCCTTAAGAAATCCCGTTTATTTGAATCCTCAACAAACACTTGTATGCAACATAATGTACAAAGGAATGCCATCCCAAAAGAGCTGAGTAGTCGCCCCGTGCCATCCTCAGCAACCTTACCTGCCAACTGGAAACACATCAAAGTCAGCGTTGCTGAGTGAGTTCTAGTTTTATAATAAAACATACTTTTTTTTGTTAAAACCGTTCTTTACATACATGCGAACACACATCATACGTACATATAAATAATTTCATTATTATCTTTTTTGTTCTCATTCATTCTTTAACGTTACTTTCGTTCGTTCTCTGTCTGTCATTCGCTCATTATCTATCTTTAACTTTCATACATTTCTTGTCTTTTACTTCTTTCTGAAGCCGGTCACACTTTACCCTCTTCATGGCACACAGCCATGATTACTGAGGTCGAGTGACAAGGATCCCATTTCATACGTTATCATTATGTTCCTTCCGTTCGTTACTTTCATTCGTTCGTTCTTTAACTTTCATTACTTTCATTAACTTTCATTCGTTTCATACTTCCTTTCATAATTCTCTTTCTCATCTAGGTCTTGTCTCATGCAATATCCCCGACTCATGTCCGAAGACTGATGCTGTGCCGGGGCTTGACAAACAAGCCCCCGACTCATGTCCGAAGACTGACATAGCACCGGAATACGCGACAAAGATCCCGTCGAGTCAATCATCTAGATTGAACTCCATCCGAGTCTGTTGCAACACAAAGTTGCTCACCTCACTATCTCGTCTCATGCAATATCCCCGACTCATGTCCGAAGACTGATACTATGCCGGGGCTTGACAAACAAACCCCCGACTCATGTCTGAAAACTGATACAGTACCGGGATACGCGACAGAGATCTCATCTCTCTATCTTGTCTCATGCAATACCCCCGACTCATGTCCGAAGACTGATACTATGCCGGGGCTTGACAAACAAACCCCGACTCATGTCCGAAGACTGACACAGTACCGGGGTACGCGACAAAGATCCTCCTTCAAGTCTGTTGCGACACAGAGTCGCTCACCTCATACATACACTCTTTAGCTTTATGTTCGTTCATTCGTTCATTAATGCATGCGTTCATTCATTACGTTCCTCTTTCATTATCTTTCACTTTACGTTACATAATACTTTTCATTCATTCATACACGTATACGTAAAGATACGAAAAGATAAACATACATCAACACAAGGAACATCGACATTCACAAATCATCAATCATCAGCATTATATACGGCCTCATCATACTTAACCCACATGCACATGTAATACTATCATCATCGTACCTAACGTAACTTGTAAGCCTCGACAGTTGTCACACATGCACCTACGGGAGCTATCACATCGTTACTTACCCCCTGCTCTTTTCCCGAAGGCCCGTAATTGAACTATACCTCTCCTCGTACACATCAGCCCTATTTGGGCGATTGGGCAACCTTCAGTCGCATGGCCTCCATGCGACTGAACACTATGCGATTGGAATTATGCGGATGGGCTATTACACGACTGAACCCTCAGTCGTGCGACTGAACAGCTAAGCGAATGGGCGTATGCGACTGAGCCCTCAGTCATATGACCTGTCGTGCGACTAAACCTCCAGTCGTGCGATTGAGCTCCAGTCGTGCGGTTGAGCTTCAGTCGTCCCTCAATTGTACGATTGGCCCTCCAGTCGTCTAGCCCTAACTGGGCAGCGATTGCAGTTCATCCCGAACTGCAGTTGCGACTCACGACCTCCAAATCCTTCCAAACTCGTTTTAAACCCAAATTAACCCTCCTAAACCTTAGGGAATCATACTATGACAACATTCAAGCACATACACGTCCAAAATCACACCCTAAACACACTATACACATACACATACGTACATACACGGGTTAAACACCCAAAAACTCGAAAATAGTTTCAGATGTGTTCCAGCCCCAAAATCCTTCAAAAACGTGTAAAAGAGGGGTCCTAGAACTCACATGAACTATCCCGTCGAGTAGAGCTTCGATTCAACCCGCTACATGTCGATTTGCACTCTCGAACCAGCTTGAACCAAGCTTTCTTCTCCTCTTTTCCCGTTTCTCTTCTTTCTCTCTGGTTTCGCAAGTGTGGGGAGAGGGTAAGGGCTGCCCTCTCCCTTAAATACTACAGTCCAGTCGCCCGAGCTCCTATGCGACTGAACCTTCAGCCGCATGAGCTCCGTGTGATTGGACACTCCAATCGTGCGACTGTCATGCGTATGGAGCTCCAGTCGTGCGACTATCGTGCGATGCAGCCTCAGTCGCATGACTTCCATGCGTATGGGCCTCCAGTCGCCTGACATCCCAAACAGGAAATTTCCGGGTGTTACACTTTCTTCGTAAGCTTTTAGATGACCAATAACGTCTTCGAATCCCGTTTTATTGAGATCTAGGACTTGCTCAAGAGAGGCAACAATGTGGATGAACCGCTTTGGTAAGCTTGAGAGGAACTTTTTCACCAACTTGGTTTCTTCGATCGTTTCACCAAGGGAGGCTGCTTTTGATTTTATTCCTGAGAGTTTTGAAGCATACTCATCGATGGTTCCTGGTTCTTTCATCTTCAGTCCTTCAAACTCGGTCATTAGGGTTTGAAGTCGTGCTTCCCTTACTCGATCAGCCCCTAAGTGACGGGTTTTTATCGCATCCCACATCTTTTTCGCCGTGGCTAGGCTTCCGATTTGTAGGATCAGATCTTCAGGTATCGATTGGAACAATACCGCCATAGCTACATTTTTTTCTTTGCATCGGTTGAGCCGGGATCGATGACTTCCTAAACCCCATGCACGTTTAATATAACTTTCATGCGTATCGTCCAGATGGTGTAATTTGTGGCGTTCAGCATTGGACATTGGAACGACAATGGGTTCGTCATGTGTTCCTTTGTCGTTGGTACTGTTTCCACCATGGTCTTCTTGCGTCTACTATCGGTAAGAGTGGTTTCAGCCCTTTGATCGCGGCTGAGTGGTTTCTTGCGATCAAGTTTCGATCCCTCGTGGCTTGGATCAAGACTTGCGAAGACTTGGCTCTGATACCAATTCAAGTTAAGAATTGGCAACACACGAATTTGGCTTAAACACCCAAACTTTATTATCAAGAAAACTTACTCAAAAACTTGAATTACATGATACCTTATCTCGGTATTTATAGACTAACCAACATGCTAGACTATAATGGATAACTACTAAACAATTTAAAATCTGGATAATCACTAAACAATAGGAGACTTATCCTAACAACCTAATTACCTTCATGAATTAGGAGTCTTTAGATATTAACCCTTTTGATAGACATTGACCTACACGTCAATTCTATCTTTAATTTGAAATTGCCAACAGAACCATCATTGTAAGGTGCTAGTACCTAAGGCTTAAATAATGTACAACATCATCCTTATGTTGGATATAATTTCTGTGATAACCCGAGCTCATGGGTCAACCCAAAGGTGACAACAAGTCAGTTGATCGAATTACAAAATACAAGTTGTTGATAAATCATTATCTTAGAATTAGAGGATTAAGTTTCTTTTGAATAAAGGATATGTATCCCTTATTAGTAGAGATAAATATCAATTATTGATAACCATGTTAGGTTAATCGAGTTTATAAATACACCTACCGAGATGTGGTATAGATTTGAGTTAAAAACTAAGGTTTTGAGTAAATTATTCTCTTACTAGCGTGTGTTCTTGGTTTTTGATCTTGACCTTATTACCTACTAAATATAAATTAAGCTAACGCGGTGCGTAACTTTGTAGAATTTTGGGCTGACATCACCCTTGCCGACAGTGACGCTTGGGGGTGACTATATTCGTGGGAGTTCTTACAACGGTTTTCTTCTTCCAGACTGCCTTTAAGAATTAGTAACATGATACATAACTTGGTGCTTGTAAAGTTGTTCTTTCTTGTGTTCCATTTGTCTGGAACAATTTCATATATACCCTCTAAACTTGTAAAATATCATACTTTTCCTAGATCATGTTTATAGAGCATTGTATATTATGCATTGAAAACTGTGCTATGAGGAAATACGATATTTACAAGTTCAAAAGGGATATGTAAATTTTTTCTGTTTGTTTTATGTAATCTGTAATGCTTTATTTTCTATAGCAACAATGAAAATTTATAAATAACTAGAACTTTATTCACCATGTGTGCATGGTAGGAACTCTACATTTAGTAAATGTACAGTGGTTTTAGTGTTATTAACTACTTTATGTATTGTATCTACAAAGTAAAATCAAAGGGATTCAGTTAAGTTATAAACAAGTTAGATAATATAAAATATATTGTAAAGGATTGGTAAAGGGTTAACGTCTGGTTTTTTGGGAAGTCGTCAGCATAGACAATTACCAAAGAGTTAGCGTTGGCCGTTGTAACTGGCAGATGAGTAGACATTTCACACACTGACCTATGTGAAACAGTTAAGTGTTTAACAGAGTTGTGTAACCTGAACACTAACTGCCCACAGTGATGACACTTCAATACAACAGTTATACTAGACCCAACTCATGGTTGTGGCAGTTATAATTATTTTCTCCGTCAAAGTAAAATGTCATCTTTTAAAATGGTGTACTATAAGAAATATATACAAACTATTTGATTATCTAAAAGGCTGCTACAGAAACGCCCCCAACGTTTATGGGCGTCAGAACAAACAGAATACAACCTTCGAGTATAAAGTCTTATCACATTTCGAATCTTCAAGTTATGCACATAATCTCAATTACAAGCTCCAGAAAAGCAATTGATTTTATGCTCCATTACTCTTTGCTCCAGCTTAAATAGGAACTTCAAGCACAATAGCTTTTTTTTCCTTTTTAATACACATGTTCTCTTTAACCATACTTGATAATAGTTTCACATGGGTAGCATAAGCCTTATTCCTTCATGCAGGCCAAAGCATCTTTCAGATTTTCCAGATTTGAAGTACTTTACACGCATGTGTGCTTGTGCGCATCTTTCATGTATATAAGTATGAGACTTCTCGGTTGTTGCTCATGTTGTAGTGAAAACATCAATACTGAAATGGGTTCAAACTGTTCTCGAGTCAAGCAACTGCTAGCGAAACGTGACATAAAGATTCTGATGCTAGGACTTGATGATTCTGGAAAGACAGCCATTTTGTATATGCTAAAGCTAGGGGATTTTGTTGTAACTGTACCCACAATTGGTATTTGATATTTTTATATTTTCTTGATCTTCCAATTATTTGCATCTTAATATGACATGTGAGATTTATGAAGGGTTTATGTGGAAGCCCTGGAGTACAAGAATGTCACATTCACTGTGTGGGATGTAGGAGGACAAATTTCGGTATGAACATGAAGCCTAAAACTTCAAAATTTGATCTTTATTTCATTCATGTATGTCGATTCTTAATTTGTTGAATGGAACTGTTTGTATTCTAGCCAAGAATCATTTTTTTTTTTTAACAGATTCGGGCTCTATGGAGATATTACTATCGTCATACACACGCACTTATCTTTGTAGTAGACAGTAATAACAAACAAAGAATTTACCAAGCACGAAATGAGTTGCATCGCCTTCTTGTCGAGGTTTGAAGTAATTTACAGTAGTATTGTATTTATTATAATTTCATTGCTGCATTTGGTTATGAAAATAAGAACCGTCATCCTTGAAGGTCACCTATCTAGCATAAACTGCACTTTACCTGGTCAACAGAGTATCAGTGACATGTGTTTTTTAATGGGTTCTCATGATTACCAAAAAAGAACCCTAATGTGTCTTTTCTATTAGAAATACATCTGTTTTTACTTGTTTCAGGATGAACTGAGTGATGCAACAATACTTGTTTTTGCCAATAAGCAAGACTTACCCAATGCAATGAATGTTTCCGAGGTCGCTGATAAACTCAAGTTGCACACTATTTCTCGACGTCTTTGGTAAGTGACACTGTTCTTATTAAACACTCGTGCATGCTTCTTTTCAGTTATCATCAACCCTTTTCTATACTTAAAACGGTCAAACAACAGTTCTATTTATTAGTGGTGTCATGAAGGACAGGTTGGATAACGGGTCAAAACAGGTCAAAACGGGTCCTGATTGAAATAGGTTATCTTTTAGTTCATGCAGAATTGGCCCATTTGTTCTATTTTTATAAACAAATCATCAGTTATGTAGGAATATATATCAATCGTAATATATATGTGAGTAGAATGATTGTTAGTGCATACGTATTAAAATAGACTTTGGTCGACTTCAACATGTTTGACCCATTCCTCTTTTAGCTAAAATCTATTACATGACCCATTTGAGGAAAAAAAGAACCCAAATCAAATCATTTAAATGAAACACTGCCCATGCTTGAATAATAGTATCTCAGTCTTGTAAAATGTTTGTATAAATCTTCTTGCACTCGAAAGGGTCAATCTATTAAAACTCAAAACACTTCCAATATATTATATCAGTTTTGATTACGTTCTGCAATCTCCCTTCATATTTTGGGGACATCATTTGCTTAATTTAGTGATGTGGCATTTCTTAAAACCTGGACTTTTGTTACTTGATCAATGACATATTTATTTCATATCAGGCACATACAAGGTACATCTGCGAAAACGGGTCATGGACTATATGAAGGTCTAAGTTGGCTATGTGACAACACCCCCAACAAAGCAGCACGTGCTAGCTCTTGTATCTCTCTTCCAACACGTAGAATCTTTGAGGCTAGCCTCACATAAGTTTCCACAACGAATTCTTTTTCGATTATTATTGTTTTGTGGGAGTGTTGCCTTCGTTTTCTAGTAACCAAAAGAGTCCATGACCAGAAAACTCACAGGACCCGCCAATACCTAAACAGGATCACTTAAGTAAGTTGCAGCTTTTGTTGAGCAGTTAACCTTCAAGAGGTTATGTCAAGAAACCAATGAAAAGAATTCAAACTTGAGAGGAATCAAATCAAGTTTGCCAATAACATTGTGCCACCCCTTGAATGTTTATTGTCTTGTTATGATGTCAATACCCTTCATTTTTCATGTAGAAGTTTGATTATGGGAGGCGTTTTTATATTTGGAGTAAACATTATGATATAATCTAGCTATATATGTGTGATAAAAACTTATGTCTGATCTTCATCTTCCTCAAAACATCTTTAAGCTAATGATCACAATGCAAAAGAGAATATGAAACTGAAGGAAACAAAAAGGGCTGTCAATTGTTTTAAGAAAATTTATTAATAAATCAAAATAAAATAACATCAGAGACATACAAACCACTAAAAACCGCAACGGTACAACATCAACATTTTGATTTATTCATCCTATATGATAAATGAGTGAATCCGAATGCTTAAAGCTTTATCCTTTGACTTTATAATGACCACCTTATGTCATTCAGTGGTAAAGTCAGTCATATATTCTATGTTTGTATACTTTCCTATTTTTACTATAACCCAACCATCCAAAAAGAATTTGCCCCTCATACCCCGCATGGTTTGTAAAAGTATACATATACAACAAAACATAAATATATATAAAAAAAGTAAATTACACAAACGGTTTTGACACCTAGTTTTGGAAAACTACTCAAAGTTTGCATAAATGTAATAGATTTGGTCTCTGAGTTGGATGGACAGTTAACTTTTCTGTTAACTTTTTAAAAAAGAACAAAAATACCCTTATTCTACTACCTCCACCACCTTTTCTGTTGGTCGACCACCACCTTTTCTGTTGGTCGACCACCACCGCTATTGATGGCAGGTCACCACCACTAAAACCATCTCTCTATCTCTCTCAAACCATCGACCACCACCAGAATCCCTTCAACCACCATCGTTGCCAATCTCTTGTTCTCTATTCTGATCAGTCGTCTCCGCCAATCGTCATCACTTACTCTCCTCTCTCTGCAACCATCTTCATCCAACCACAACCTTCAACCATCGTCGGTGTTTTCAAGACCAGATCTAGTTTTTTCTAGCGAAATGTTGTTTTAGATCCGGTTAGCGGTAGCTTGTTTTGGGTTAGGTTATCGTTGTGGTGGGCGATGGTTATGAGGAAGACAACATGATGGTAGTGGTGGGCAATGGTTATGAAGAAGAGGACGTGCACTACAAAAAATTGTCATATAGTGACACACAAAAAGTGTCACAAAATACCAAAAAAGTGCCACTAATGACCCTTATAATTTTGTGTGGCACACAAAAAAAGTGCCACTAGAAGCAGTGCCACTAAAGCCATTTAGTGGCACTTTTTTGTGTGCCACCCAATCTAGGAAATATCTTTAGTGGCACTTTTATTTTTGCCATAATATTAATTACAAAATATCTATACCAATTTAGTGGCACAATTTTTTTGCCATAAATTTAAAAAAGGCTTTTGTGGGCACGGATATTGCGACAATAAATGTATTTCTAGGCAGAGATAAATGATGGTGTGTATTACCTGTTCACCCGGGAACTCAACAAGAACCGTCCATCCGAGAGAGTATGTGTGTGTATTACCTGTTCACCCGAGAACTCAACAAGAATCGACCGCCACCTATGTTGTTGATCGAGATGAAGAAGCCGAGAATTCACCAAGAACCGTCCGCCAATGTTTCTGCATCACTTTCTCAATATCATTTTCCATATCAGTTATAACTCGATTGACATAATTCGATTGAAACAATAGCAATCAAATTCATGTCCTCTATTGAATCAATTGAGAACATAATTCGATTAACATAATTCAGAAGTACAAAATTCACCTTTAAACAGATCCGATTGAGATGAAGAACTCAAGAAATCTCACCACAATGAAACCAATTGCGGTACAAAGTGCTACGTTCTGGACTTCTGTAAACAAACGAACTCTAATTGCTAATCACGGTGATGAACCCTTGTTTAGGTTAATCACGATGATGCACTGTAATTGTTAATGGGTTATGAAGGCCAAATGGGAAAATGGGGGATCGTAAATTTAGGTTAATAAAATAAACCCTAGTTTTTTAACTTACTAAAAATTTTGGTGGGATTTTTTGGAGGGAGTAGTGTTTTAATAAAAATATATGCCACTAAATCTTTTTTAAGGAAATTTTGAGGGTTTATAATGTTGGATTGATTAGTGGCATAAAATTAAAAGCCATAAAATTATATAACTTATAAGTATGGCATAATAAAGTGCCACTAAAATCGTATATTTGAAGTATGGATGATAAATGAGACTAAATATATGGTTAACCAAATATGGCACACACAAAGTGCCACTAAAACTATATATTAGTGGCACAAAAGTTAAATACCACAAAAAACGTGTGCCACTAAATAGCACTTTTTTTGTAGTGGTGATGGTGGTTGTGGTGGTGACGTTGATGGTGGTGCTGGTTGTGAACGGAGTGGTGGTAGACGGTGGGAGGTGGCAGTGTTGAAGGTCATAATCTGATGACTTAGAGGGAGAGGATGGCCAATGGTAGGAGGCGGACGGTGGGAAACTACCGGTGATAGGAGTGGGTGGCCTCCAGTAATGTATTTTTTCATTCTTTTTATTTTTAACTCCATGTAACATATTTCGTTCCATTTTTTGTTTGTTACATAGCACTACTAGAAAACTGTTAATAGATAACGCGCAAAAGATGACGCGCGAAAAAAGATGACGCGCATTTACGCGTATCATAAATTATTTGTCATCTTTTAAAATTTTCTTAGAAAGGATGGCACACATTTTTTCGTGTCATCTTAGTGTGTCATATTTTAAAATTTTTTAAAGTTTATCATAACCCGTGCGCGACTCTCATTCCAATTAAACCCCCCGCTTCTAAAGCCCTAGCTTCATACCACCCATCGATCGGCACTCTGCAGCCAGCCCCTTCACACCACCCGACCGACCACCAAACTGCCCCCACATCGCCGGCACTCTGCAGGCAGCCCTCAACCGCCCGCCGGCAGCCAGCCCTCAATCGTTCGCCGGCACCCCTGCGGTACCCATCGACTGCGCGCGCCCGCAGCCAGCCAGCCCGCAGCCCTCAATCGACCTCACCCCTGCCCCAATCGACCTCACCCCTGCCCCAATCGACCTCACCCCTGCCCCAATCGACCTCACCCAGCCCTCAATCGACCTCACCCAGCCCTTAATCGACCTCACCCAGCCCTCAATCGACCTCACCCAGCCCTCAATCGACCTCACCCAGCCCTCAATCGACCTCACTCTGCAGCCAGCCCCTTCACGGTCAGTATACTTGATTAATTGAGATTACTGTATTTCTTGAAATTCAGGTTTCAACCTGAACATTGTTGGTTATTGGAATAAAATATACTTGATTAATTGTTGTATATATGAAATGTTAGTGGTAATTGATCTGTTACTGTCAAGTTTTCAAGTGATATTAGCTTTGGTAGGCCTTTAAGTCCCTATTTTTGTGCTGATTTTAACTTAGGTTTGAATATTTTAGTTATTGGTTTGTCATTTGTGTAGTTTGGTAGGCATATATATATATATATATATATATATATATATATATATATATATATATATATATATATATATATATATATATATATATATGCTCTTTTTGACGCAATTAGGATACAGTTTCATGTCTTGAAACTAATAAAACTACATTGTTGTTTTATTAGTTTCATGTCTTGAAACTAATAAAACTACATTGTTGTTTTATTTGTTTTTTTGATAAATTTTGGTTGATTGTGGATGTGTTGTAAATTAGGGTTATACGTAGAATTTTGGTTGACCGTGGATGTGTGTAAATTAGGGTTATAAGTAATGACTAATAAAACTAATAAGTAATGATATCTTATTGTAATGTGGATACTTTAAACCTCACATAGAGGTGCACAAATCGAATTGGATTTAAGAACGTTGTGTGGCTTATTTAGGTTGTGTAGAAAACTAAATGACATCTACTTGTTTAGTTGGATTAGAATTGTGATGCATATTTTGATACCTAACTCTCGTCATTAAACTTGATTCTAGTTTCTATGATGGTGACAAACTAGAAACAAAGGTCATGGATAAATCATGGATTTCGACTGATAGATTATCAAATGCATATGACAAAGGTGTGGAGGACTTTTTAGAGTTTGCACAAAGTAATAATCCAAATTTAGATGTTATTCCATGTCCTTGTGTTAATTGTATCAATTTGTGTCACCACTCGATTGCTAATGTGCGTTATCATCTGTTTGCCTACGGTTTCAACGAAAATTATAAGGTTTGGTCTTTTCATGGAGAGAAACTTCCAAGGTTAATTCTAGATGCCCTGATACATCTAGACCTTTTGAATTTGATTATACAAAGGAAATGCTACATGATGCTTTCACACATGTAGATAAAGATCCTGATTCATTGAAATCTCTTCTTGAAGAATATGATAAACCACTTTATGTAGGGTCAAAGTATAACGCACTTAGTGGATTATTAAAATTCCAACATTTGAAGAGTCAATTTGGTTGGTCTGATTCAAGTTTTGATGCTTTGTTGGGCGATTTAAAAGATATCTTACCATCAAACAATACAATCCCAAGCTCGATATACGAAGCCAAGAAGTTGCTAAAAGGAGTTGGTCTAGAATATGAAAAGATTCATGCATGTGAAAATGATTATGTTTTATTTTGGAAAGAATATAAGGATGCTTCTGAGTGTCCAACTTGTGGCACATCTCGTTGGAAGAAGAATACCAAGAACGTGCCTTCAAAAGTTTTATGGTACTTTCCTCCTGTTTCTAGATTTAGAAGAATGTTTTCCTCTCCATAAATTGCACGTGACTTAACTTGGCATGCACAAGGTCGCGTCAATAATGGTAAGCTTACTCATCCTCGTGATTCACCCACCTAGAAGCTTGTTGACAACACATGGAAAGATTTTGGAAATAAAAATCAGAATCTTAGATTAGCTTTGTCCGCTGATGGTATCAATCCTCACAAGTCATTAAGTTCAAAGTATTGTTGTTGGCCCGTTATCCTTATAACATATAATCTACCATCTTATTTATGCATGTCAAGAAAATTTATGATGTTGACACTATTGATATCAGGCCCAAAACAACCTGGTAATAATATTGATGTCTACTTGGCACCATTGATAGATGATCTAAAAGTTTTATGGAAACATGACATTAGAACATTTGATGCTTATAAGAAAGAATACTTCAATCTCAGAGCAGTATTACTTTGGACTATAAATGACTTCCCCGCGTATGGTAATTTTTCGAGATGTGTTACCAAAGGTTATAAAGCTTGTCCAATATGTTCAGAGGATACTTGTTCACAATGGTTGCCAAAGTCTAAAAAGGTATGCTTCCTTTGTCATAGAAAATTCCTCCTACCTCAACATCATTTTCGAAAAAGAAAAAAACATTTCAATAATCAACAAGAGAGTGGTGTTATAGGAAAACCATTATCAGGTGAAGAAATTTTTGACTACCTATCAGGGTTTGAGAATACATGGGGTAAGAAGAAGAAGTCAAAGAATAAAAAAGAAAGTATCGATGAGAAAAACAAATTATGGCACAAGAAGTCAATTTTTTTTGAACTTGAATATTGGAAAAAGTTGCTTGTTCGTCATCAGCTAGATGTTATGCACATAGAAAAAAATATGTGCGAGAGTGTTTATGGAACATTGTTGAATTTACCTCACAAGACGAAGGATGGGTTGAAAGCAAGGCAAGATCTTGAGGAGCTAGGCATAAAGTCTGAATTACAAGCTCAACCAAAAGGGAATCGACTATGGCTTCCGCCTGCATGCTACACATTGAACACCTCGGAGAAAAATCTATTTTATGATACTCTGTCTAAGATAAAAGTGTCTGATGGGTATTGCTCCAATTTCAAGAATCTCGTGTCTGATGATGCTTCAAAGATGAATGGCTTGAAGTCCAATGATTGTCATGTGTTGATGCAACAACTTCTTCCTTTTGCTATCAAGGGGGTGTTAGACGTGAAATTTAGGAAAACAATTTTAAGTTTGTGCCATTTTTTCAACGAGTTGTGTAGTAAAGTTGTTGATGTTAGTAAGTTAGGCAAGTTACAAAGTGACATTGTACTAACATTATGTTTGTTAGAGAAGTATTTTCCTCCTTCGTTTTTTGATATTATGATTCACTTGATGGTGCATTTAGTTAGAGAGGTGAGGTTATGCGGCCCGGTTCATTTTAGGTGGATGTATCCATTTGAGAGATACATGAAAACACTCAAAGGGTATGTACGAAATCACCATAGACCCGAGGGTTGTATAGCAGAATGTTATATGGTAGAGGAAGCTTTAGAGTTTTGCTTGAACTACTCTAAAAACCTAAAATCAATTGGCAACCCTCATGATCATGTTGATGAAAGAGTCCACACCAGCAAGCCTTTATCACGGTCTACAATCATTGTTTAATTATTTTCATTTTGTATCATTTATTTACATACATATAATAGGTGAAAACCTTGAAGTTATGTTGGAAATATGTTTACAAGAAGACGCATTACTGCCAATTCGACCAAAAGACGATCCGTTCATTGAGAAGATCAAAGATGCAGTTGGGTTTCTATTAAGTTAGCCAAGGCATCTAGTCATCCGGTGCATTGATTTGGTAATACAATTTGAATACAAGTGTATTATATGTGTACGAGTACAAGTGTTTGTAGATAATTGTATCCAATCTAAAGAATTTATATATATTATTGTAGGAAACAGTGGCAAAGAAACCAAAGAAAATCATTCTTGAAAAACCATTAAATCAATTCGAAGGAAAGAAAGAAAAAGAACAGGTCAGAGAAACTAAGGAAAATGAGAATGCAAATAAGGATAGGGAGACAATTGAAAACCAAAAAGAGAAGAAAGTAAAAGAACTGAAAAAGAAGATTGAAATGGTGGATGAGAAGGCTGTGAAGCAAAGAAGCATTACTAGAGGTCAAAGAAATGTAAGGGTAAGGATTGAAGAAAGTATTATTTTGAAAATGACTGAAATGATGGTTGATGGACAAGTGGCAAAGGTGGATTCTATAAGAGTGCAGTATGAGGACAAGCTATTTGGGTATGAAAGTTTTACTTACTTAAGTTGGGATGATTTTGAAGCAGTTTTTACGTTAGATGAGCTTAGCTGGGCTGTCATTACTACTTATATGATGTAAGTTTTTAAATTTAATTTTAATATTTGTGAAACACAAGTTATTTTTAATCAATTTGTTTTTCTATGTTAAAAGGTACTTTTTTGAGCAATTCCATAATGGGAGAAAAAAATCATGGAATTTGTTTTATGAGCCCTTCCGCGATCTCACCAGTTGAATCTAAAGTGAAATCCAAAAATATTGATGATTCAAGTATAAGCATTGCAAATCGGCTGTCTACAAGAGGAGACAATGATATCATCCTATTGCACTACAATCCCGGGTGTGACTTAATTGATTATTTTCTACCGTACGTATTATATAAGTTGTTTGACTTAATTGTTTTTTGGTTTATGTAGAAACCATTGGGTGCTGGCCATGCTAGATATGAAAACATTGACTTGCTATTATCTTGATTCTCTATGGGTCAGCACTATCAATCTGTTGTTGAAACAAACCATTGATGTGTAAGTAATACAAGTTATTAAAACTTTATGTTATATATATTTCTTAATTGATATGATCAACTTTTTTGTAGGGCAATGAGCTTATATGCTGCACAAAGTGGTACTAAGAAGAGGCAAACTAAACTCAAATGGGTCAATTCTACAGTGAGCACTTAATTTTTATTTGAATTTGCACTTTTACTTAACTTTATTAAGCTGATCATTGACTACCCCTTGTAGTGTCCACGTCAGCCAGGAAGTACCGAATGTGGATATTATGTGTTGAAGTTCATAAAAGAAATAGTAGATAAAGGGCTTGAAATATTAGTCTATAACAATGTAAGCTGATCATTGACTACGTACCCCATATATTTACCATTTGTTGCTTTGTAGTTTATATTATTAAATATAACTATCTATGTATGAGTTTTTTATAAGTAAATTACCATTGTTGTTGCCTTGTAGTTGATATTAATAAACTAGTCAAGTAAATTACAAGTGTTTTATATAATGTGGTTTTTGGGTCAAAACTGACAAGTTTAATTTGATGAAATTGGTTTTGTCTTAGGTTGGAGAAGGTAAAGAAGAATACACTGATGGTGATTTGAATGAAGTTCGTGAAGATTGGGCGCGCTATGTATCGAATTTCATTTATATGTAGGCCTGAAATGATATATTTGGACTTGTGTTAGTTTTGGTATTGGACTTGTATTAGTATTGGTACTAATTGAATTTGGACTTGTTTTATGCTTTGTAGTTGTTAATTAACAACTTTTGTAAACTTTGTTGGTATTTAATGGATTTCGCTTTTAATGTTATTCGACAATTTGTTTTAGGAAACAACAGGTAAATTTATTAAAAATAAAAAAAATTAAAAAATGCAGCTAATTTTATGACGTGCATTGCACGTCATCTATTGCACGTCATAAAAATTTCATAGATGACACGCGGATGCGCGTCATCTAGTCATTTATGACTACCCCTTCCTTGACGCGCATTGCCCGCCATCTTTTGCACGTCATAAAATGCGCGTCATCTTTTGCGCGTCATAAACAGATGACGCGTGGATGCGCGTCATCTATCATTTATGACTACCCCTTCCTTGACACGTATTTGCGCGTCATCTGACCCCAAAGATGAATTGCAGTTTTTCTAGTAGTGTAGGTCGATCAAACCAAAGAAAAGTATAGCAAAGTGTTTTTTAATTGTGGTGTCTTGTAAAATGAAAACGTACGAGAAATTAACCTGGAAAACTAAGCTAAAATTTGTGTGTGGAGCATCATTCTAGTATCTTAAAACGAAAAACTCTCACTTGGTAATCATGTTGGAAATTAAAGGAGAGAATAAACGCAGAGAACACATACAATTAAATGGAGAAAAAACTCTCCCCCTAAAGAATAGGGAAACTCCCTAGGATGGCTCAAATACACCCTAGCTTAGTGTCACGACCCGCCAAAATTTCAGGTCGTTACACCATACTCCGGAAGGTTCCGGGCACGTTTAGAGGCATCAAAGGCTGCTCGGAAGAACCCGGAACAGCCCCTAACTTCCTGGACTACTGAAGGGACGTCGGAAGGTGCTAGACCAACCTTCAAAGGGTCTAGAAATGGCTGGAAAGGGCTGCACAATTCTGCCCAAAACGTGCAGCCCCATAAACACCAAAATCAGCTTCGGAAGGTTCTAGAACGGGCTACAATATTCTGATTTTTATGAGTTATGAAGAAACTCTAGATGCAACCATGAAGCTTCCAAGATCATGCTTGAAGACCTTGGTGTTTACTAGAGATTACTAGAAGTTATCATGTAAATATCTAAGATATTATGTAAGATCATTCTAGACTTAGAATGTTCTAGACTTAGAATGATCTAGGTACTTAGAAGAACTAGTATAAATAGGTAATGAGGCTTCATTTGGAGATCACCCAACATCTTTGTAAACTCAAAGCCTTGTAACCTTGTTTCCTTGTAATATACAAGTACTTTCCTGGTAACTCTTGTTTACCAATCTTCTAGCAAAACCTTGCTAAACTTACAAGTCTTCCGCTGCACTATAAACCAAACCACACCATACCGGCTTACTTAGATCATTATCTAAGCGCCACACGAGAGTCAAGAAATAACTCCGTGACAGTTGGTATCAGAGCCGAAACGATTCGTTGGGATGGCTGAATCAAAACCAGTTGGCACCAACACCGCTACCGGCGAAGACACTCGCAAGGGAGGCAAAATGACGTCCAAGGAGATTATGGCTAGCTTGGACAAAAGAGTCGAAGATGCTGAAACATCCATGGTTGAGTATAAAAACCATGTCAATGCCTTGAAAGCAGAATTCGACACCTACAAAGAACATGTCGATGAGTCGCTACAACAATTGGAGCCCCTTCCTGGCGAACTCACCAAACTACAAGAAAATTTTAGACTCGCACTTGCAGTCATACGTAACGAGATAAAAGAAGTACTTACAAAGGAGCTGGGTCAACTAAAAAGCAACATCGAGAAAGAACTTGCTGGATGCCATGAAAGCTTCAAGGAATTGCAAACCGAAGTTAGTATCTTAAAGAAGGCACTAGCAAATAACGGAGATAGCACGAGCATCATTTCCACAAAGGTAAAAATCCTAAAACCTTCACCTTTCATTGGCAAACGAGAGGCGCGGGCTGTGGACGACTTCCTATGGGAAATCGAACAATATTTTGATGGCATTGACGTCACTGATGATGCCAAGAAGATCAAGATGGCGTCCCTCTACTTAAAAGACACGGCTGCACTATGGTGGAGACATATGCACATGGAAATCGACAAAGGTACGCTCATCATCTCGACTTGGGCTGATTTCGTAAAAGAAATCAAAAAGCAATTCTATCCGGAGAATGCCCCATACGAAGCGAAGATTCGACTTCGTAATCTCAAACAAAAGGGCACAATCAAAGACTATGTCAAAGATTTTTCAACTCTTGTGCTCGAAATTCCGGATCTATCGCCCCAAGATGCGCTCGTGTACTTCATAGATGGCTTACAGTTCTGGGCAAAAACCGAGCTAGAGCGTCGGAATGTCCAAGACCTGTCGACAGCCATCTCTGTTGCTGAAAGTCTACATGATCGTAACGAAACACGATCACCTAAGTCTTCGAATGAGGACATCAACAACACAAAAGGTGGGGGAGCCAGACCCATCAACAATAACAATCAATTCCGAAAAGAAGACACTCGGAAACCTTTACAAATAGCTAACGAACCATACAAAGGTTGCGTTATATGCGACGGGCCGCATAACCCACATTATTGCCCAAAGAAAAACAGCCTAAATGCAATGACAAAGACAAATGAGGAATCAACCGAAACCGGGGAGGTTCACCTGGGAGCAATGCAGTTACAAGTACTCAACGCTTTAACTGCAATCGAAGGAAGACCCCTCAAAATGGTGAAAAATGAGAAAAAAGAAACAAGTCCAGAAACAACTATGGACAACACTACGAACTCGGAAGCAAAAGGCCTTCGATTCGTAACCATCGAAGTCAAGGGACAACAAGCAAAGGCGCTAGTCGACACTGGGGCAAGCCATAACTTCATCTCACCTGAGGAGGCTAGAAGACTCGGTATGCCTATTACATCCCAAGAAGGTTTTATCAAGCCCGCCATTGGAGACCCGCAGACGATCGAAGGATACTCATGGAATGTAAAGACAAAAATCGGGACATGGACAGGCAAGTTAAACTTCTCTGTTGTGCCTCTTGACAACTTCCCTATTGTGCTTGGAATGGACTTTTTCCGCAAAGCCAAAGCCATTCCAGCAACCTTCATAAACACATTATACCTCATCAAGGAAAACAAAGTGCATACGGCGCCACTAGAAACAAGGCATCTGGGAAAGACGATATCCGCAATGCAACTCATGAGGAGCCGTAAACCATTCAAGAATCGCAACGAGGGCGTTGCAAATTTAGGTGGGGGAGAATGTCACGACCCGCCAAAATTTCAGGTCGTTACACCATACTCCGGAAGGTTCCGGGCACGTTTAGAGGCATCAAAGGCTGCTCGGAAGAACCCGAAACAGCCCCTAACTTCCTGGACTACTGAAGGGACGTCGGAAGGTGCTAGACCAACCTTCAAAGGGTCTAGAAATGGCTGGAAAGGGCTGCACAATTCTGCCCAAAACGTGCAGCCCCATAAACACCAAAATCAGCTTCGGAAGGTTCTAGAACGGGCTACAATATTCTGATTTTTATAAGTTATGAAGAAACTCTAGATGCAACCATGAAGCTTCCAAGATCATGCTTGAAGACCTTGGTGTTTACTAGAGATTACTAGAAGTTATCATGTAAATATCTAAGATATTATGTAAGATCATTCTAGACTTAGAATGTTCTAGACTTAGAATGATCTAGGTACTTAGAAGAACTAGTATAAATAGGTAATGAGGCTTCATTTGGAGATCACCCAACATCTTTGTAAACTCAAAGCCTTGTAACCTTGTTTCCTTGTAATATACAAGTACTTTCCTGGTAACTCTTGTTTACCAATCTTCTAGCAAAACCTTGCTAAACTTACAAGTCTTCCGCTGCACTATAAACCAAACCACACCATACCGGCTTACTTAGATCATTATCTAAGCGCCACACGAGAGTCAAGAAATAACTCCGTGACATTAGGCTCTGTTATTTTAGTGATTCAATTTTCTTGATTATATATTAGACCATACATGATTTTTATTATTATTTTAATATGCTTTTGCGATTTTTTGTCTTGTTGATATCTGAGAAAGTATTGCAGTATTTACTTTTTGTCATTTACGGTCGTGTTTTTTTATGTTAATTATAGCTCAATAGATTACATAGAGTTTTCGTGTAATTTTTCACGATGAGAGCAAATATCTAATATGTTGTGTGCGCTTTAAAAATCGATTACAATACGTATGTTTCATTATATTTCATGTGTTATAGATCTTAATAAAAAAATTATATTTTTTAGTGAAAAGAGACATGATTTTAGATTCTAACTTGGGCACCTAAAAACATTGAGTTGGCCCTGCACAATTATGAATTTATGAGATCTCAAGTTGATCGTATAATTGTAGACATATAAATCTATCGTAAAACAAGGTTAGTTGTTCGTTTTATTTTAATACCAACTTTATAGATAAACAGTAATTTTATAACTTTTTTTGGTAACCTAGTATCATATGTATAGACATGTTTGTTAGCCTCACATGTTAGGGTTTTTAAGAGATATCAAATCAATATATGAAAATATTTATCAATTTATAAAAATACCCTATTTTTTTACTTCACTTTGGACCCACAAAATAGTCAAGCCGTTTTTGAAAATCACTAACCCACTGCTTTGATTCAATAAACCAATAAAACATATGACTAAAATAAACTAATAGTAATTAACCCATCTAAACAAAACTCACTAACTTAGCTCGTGACTGGGTTTTGGCCCATCAAGATAACTCTACGAATCAGACGCCAATGTTTATATTATTCCAAAAGTTGCATGTATTTTGTGACACCCTACACATATCCCACATCGGCTGTGGACAGGAGAGATTCCTGGTTCATAAGGAATGTCTGGCCTCTAATATCAACAACGCGTTTTGGGCGTATTGGCTGTGGATGAGAGGAGAACTCCACAGTTAAGCGTGCTCAGGTGGGAGCAATCCAGGGATTTTCGCCCGGGCAACCAAAAGCAAATCCGTGAGCTCCTCGTGGGCGAAGCGGACAATATTGTTGGTGTGAGAGGCCGGGTGTGACAGAATGGTATCAGAGCCACTCCTATGCCGTTTGGGGTGTGGGACATACCTCACCAAGGATGGTGACTTCTTGGGCTCATCGAGGACGATGAGTCCAAACAGGGGGTGCTTGTGACACCCTACACATATCCCACATCGGCCGTGGACAGGAGAGATTCCTGGTTCATAAGGAATGTCTGCCTCTAATATCAACAACGCGTTTTGGACGTATTGGCTGTGGATGAGAGGAGAACTCCACGGTTAAGCGTGCTCAGGTGGGAGCAATCCAGGGATGGGTGACCTCCCTGGGAAGTTTTCGCCCGGGCAACCTAAAGCAAATCCGTGAGCTCCTCGTGGGCGAAGCGGACAATATTGTTGGTGTGAGAGGCCGGGTGTGACATATTTTAAGCTTACCTTGTACTTCTAGAAAAATGAGTATAGTGTACTTATGAGTAGAGCTGTACAGAAAGTTCGTTGCTCGAAGTTCGCTCGAGAAAAGCTCGAAAAAAGCTAGGCTCGAAAAAAACTCGTACCTAAACGAGCCGGCTCGGCTCGGCTCGAATTCTAAACGAGCTGAACTCGAGCCAGGGTTAGCTCGGTTCGAGCTCGGCTCGTGGCTCGGTTCGTTGGCTCGGTTCGTGGCTCGGTGCCTATAATATATGTATATATATTTATATAGTATAATAATAATGCTACTACTATTATTATGATTATTATTTTTATATTAGGATTTGAAAAATGTTTTCTTAAAATAAAAATGAACTCTTTATAAGTATTTTATTTAAAAATATATATAATTTGATAGTAAATTGTTTATATTCAAAATATTGATCTGTGTTCCCCTAAGTACGGAGTACCCAACAAAAGGTAAAAGCCCTAATATATATTTGTTTGTGTTTTTTATATAAATTAATGTGAAAAAATAAAAAACAAAATTTAAATCGAGCCGGCTCGAACGAGCCACAAGCTAGCTCGAGCTTTTCACGAGCCGAACTCGAGCCGGTGTTTTGTGCTCGTAAAAATTTTCGAGCCGGCTCGGCTCGTTTACAGCCCTACTTATGAGTTGGTAATCCTTCAATTAAATTGATGTATAAACTACTGATAGAATAAACCAAGAAATATATAAGAGTATCATCGGTATATTACCAAGTCACCCCCAACACGGGTAAGAATCTGGTTGAGATTGTGGGCAAACCGTTTTGTTAATTGCCCTTACAGGAGCTTGATTGTTCTGTTGAATCTATAAGCCAGATGATAAACATACGAAAATGCTACCATTAGGACTTGATCCTAAAGAGTGAACGTAATCCAGCACGTGTTAGTTTAAACATGCGATCAGAGGCGACTCCGTTTTGACGGGATGTCATCCTGCATCATAGGGGTTTTTCCAAAACTAGTACATTGTTTTTTGTTTTGGTCAACTACGGGAAAAGAATGATCAGTTACATCATCAAAAACATGCTAACACTAATACCAATGCTTGACTGATGTCGCATCCTCAATATTGGAATCATTGACAATCCCTACTAGTAATGATGTCAGTGCTTCCACCACTACAAGATCTCCCATCCAATGTCCCTCCACGAATGTATAAATTTATTTTCATATAATGTAATTTGTAACATCAATAAACTATTAATTATTTGTTTAATGTTTTTAGATTATCGTCTAACGAGAAACGTTAGAGGCGATTTAGAAGGATCATGAGAGAAAGCGAAGAACAAAAAGCGCTTGAGGTGACGATGCACGCAAAACGATGAACTTATGCTAACTTCTATAAACAACAAACCAACATATATTCAATATGTATTTTCCTTTCCAGTATATATCTTTTTGCAAAATTAGATTTTTTAGAACCAAACGCACATACACATCTAATTCTACTCCTAAATTTACATAAATTTTACCATGGGTGTCGAACCTCAATCTCATAAGAAGGGACATCATTATATATAGACACCCAGATGATATCATTAGGCTTTAAGCTCTTGGTATACCCTTCATGTTGATAGATATTTTACCTCCTTTAATATTATCATTGTAATTGTTCTGCTCATGGATAATTGTTTTTTTTTCAAATTAAAATTGTACGGATACATCCGGACAAACTTTAGTGTATTTGGAACATCAAATGCACTTAAATTATTTGGCACATCAACCAAGTCAATTATGATCCGGGCTTAAAGCGTAAATACACAAGTAATTTGGTGGTTACTTCGTTAAAATGATTGTGAAGCTCGCATTTGGATATCTAAAACCATATTAAAATTATTAAACTCATAATAGTGACAATTGTAATGTTAGTCTTTTTTTGTCCTTCTATATTTCAGTCAACTTATTCACCAGCAATTTCAACTATTTTAATGTCATAATTTTCATAAAAGAGTATGACGTTTTTCAAAAATGAATCAGATCCTTCAAGTCTACATGTTTGTTAGGAGAATTGTTGAATACAGAAATGGACTCTTTTTACGTACAGGGATGCGTTTGGAGCTTTGGGTTTGTTCTAGACAATAATTGGCTTTTTTTATCTTTTAATTTGGTAATAAGCTTGGACTTATATATATGCTAAATAACATCTCTTTTATTTTGTTAAAATTTATATTTGATAATATATATATATATATATATATATATATATATATATATATATAGATAGATAGGGAAGGGATCAAATGTTAACCCTTGTTTATTGCGATAACCCATTAACCCAACTAGTGGTCCACAGCAAGCCACGTCACCATTGTAACTTAGAGTTACAGTGGTAAAACTAGTGGTCCAAAACGAACGTTAAAATTTTTTGAAAAAAAAATATAGCAAGACTATACTCAAATTAAAGATATTAAAACGATCTATTTAATGGTGTAATTTGTTTAAAAAAATAAAGTCATACAAAAAAGTTAAAAACGTTATAAAAAATGGTGGAGTTTTTAAAAATGGAGGGAAAATCGTTACATCAGCGGTGTAACGCGATGTAAATGTTAGTTACAGTGGTGTAAGTGTTCGCTACATCAGGGTTAACCGGTTATCGCAATAAACAAATGTTAACAAAGGAACCTTACCCTATATAGATATACATATATATATACATACACACACACACAGATATATATATATATATATATATATATATATAATATATATATATATATATATATATATATCCACCTATTATAATAAAAGAGTAACTTGGTATGGCATGTGTTAGCATCACAATTCTTCTCACTAAAATTTTTCGCATCTATCTCATATTAAATAATTACCTTAATTACTAATAATATTATTTAATATTTTTTATAAATTAAGAAAAAGATTGTTTTATTAATGTTATTTCTAAATAAACAATTTTTATAAATAATATTTTTTTTCTAAAATATTAAACTTTTTTTAAAATATGATATATTATAAAATTAGTGTTTTTAAAAGTAAATTATTTAAAAATAAAAAATAATTTAATTTAGGAGTTATGATAATAAAATATTTTAAAAAATGATATTTTCATACTGTTTGTTTTAGAAAAAAATATAATTTAAAAAAAATTAAAACCAAAATTATAAAAAGTTGATATCACTTTTTTATTAGTTATAGTACTTACTCAAATCAAATCATATCTTAGAATATTATTTTATTTTCCATAAATTTCATTATATTACTATTTTATTTATTCAACCCGCGTAATCCACGGGTTTTCTAAAACTAGTATATATATAATACTAAAAGAGTAACTTGGGATGATACTTGTCACATTCCTAGACCTCCTAAGTTTGTTTTTCCCGCCTCTCTCTCTACTTAAATAGTTACCTAAATTAAAGATTAAATAATTTTAATTCTTTTAAGATTAAAAATATTTTTAATAAATTAAGAAAAGATGTATTTTTATTAATGTTATTTCTAGAAAACAATTTTTTATAAAATAAGAGTTCTTTTAAGGCATCAAATATTTTTAAAAATTTAAAATATCTTAAAATTGATGTTTTTAAAAAGTATCTTCCTATTCTAATAAAAAGGTATCTGGGATGACACGTGTCAACACCACAATCATTCTCACCAAAATTTTCCCGCCTCTCTCTCCTATTAAATAATTACCTTAATTACTAATAATACTATTTAACACTTTTTTAGATTTAATAAATTAATGAAGAGATCTATTTATTAATGTTATTTCTAAATAAACAATATTTTTATAAAATAATAAATTTATTTAAAGCATAAGACTTTTTTTAAAAATACGAAATATTTAAAATTGGTATTTTTAAAAAGTTATTTTTTAAAACCAAAAATAATTAAATTTAAGAGTTATAATAAGAAAATTCTTAAAAATGACATTTTTATACGGTTTGTTTTAGAATAAAATGTTTATTTATTTTTTTAAAAAAATAAAGTTTTAAAAAGTTGATATCACTATTTTATAACTTACAGTCATTTCTAATACATAATTTCAGTGATATTATATCTTAAAATATTATTTTATAATTAATAAATTTTGTTATATCAATTTTTTATTTATTCAACCCGTGTAACACACGGGTTACTATAGCTAGTATTATATAAATAACAATCAACAACTAATCAATTTTATTTTTTCAACCCGTGTAATACATTTAGTTTTATTTATGTTTTTATGTTATTTTAATAATTAACTCTTCACATCCCGTGTAATACACGGGTAACTAAAGCTAGTATATATATATCTTACTAATAAATAAAAATAAATCCGGACACTTGTTACCATTCTAGGTTATCTAATAATTGATTTTCCCGCTTCTCTCTCCTCTTAAATATGAATACTATAATAACTATTTATTAATTAATAACTATCCATAATTAAAATTTTAAATATGTTAACTTCAAATTTTAAATATGTAATACATGAGTTTATTTAATATGTATAATACATAATATATAAGACATAATTTTTTATATTATAAAGTATGTAACAGTAAATTTATTTAGTTCGTGTATCACACGGGATTGAAACCTAGTATGTATATGCATATATATATATATATGTATGTATGTATGTATATATATGTATATATATATATGTATATATATATGTATATATATATACTAGTGGGCTGACCCGCGCGATGCGGCGGGTGTGACCGAGACTCTTTTTTAATATGTCTGAAATATTGATTATACTACCCTATGCCTCACGACAGAACTATTTAGATATAACAAAAGTGTGCAAAGAGCGTCGCATAGTGTGGAGCAACTATTTATGGAAAATATATATGAACATAGTATTGTAAGAAGTTAGCTCGTAAACATCTTCATAGATGTTCAAAGATTAATACATATGAATTGAAAAAAAAGACATGCGGGTGAATGGAGGATAGCAGAAAATATAATAGATCGTTTAAGCTCGTGATGTTCTCTGACTTCAGAGTTTGGTGAGCTCATATGAAATTCTGATTTTGTAAGGATAAATTTAAACAATATTGGAGAAATAAGAAGGCCAAGGAGCATTCCCTGCATGAAAAGAAAACATTCTTATAGCCAAAGTATGAAAGATGAAGCATGATATCATATATTCATATAAAAGACTGAAAAAAACCTGAATAATAGTGTTTATTTCGCTTCTTTGCACCCCAGATGTGATAGAATATAACCCGTATGATACAAGGTGATTGCTAATCTGTTCAGACAATATGGAATTAATCATATAATATGCCATCTCACCTAGGGTGTTCAAAAATATCCGAATCCGAAACCGAATCCGAAATATCCGAAAATCCGAAATTCGGATATCCGAAAATTCGGATATCCGAACTTCGGATATCCGAAATTTCGGATTCGGATTCGGATAGTGATTTTCAGAATTTTCGGATATTTTGGATATCCGAAATATCCGAAATATTTTTATAAAAATTTAAAAATATTAAATATTAATTATATATTCGAATATTTTTAGATATTTAGGACATTTTAATAAAAAACTTCGAATATCCGATAAAAACTTTAATAAAAACTATTAAATTTTTATAAAATTTATTAAATAATACAAAATTTCTTTGAATTCGGATATCCGAACGGATATCCGAATCCGAATCCGAAATTTCGGATATCCGAAATTCGGATATCCGAAATTTCGGATTCGGATTCGGATAGTGAAATTCACTATCTGAAATTTTCGGATATCCAAAATTCGGATATCCGAATTTCGGATATCCGAAAATGAACACCCCTAATCTCACCAACAAGAAAAATAAGATATTGTTTTCCTTTCACTATGAAGGAGTCAATGTAAATAAAAAAAATTCACAAACGATTTTTGAGTTACAAAAACTGTCTAATAGTCACTAAGAAATTGAATGCCATGGTACTAAGAGCCACAAGTGCCACTTTTTTTCACACTGCAGGAAATGTCTACAAGTCCAGTGCTTCTTAATCATGACTACGAATGAAAGAGGAACGCAGGCACAAAGCTAAAAAATATATTCAATTATTATACATATCCTTTGTGTTGCCTCACAGGGCATATCCTCACTGATTACAAGCATATATACTATCTCCTGCTACCTGAACTAAAAGTATCAACGAACCCTACAGATGAAAAAACAACACACATATAGACCAGTGGTAGATTTAGTTGGCAAAATCAATCAAGTTTTCATCTGAAACAAAATAAATTAAAATTTATAAGCACTTGATACAAACCCCAATATGAGGATATTGCCCTCTATAAACCAATTTATGTTAATAGTAATTCCCTAAAGAAAGCTTTTATGACTGTGCACTTAAAATTTTGAACTGGTCATCCCTCATACACCACTACACCTGTATACATCTAATCCTCTTAGTATAATTCACTTCAAGGAGTTCAATTCCATGATGAAGCAGAAAAAGAACTATCAGCTCAAAAACACCATGCATAAGAAATAGAATCCAACCCACCAAAGTCAACCAACAATTAAACCAACAAATTCCTAACAAATATTGTGGACGAAAGGCAGGTGTCATCAACTATAGAACTGTTTATGCTCTTGAATAGCATAACGAAAACTAATCATGGAATGAAATGAATCAATCGATTTCTCTAGAAAAATATACAACATACTGATTGTGTGAATGAGCAATTTCATGATTAGAGATCCAACTTAGAAGATGTTTGAGAAGCAAGTATCCTTGAATTTTCATATGCAGATACCCCATAAAAGAAATGAAAAATTCCATTGAGACAATAATTCACTACTATTTATATCTTAATCGTTTCAACCTTCTCAAAATCATAAATATTAAATCAATAGAAAACACCAATTAGTTAGGCCGTTAGTAATTTGAATTTATTTTCTACTAAATAGATTTGCCATAATCAAATTATTAAAGAAATGCATATACGAATCCATAGATCCAAGAATTTTTTATTCTTTCTCGACGAATGCTTGAAAAAAACATTCAAACACAAACATTAACATTAATCCATAATGTTGAACAAAAAGGAGCTTCTTACCATTCAAAACCCGTCCGACCCATTTGACCTGTTCCTCCTTAGCTAATTTTTTAATTTGACCATTTTGAGATAAAAGACAAACCGAATATAGTAATTGTGAGTTGGATCATTTTAATACCTTTCTTGCACTCCATGAAGTATTAATTGAGTGGTCTCCAGTGTATCGTGGAAGATTCTTTTGAAACCATGGATGCTTGTATATTTCAGGAATGGATATACGGTTAACAGGATCAACAGTAAGCATTCGTGTGATCAAGTCACGTGCTCCTAGAGAAAAGTAATTTGGGAATGTGAATATTCCACTCTAATACAAAGTAATACATATCAAGTTGGTATTAGCTTTATCGGTAAATCAAAACAAACATAAAGACCAAACAAACCTTAATCTTTAGTAAGACAGTCATTATCTCATCATCAAAAGGAAGACCACCAGAGAGAAGAGCATATAAAATAACCCCACAACTCCACACATCAACTTCAGGACCAGCATAAAGATGCCCCGAGATGACCTACACTAAAAATCAAGCATTGGTTGACATGACATGACATCCTAGTTGTAGAAATACATGCACATAGACTGATACCATTTACCTCTGGAGAAGCATAATTAGGGCTGCCACAACTTGTTTTTAGAAGATGTCCATCACGCATAACATTAGCTAGACCAAAATCAGCAATCTTAACGTTTCCTTTACGATGAAGAAGTAGATTTTGTGGTTTAAGATCTCGGTGAACCACCATGTGAAGGTGACAACTTTCTACACCTAAAATAATCTACATGGTGTGACAAATATCATATTAGAATCGTTCTATCAATCAATCTAATTTTCATAGAAATAGTACAAAGAGACTTGATGATGCTGCATATGTGACATACAAAAACTAGGATGTTTTATGTTCAAGAAACTCACTTGTTGAAAGAAATGGCGAGCCTGATTCTCGTCACGTCTACCATTTTCAGTTATATAATCAAACAGTTCTCCGGAGTTCATATACTCCATGATCACATATATGGCTGATCGCGTCTCTATAACTTCATAAAGCCGAACAATATGTGGATGCGAAAGAAGCCTCACTATCTTACTCCTGATTCTAGTCTACTTACCAACAGAAGGTGGCTTAAGTTCCCCTGCAGCATATTTTCCCATGACACCTCCACACTTATGAATGTAAGAAAGGTTATAAGCTTATTTGAAAAGAGTGCATAAAGTTTACCATGATCAGATTCCCACTTACCACCAGAAGTAGTCACTTCTGATACCTAGAGGTGCAGCAAGCAATAGATCAGTGATCCAAGGGGATAAGGGCCTCAGTGATTTCTTTTCATGATGCAGAGATTGTGAAGAAGATTCACCATCTGGCGAATTGCTTGTTGATGCCTGGCTGCCACTGCTACTTTCCGTTTCACCATGTGGATGCTTAACCTTAAAAATTGGTCGATTATAATGAATTAATATTCATAAAATCTCTCCACATGTAAGCGCCCATTGTTCGGAATATTCATTCTGCATTTCAAGAACTGTATTATACATCTTTTTGAACATAGAGTTGACTACATTTTGGCAAAAGCACTAAAGATACATTTTATTGAGCAGAGAGTTGACTTACCTCAGCACTTGGGCAGATTAACGAAATAAAAGAAGCAAACGGGGGAGTGTTCCTTTCATACTCCATTATGCCATCAATGATGCATGAAATTATAGGAAGAATGACAGCATGCCCATGCTCCGGATGAGGAAGGACAAACATTGCTGGAAAGTTAAGATTATTTTATTAGAAAAACACTTTGACACAAAAATCCAATCAACAAAAATTTCAAATTCACAAGCATTAAAAACAATACCCAAGACATCATCAAAGAGGCGTTTTTCACTCGTTGGATAACGATTGTGCACCAACTGCAAATAAATATATTAGTGAGTAATATAAAATCTCTTAGGAGAATTAGAGTGGTTGTATTTGATATTTGTGCATGTGTGAGTGCATCTTCGTAGTGTGTTTTCAACCAACCATTACAAACAAATAATGGTCTAATGGTCTCAGTGCAGAATAACTACCTCAGCTATATCTTTAGGAAATTGTTCTGACGTGAACTGACCAAAGTAATCAACATATGCTGTAATCTGTGCCTGCATACAGGATCAACTGAATAACCATTATATCTGCAAGCAAATGCTTTATGTCTACCACTGTCAGCAACTTGTATCATGCAAGTATTATGTCATATCACCCGTTAATGATGCACAAGCTTAACGCTTAAAATATGTGCTGGTATCACAGAAGATGGAAAGTGAGGGAAGATCAAAATGCATATAATCCAACAAGAATTCTTATAGCTATACTATCATCATCCAATACATGTTAGTTTCATAAAGATTAGATCAAAATCTAAACACACAATCATAAACAAAAACCAAAAGGGCCTCATCATCATCACCATCATTAACTTCATCACATTAAGCATATCTATAAATAGTAAACTCATGCTAAAGACGAAACAGATCAGATCCAACTCCTAAAAATCATCAAATCAGATCATAAAATACCCACAAATCAATCACATTTGTAAAAATCAACACAAACAGCCCTAATCTTCAATACGAACAACCACACACAACTTCAATTTCGATTCTAAATCAAACCCCTCAATTATCACGCTACCATGAATCAGATCTGATCTTTCAACTCAATTGAAGTATCAAAAACCCAAAATCACGGGTTCTGCTTCAAACAAAACACTTACTAAATATATCATCGTCAACAGCAATTGGAGCATGTATAAAACATATATCCACCTCCACACTCTGTTTCTTGGGCGTTAACTCACCATCAAAACACAGGTTTTTTTGCTTATTCGAACTCTCGTTATCATCCTCCTTCTTCCACAAACCTATAACCAAATCATTGAACCGCGATAGGCAAACCGAAACACGCCCTCGAGACGACTTGACTCGATGAACTGAACTCGAATTCGACTTCAAATCAGCAGAGGCACATGGGCAAACCCATTAAAGGGGCGCGTAGAAATCAATAATCATAGATCACACGGTGTATTATAGGACATAAGCAATGGGAATTATGAGATCGATAGGTGAAATTTGGGCTTACACGGTCTCTTGAAGAAGGCCTTGATAGATGTATGCGGACCGAATGCCGGTGATGCAGAATGCAAGCTTGAGAAGACGCCGGAGACCGACGGTGCAATGGGCCATAAGCGACGAGCCTACAGGCTACAGATCGAACCACGAGCCAACGAACGAAGGGTGGTGTAAACGACGGGGAAGTTGATATAACAAAAGCATGGAACTGAAGCGATTGTCATTAAAGGGGAGGGGAAGGGGTTGAATGCGGAAGGGTGAGTCGATGAGACGAAGATGGAGGTGAGGGCAGCTCTACGGGCGCGTCTTACAGAAATGTGAGAAATTACCATGCTACCCACCTTATATGCATTATAAGGTAGTGTATATATATATATATATATATATATATATATATATATATATATATGTATGTATATATATATATGTATATATATATGTATATATATGTATATGTATATATATGTATATGTATATATATATGTATATGCATATGTATATGTATGTATACACACACACATATATGTATATATATGTATATACATATATACACACACATATATATGCACACATATATACACACACATATATATATACATATATACATATACATATATATATACATACATAGGGTTAGGATCTTCACAGAACCACAATTAAATTCATAACCAAAAGAACCATTTCTAGCCCTTGATTTTAAGGATCAATGGTAGATATGTTTAAGGGTAGAAAATGAAAATTTAAATGAACAAATAAAGGTTTAAAGTAAAAAAAGGGCATTTTGGTAAAATCCGTATATCAAAAAAATTGAAATTGCGTTGTTTAGAAACAAAATCCCCAAATCGTAGGGAATTCCGTTTCAATTCAATAAGGTTTCCATCAAAAGCTCATGCGAATAAGATCAAAATATAATCTTGAAAAAGGAGGGCTCTTCATCGATTCGAAAAGTTGAGAAGTCTTGTTTGTGGTTTACGTCGATTTTGCTTCTGAAGAACAGGGGTAAGTAATGCTGTTTTTAATTTGAGGTTCAAGAGTTTACGTAGTTGTAACCCTGATTTCATGGTTGTTTTGTTGGTTGACGCTAGGGTTTTAATATAAAAATGGTCTTTAGTGATGCAAGGTTAAAAATAGTACAATATTTAGGGTTTGATTTTGATTAATGGTGTTAATCTGTGCAAATATAGATGGGATTGGAATGGTTGTGATTAAGGATAAAAATGGCATATGGTTTGTATATCCATGTAAATCTACATAAGTTTGTGTGTGTTAGGAATACATATGTGTAAAGTAGTCATTTTGGTATTTAATTGCGTATATATGTTTTAACTGTGTACAATCCTGGTAGTTTATTCAGAATATGCGACATTGGTATATGGACTTTACGCACATGTAAACTTGTATATGTTTGTATATGTGTTTGTAAATATAGTTGTGTAAATTAAAGAATACTGTAAATATACATTTGATATTTTTGTATCAAAGTGTACAATTGATCTTGTATACTTCTGGTAATTGTATTTGAATAAAATAATATAATTAATTCGGATAGTGTACTAATTTGAAACATTTGTTCCAGGTGAGAACAATGAGGTTTCATTCATTGTCAAGTAAGTGAAATGCTTTTGTAGTTTACTTTATAGTAGTAGTAGTTTTATATGAAATGAGCATATACATGATTGCAGGATGTAAAAGCGGGCAAATTGCCAAAAGAACATCCTTTTATAAGTTTAAAGATAAGGCGGATAGCTTAGTTATACATGTAGATTCGGATATTGAGAATAGCAAGTCTTCAAAAAGAAATTCGTTTGACGAGCCATCTGGACAAAATGAAGAAAATGATTATGAAGAAGAAACTGCAGCTAGTGATGAGTCGGAACAAAATACAGATGATGTGTTATATGAAGCAACAGGTATGTTATTAATATTTAAAAACTATAAATGGTTATTTTAATAGTATGAGATTGAAGAAAGTGCATAATGACACTAAATTAGTTATTGTTGTATGTTTTATTGACAGATGAGGGTGTCGATGTGAAGAGGATTTATGATAAAGAAAGCACCCATAAAAGTTCACGGACGATGAAAAACTATGTAAAGAAAAAGAAGAGTAAGTAAAAAAATCATTCAATTGATAATGTAGTCTATAAAACAAATTAACAGTCATGTAAATTAGTTACAAAATATAATCTATATATCCTATCAATGATTTTAAATGTAAATCAGTTTAAGATGCATATGAAGTATTATTAATAAAGTCATATGTAAAACTAATATGGTTTCTAAAAATGTTTATGTAATAGAGGGGAAGGTGAGTACTAAAATATTGGGTAAATATTCTGTAGTGAAAGGATCTGTAGTTGAAAAAAAGGAGTGATGAATGTGTAACATCTCGTATTTTCCGTTAACTAAAAGTTAACATCGTTTATTCTTGTAAGGGCCATTGTGGTCTATTATGAAACTTATGGGTTATTATGCTTACTTCTTAGTTTGTCACTAATTCTATAATTTGAAGGTTAATAATTTGATTATTAAATTAAACATAATAATAATGATAATAATATTAATAATAATGATAATATAAGTTTTATTATGTTAACATTTGTAATTAATAAGTTTTTACATAAAATAATAACATTCTAAACTTTAGGGACCAAACAATAAATTAATTAAAGTTAAAACTTAGAGTTTGGGACAGGGACCAAAATGCAATTATCCCAAACTTAAATCCCTTTCCCCCTTCTCTCTCCACACTCATGATTTTCCGGCCGCCGACCGGTGGGTCTCCGGCGCGGCGCCAGCGAGGCCAAACAGCCGATTCTCAAGCCGTTTTTACTCTTAAAACGGTCCTGATCAATTCATGAACCAATTTCGAACATGAACATGACCTTTTAATTCGGACAATAACGCGGCATTGATAACATAAACCCACGAACCGAAGCTATCATCAAACACAAACCCGTTTCGAACTTGAAATCACAATAATAATGCAATTAATCGTATAACCACGTTCGTTCAATCAATTAGAAAGCGATGGTGTGATTAATTTCATTTAAATCAAATGATTACACCACAAATTCTAACCGAAACCCTCGACATAAACCTTATGACCATTGGGCAATTAATCGATCGAATTGAGCCTTTATAACAGAGGGGAAAGGTTTCATTCGTCCCTTTTCAACTATTTGTGCACTTAATTCCATCAAAGACACATGCACACATCGAGAATCGAATCAAGAACCGCCGCGACCTCACTCGAACTCGTATCCATCGAATTCCACATTCATAACAGGTAAATAAACACTCATTGGGTTCGGTTTTATATGGGGATCAAAAGCCTTAAACATTCGTTGATTAACAGATTCATTTGGTTGTTCAATTGGATCGATTTTGGTTTCTAGGGTTCTTATGAATTTGGGGGAAAATAGTAAGTTATGATTTAAGTATTTTTTTCTATCTCATGACAAGGAATTAGATTTAGTCCACTGGTTAAAAGCAAGCATTGTTGGGCAGGAGGTCTCGGGTTCGACCCCGACCCCCTGCTAATAATTTTTTAAGGGGTTTTAACCCATTTTAAATTTCAGAAAATGATTAAATAATATTACTAATAATATAAAATCATTTTTAACCAAGAAACAAATAGAACTATTTTTCTTTTAATTTTTCTTAGTAAATTGATTAAATAAAGTTTAATCCTTATATTTTGAAATGATATATAATTTATTATTTTTAACCCATAAAGAAAGAAATTTTCCCTAAATTCCAAGAGTTTTAATATTTTTATATATTTATGATTTTAAATTGTATAAAAGAAAATTTATATATATGTACACACGTGTACACTTATTGAAATCTATAAAATCTTATAGTCACCCGAGCCTCACATAATTTTTTAGGCCTTTTTGTCCTTCAAATTAAGTACTAAAAGTTTCTAAATGATCATTTTATAAACTTTGATCATTTTAAAAATCATTTGAATATTTTTTGTAAATTATTTTTCTTAAAAAGAAATACTTTTATATTTTATTAAATATTCTAAATAGAGATATAAATAGTTTATTTTTATAAAAAGTAGACTTTAGATAATACATTGTTCCCATAAATATTATTATTTCAACCGTTACCTTCAAATTATTGTTTTAAATTATGGTTACTAAACTTTATTTAATCTTTATATATATATACAAATTGTTATAATGTTATATTTTTATATATATAACCTTACATAAAATGTAGTAAATTTCTTTGAGTTTAATAAATATAATTGGTTTCATTTTGTTAAACATAATTATTTGACAAGCCCCAAATACCAAATTGAAACCCTAGTTCTCGTTAACTCGTTAAACTTATTATTAAACTTAAATCTTGTAATTATATAATTGGGTGTCTCGTGATGGTTCCCGTTGGAACGACGCCTATTATTAATCTTATTAATCACCATTTATATACTATTTGATCAGGTGAATTTTTTTCCATATCCATTTTTATATATTTTTACACTTTGGGGTGAAACATGTTACCTTATGATCATTGCACTTGTAAACTCATTTGAATCTTGTGAACACTTGGGCAATTCATCTTGTTTGTCGTTGTTAGTTGAACTTTAGTAATTACCATGTTATAACTATTATATGTACAATCATTAACTATTGCTAGCCTGACGACGTCATAGATCTATGGGCCTGACAAGCCTGCTTGGTTAATCCAAGTACACTTAGCTAATCGTATAATCTTGTAAACGTGTAATCTTGTAAATGTGTAATCTTGTAAACTGTCAATGTTTGATTGCTACATTTGTTCATACATCACTAGTTACTTTATTCACTAACCTATGACATGAATTGGCATCTTTTATTTATTTATGTATGAAAACTACGGGAAACTCACCAACTTTATGTTGACCTTTTTATTTTTAACATGTTTCAGGAAACGCGCAAGTTTGATTGTCCTCTTTGAAGCTTATTCAATCTAGGAATGGACCTAGTTAAATAAATGAGTTATTTTGAATTATTTCATGTTGCGTTATGTTGATTTCTTATTTGAGACTTATGGTTGTAATGCCTTATTAAAATTATGATAATTATATTTGTATTTAATGGTAGCATTATGTGGCTGTGAACAATCTTAACCCTCACATCTCAATGATTCCGCCGTTAAGGTTGGGGTGTGACAGAATGTGTAAAAGGTAAAAAGGGAAAAGGTGCCAATCAAGGGAAGAAGATGAAAAGTGGTGGTGAGAATTTTCAATTGGTGTTGCAAAGTGGTGGCAGGTAAAAAAGTTTTGGGAAAGGTATGAGTATTTATATATTGATTTACATACGTGTATAAAAGTAACTATTACAGGTATAAATTAATTTAAACAAATATTTATATACAGGTAATAAAAACGGTTGGGAATAAGAAAGGATGAAGATGGTTCATCAAAAAATATAAAGCAAGCAATGATGATGAGTTTTTCAGTATAAGAGCTCGATGTATACCACTGAAATTATGTTTGGTTTTAGGTGCTTTAAGTAAGAAGCAAAGGTGTAACACCCGTATTCTTTTAAAAGAAATAAAAGAAATAAAAGAAAAAGAAAAAGAAAGAAAATAAAGGTCAACTAAAGAGGAGGGGCCAAAAGTGCCAAATGTGCAAAGTTCATATTTATTTGCATAAAAAGGTGGTATGGCCACCCACTCTTGTTTCACATCATCACCATCTTCGGAAATTACAGAGAAAGAAAGCAGAACTCGATATTTCTAGAGAGAGAAAGAACAAGGATTCGAACATTTGAAGAAAAGACAAGAAGAACACTGAATTGAAGGTAAGATTTAGTGAAATAAAGTTGTTTTTGCCCAGATAATACCTCGGTTATGTGCTTATGTGTGTTTATATGTGTTTGAATGCGTGTTTAAAGGATTCCTAGGTGTTAGAACCTTTTAAACAGCTCGGGTGAAGAGTGTAAACCCGAAGACAACAAAGGTGAGTTTCTAGACCCCCTTTTTACTCGTTTTTAAATGATTTGGGGCTGGAAAATGCATGTATGTATGTTTTTATGAATTTGGGTATGATACCCGTATGTTATGTACAGGTGTATGTTTATAGGATATGATTTGGGATGAACGTATGTTTATGTTTATGCTAAGTTTATGTTTGGAATCGTGTGTACATGTTTAGAATTAGATATTATGATGTTTGGGGGACGGAAATGTGAATTAGACACATGAACAGGCTGCTAATACGTCTAATAAGGCCAAATAGTGGTCATATGTCTGAAATTTTGACTTAGAAAATCCAGTACAAGGTAATATGTCTAAATAGTGCTTATACGCCCATGAAATTTGCCTTAGAAATATTTTAAGGGTTATATGTCCCAGCAGTACTCATAAGTCTGTAAAAATTTCCTAAGTATGGGGGATGAAACGACTGAACAGTGGTCGTATGACTAGTAAAAATTTCCTAAGTATAGGGGATGAAACGACTGAACAGTGGTCGTATGACTAGTAAAAATTTCCTAAGTACGGGGGATGAAACGACTGAACAGTGGTCGTATGACTAGGAAAAATTTTCTAAGTACAAGGTGAAACGACTGAGCAGGGCTCATACGCCCAACAGTGCTCATACGACCAGGGTTGAAAATTTTCTAAGTGTAAGCCGGTATGTCCGACAGTGGTGAAACGACTGAACAGGGCTCTTACGCCCAGCACTTAGAATTTTTAACGGAATTTTCTTGGAGTCTGTGCAGTAGGGTTTTCGCATGAATGTTGACTGGGACTTTATTATACGCGTATGATTATGTTTGAATGTAATAATATCCCTTTTCTTAATATTTTAATTAATATTATGATTAGGGCTATTATTAAGCTTATTATTGATATTATTAGTATTATTATTATTAATATGCTTATTAATAATAATATTGTATGACTTTACGTGGAATGATCATGATCAAGACAGAAATTATTATCATTAATAAAGTGAAAGATTAATGATAAAGAAGAATGGAATGTAAATGAACGTAAGAAAGGCTTGCAAGCAAATGTATGGAGGTGCCCACCCCTGGCAGGTGTTAGCTCAACTGTGATGCGGGTTCGCTACCCTGAAGGATGCACACAGGGTCAATCTTTGAGATTGATAGTGGGTGAGCAACTTTATGTGTAAAAGACCGCAGAAGACTTACAACCCGTGAGGTTGGTAATGGGTGAGTGACTCAGTGTCGCAACAGACCAAAAGTCTTGCAGTCCTTGAGATTGCTAATGGGTGAGCAACTTTGTGTTGCAAAAGACCGCAGAAGACTTACAACCCGTGAGGTTGGTAATGGGTGAGTGACTCAGTGTCGCAACAGACCAAAAGTCTTGCAATCCTTGAGATTGCTAATGGGTGAGCAACTATGTGTTGCAAAAGACCGGAAGAAGAATAATAAAAGTACGAATTGAACGATGTTGAAGATAATAAAAATATTACCTAAGTGTACGTACGATGTATGATCACCTACAAGAATGAGGAATGGTTTTGAATGAAAAAAAAATAATAAAGTATTATAATTACAAAACTAGAACTCACTCAGCAACGCTGACTTTTATGTATTTTTCAGTTGGCAGGTAACAGGTTGCTGAGGATGGCACACGGGGATGGCTATACGGCGGGCAAGACTGACATCCATTATGTTTTGATGATACTGTTGTTTTGTAATTCATTCGACTAATTATTTTGTGACTTATGAACTAGAATGTATTGCTTAACAACAGTGTTTAAAATGAATGAAGGGTTTTTGCCAACTTAATTCCGCTGCTTAATTTAATAATATGTATGTTTTATGCTGTGAATGACCAACTGTGAGGTGCCCGGGAACGGGGCCTTACAAGTTGGTATCAGAGCCAAAGTTTAAGTGAAACGGGTAAATTTTCAAAATAAACCTTAACTTAAACTGAAAATGGGACGGAAAGAGTGATGTCAGCCCGAGTAGCCATGTGCCATCAGGTATTGTTTTTCTTAAAAGTTAATCAGTGTTATGTGCGTGTGCTATGTGATTTATGTGTTCTTAGCAGATTTAGATGTTGATGTAGTCAGGATAGGAGGTGCTTGGGGTGTGAAGAGTAAAGTAAGTGGCTAATCACAACTGACCACTGTAATTAGGGACTTACTATACTTAACATAAACTGAGCTGTTCCTTGAATGACTGTTTTAGTGTTTGAATCTTATAGTGCATAGGAAAATGGCTGGGAAGAAACCTTCTAAGGCTGCTAGAGGTAGAGGTCGCCCGCGTACGACTAAGAGAAGTGCTAAAGCTCCTAAGACGACTCCTGTGAACCCCGAGGTTCCTGACCGGAATGAAGAAACTGAGAATGCAAGCCTAAATGCCTCAGCTAGGGAGGCGATTGCTGATGAGGTACATCAGGTCCTACATGCAGTTATGCCATCTGTAGTGACCGATGTTATTCGTGCTGTGAGGAATGAGGAGAGAAAGGAGAAGGAAGACAGGAGAGGGTCAACTGGGAAGGAAAGCAAGGGAGGAGAGGAACGACCGGATCCTGAGATAGTAGTATCTGATGAAGAGGAAGATGATGTGGTAGGGGTGACGACCAAGGGATGCAGTTACGGGGCATTTCAGAGGTGCAAGCCCCCGACTTTCGATGGCAATGGCACTGCTGCAACCGCTCACCGATGGGTAAGGGAGATGGAAGCGGTACTCGAGATCAGTGAGTGCCGGGAAGATCAGAAGGTGAAGTTTGCCACCCACTCCTTTACTGACGCAGCACTATGTTGGTGGGACAATATCGTGCAAGCTGAGGGCAGCAGGGCCATAGGAAAGATGAAATGGTCCGAGTTGAGGAAGCTGGTAATTGAGGAGTTTTGTCCTCACAGGGAACTCGATAAGATCGAGAGGGAGTTCCTACAATTTGAAGCAGGAACCATGACCCACCAGCAATACACTACCAAATTCAATGAGATGGCTAGGCTGGTGCCAGATCAAGTAACACCGGTGTCACGGAAGATTAACTGGTACGTTCAGGGGCTGCCAGCCGACGTTCGTAGGCATTTGATTGCTGCACGACCAAGCACTTTTCGGTCGGCAGTGGATTTGGATGGGAGGCTCTATGATGAGAGGGAGGTAGTGGATGCAGAGGGGAAGAAGGCTGGTGGGGGTGACCGAAACTGGAATGGGAAGCGGTTCGGGCGTGGTGGCTTTACCCCGAACAACAAAAGGATGAGAGTGGATGACCGTAGGGTGGGGCCATCAAGCTCAGGGCCCAAAAGGTGTGGCAAGTGCGGGAAGGAGCATACGGGTGAGTGCAGAATGGGGCTCAACGTGTGCTACAGGTACGGGAAGCTGGGCCACATCTCGAAGGATTGTAAGGAACTGAGGTGTTTTACCTGCGGTGAGGCGGGCCATATGAGTAAAGACTGCAGAAAGCCGAGGGTGGAGAGTTCCGGGGCAAAGAAGACGGCCAGGACTGAAGGGCAGAAGGCAAGTGCCAGAGCTTTCACCATGACCAGGGAGGAGTTAGGACGGACCCCAATGTTGTGTCAGGTACGTTTCTAGTAAATCAAACTCTTGCTTCAATGTTATTTGATTCTGGTGCTAGTAAGAGTTTCATTTCTGCCACTTTCAGTGCTAAATTTCCTGTTAGTAGTAAATGCATTAGTGAGCCTTTGAAGTAGAAACCGCTATTGGTAAGTCCACTAGAGTTACCGATGTGATAGAGGACTGTACCATAGAATAGAAGGTCATAGGTTTGCTGCTAGATTACATGTGATGCCCCTAGGTGGATTTGATGTAGTACTAGGGATGGATTGGTTGGCAACCTATGAAGCGAATATCGTATGTCAAAAGAAGATGATTAGATTGACGGCATCTGACGGAAGTCTGGTGACAATATACGGGGATCGGGTAACGATGATTCCGAAGGTGATTTCGATGGCGGTGGCGGGGAAGTGCATGAGGCGTGGGTGCAACGCCTACCTATGTTATGTAAAGGATGTGGAAACGCCAACACCACAACTATCCGACGTTCCGGTTGTGTGTGAGTTTCCAGATGTATTCCCGGAAGACTTATCGGGATTGCCACCTGACCGCGAAATCGAATTTCAAATTGACTTGATACCCGGTGCCCAACCTGTTGCTAAAGCACCATATCGATTGGCTCCGACAGAAACGAAGGAGTTGATGGAGCAACTGCAAGAGTTGCTTGATAAGGGCTTCATTAGACCGAGTATCTCTCCTTGGGGTGCTCCGGTCTTATTCGTGAAAAAGAAGGACGGTAGCATGAGAATGTGTATCGACTACCTTGAATTGAACAAGTTGACAATAAAGAATCGGTATCCGTTACCGAGAATCGATGACTTGTTCGACCAGCTACAGGGTGCCAGTTGGTTTTCGAGAATAGATCTTCGATCTGGCTACCATCAATTGAAGGTAAAGGAGCAGGACATTCCTAAAACAACTTTTTGGACGCGCTACGGTCACTACGAGTTTCTCGTCATGTTTTTTGGGTTGACCAATGCGCCAGCTGCTTTTATGGATTTGATGAACCGAGTCTGTCGGCCAATGTTAGATAAATCAGTGATTGTGTTCATCGATGATATCCTGATTTATTCGAGGAGCGAAGAAGAGCATGCCGGCCACATTCGGGAAGTATTGGAGACTTTGAGAAGGGAGAAGCTGTATGCTAAGTTCTCCAAATGTGCTTTTTGGCTACGCGAGGTGCAATTTCTGGGTCACGTGGTAAATGCAGAGGGAATCATGGTGGACCCAGCAAAGGTTGAGGCTGTGATGCAATGGAAATCACCAAAGACGCCATTCGAGATTCGTAGCTTCTTGGGATTGGCGGGCTATTACAGGAGATTTATTCAAGACTTCTCCAAGATAGCCTCACCTTTGACTAAGTTGACTCGCAAGGATGTGAAATTCGTGTGGGGTCAAGAGCAGGAGACGACCTTTGAGGAGTTGAAGAAGAGACTAACACAAGCTCCTGTGTTGACATTGCCCGAGGGAAATGAAGACTTAGTGGTCTATTCGGATGCATCTTATTCTGGGCTAGGTTGCGTATTGATGCAACGTGGAAGGGTGATAGCCTACGCATCTCGACAACTGAAGACCCACGAAGTCAACTATCCCACGCACGATCTAGAACTAGCTGCGGTGGTCTTCGCGTTGAAGATTTGGCGGCACTATCTATACGGGACGAAGTGCATAATCTTCACCGACCACAAAAGCTTGAAGTACTTCTTCGAGCAGAAAGATCTGAACATGAGGCAGAGGCGATGTTTGGAACTAATAAAGGATTACGATTGCGAAATCCATTACCATCCGGGCAAAGCCAACGTGGTGGCAGACGCCCTTAGCCGAAAGGAAAGGCCCGAGCCGATTCGGGTAAAGGCTTATCAACTAATTATGACCTCTGATGTGATGACTCAGGTTAAGGAGTTTCAAGATGAGGCTTTGAAAGAAGATCGTCTTAACTCCGAAAGGATGAGAGGTCTAGTTACGGAATTGGGTGAGAACACTCTTGGTGTTAAGACCCGATTTGGGTGAATGTGGATTCCTCGATACGGGGATCTACGTGAAAAGATCATGGATGAGGCCCATAAGACTCGATACTCCATTCACCCCGGTGCTACCAAAATGTACCACGATATGAAGAAGGATTACTGGTGGTCGGGTATGAAACATGACGTAGTGGAGTACGTGAGTAAATGCCTAACTTGCTTACAAGTAAAGGCAGAACACCAGAAGCCTTACGGGAAGATCCAACCGTTGGATATACCCGAGTGGAAGTGGGAGCACATCACCATGGACTTCATCACGAAGTTACCACGTACCCCTAAAGGGTATGATGCTATATGGGTGATAGTTGACCGCCTGATGAAGAGTGCCCACTTCCTACCGATCCGTGAAACGTACTCATTTGAAAGATTGGCGGATCTGTTCATCAAGGAAATTGTAGCTCGTCATGGTGTACCGGTGTCTATTGTGTCTGATCGTGACACCCGGTTTACCTCCAAGTTTTGGAAGAGATTTCATGATGCAATGGGGACGAGGCTACACATAGTACAGCATATCACCCTCAGACATACGGTCAGTCTGAGAGGACGACCAAACACTCGAAGACATGCTTCGTGCGTGCGTGATCGATTTTGGAGGAAGTTGGGATGATCACTTGCCGTTAGCAGAATTCTCGTACAACAACAGTTATCATGCCAGCATTGGCATGCCACCCTATAAGATGCTATACGGTAGGAGATGTAGGACGCCCGTATGTTGGGGAGACATTGGGCAGAAAGAACTGGGAGGTGTTGAGGTGATTGAAGCAACGACTGAGAAATTAGAAAAGATCAAAGCCTTCATGAAGGCGGCGAAAGATAGGCAAAAGTCGTATGCTGACAAGAGGCGAAGACCGATAGAGTTCAAGGTTAGTGACCGAGTCATGTTGAAGGTCTCACCTTGGAAAGGGATTATCAGATTCAGGAAAAGAGGCAAGCTAAGCCCGAGATACATAGGACCTTTCCGAATTGTCGCACGAATAGGAGAGGTGGCTTATCGACTTGAATTGCCAGATGAGTTAAGTGGAATTCATCCCACATTCCATGTATCTCATCTGAGGAAGTGCTTGGCTGATGAAGATATGATTGTTCCACTGGAAGACATCGAAGTAGATGAACGGCTCAATTACGTGGAGCAACCAGTGGCAATCATCGATCGTAAAGAAAAGAAGTTAAGGAATAAAGTGGTTCCTCTTGTGCGTGTACAGTGGAAGCACAGGAAGGGATCCGAGTCTACGTGGGAGACTGAAAAGGAGATGAGACTACATTACCCACAACTGTTTGAAGAATAACAGGTTTCGGGGACGAAACCTATATAAGGGGGGTGGACTTGTAACACCCGTATTCTTTTAAAAGAAATAAAAGAAATAAAAGAGAAAGAAAAAGAAAGAAAATAAAGGTCAACTAAAGAGGAGGGGCCAAAAGTGCCAAATGTGCAAAGTTCATATTTATTTGCACAAAAAGGTGGTATGGCCACCCACTCTTGTTTCACATCATCACCATCTTCGGAAATTACAGAGAAAGAAAGCAGAACTCGATATTTCTAGAGAGAGAAAGAACAAGGATTCGAACATTTGAAGAAAAGACAAGAAGAACACTGAATTGAAGGTAAGATTTAGTGAAATAAAGTTGTTTTTGCCCAGATAATACCTCGGTTATGTGCTTATGTGTGTTTATATGTGTTTGAATGCGTGTTTAAAGGATTCCTAGGTGTTAGAACCTTTTAAACAGCTCGGGTGAAGAGTGTAAACCCGAAGACAACAAAGGTGAGTTTCTAGACCCCCTTTTTACTCGTTTTTAAATGATTTGGGGCTGGAAAATGCATGTATGTATGTTTTTATGAATTTGGGTATGATACCCGTATGTTATGTACAGGTGTATGTTTATAGGATATGATTTGGGATGAACATATGTTTATGTTTATGCTAAGTTTATGTTTGGAATCGTGTGTACATGTTTAGAATTAGATATTATGATGTTTGGGGGACTGGAATGTGAATTAGACACATGAACAGGCTGCTAATACGTCTAATAAGGCCAAATAGTGTCATATGTCTGAAATTTTGACTTAGAAAATCCAGTACAAGGTAATATGTCTAAATAGTGCTTATACGCCCATGAAATTTGCCTTAGAAATATTTTAAGGGTTATATGTCCCAACAGTACTCATAAGTCTGTAAAAATTTCCTAAGTATGGGGGATGAAACGACTGAACAGTGGTCGTATGACTAGTAAAAATTTCCTAAGTATGGGGGATGAAACGACTGAACAGTGGTCGTATGACTAGTAAAAATTTCCTAAGTACGGGGGATGAAACGACTGAACAGTGGTCGTATGACTAGGAAAAATTTTCTAAGTACAAGGTGAAACGACTGAGCAGGGCTCATACGCCCAACAGTGCTCATACGACCAGGGTTGAAAATTTTCTAAGTGTAAGCCGGTATGTCCGACAGTGGTGAAACGACTGAACAGGGCTCTTACGCCCAGCACTTAGAATTTTTAACGGAATTTTCTTGGAGTCTGTGCAGTAGGGTTTTCGCATGAATGTTGACTGGGACTTTATTATACGTGTATGATTATGTTTGAATGTAATAATATCCCTTTTCTTAATATTTTAATTAATATTATGATTAGGGCTATTATTAAGCTTATTATTGATATTATTAGTATTATTATTATTAATATGCTTATTAATAATAATATTGTATGACTTTACGTGGAATGATCATGATCAAGACAGAAATTATTATCATTAATAAAGTGAAAGATTAATGATAAAGAAGAATGGAATGTAAATGAACGTAAGAAAGGCTTGCAAGCAAATGTATGGAGGTGCACACCCCTGGCAGGTGTTAGCTCAACTGTGATGCGGGTTCGCTACCCCGAAGGATGCACACAGGGTCAATCTTTGAGATTGATAATGGGTGAGCAACTTTGTGTTGCAAAAGACCGCAGAAGACTTACAACCCGTGAGGTTGGTAATGGGTGAGTGACTCAGTGTCATAACAGACCAAAAGTCTTGCAGTCCTTGAGATTGCTAATGGGTGAGCAACTTTGTGTTGCAAAAGACCGCAGAAGACTTACAACCCGTGAGGTTGGTAATGGGTGAGTGACTCAGTGTCGCAACAGACCAAAAGTCTTGCAATCCTTGAGATTGTTAATGGGTGAGCAACTATGTGTTGCAAAAGACCGGAAGAAGAATAATAAAAGTACGAATTGAACGATGTTGAAGATAATAAAAATATTACCTAAGTGTACGTACGATGTATGATCACCTACAAGAATGAGGAATGGTTTTCAATGAAAAAAAAAAAAGTATTATAATTACAAAACTAGAACTCACTCAGCAACGCTGACTTTTATGTATTTTTCAGTTGGCAGGTAACAGGTTGCTGAGGATGGCACACGGGGATGGCTACACGGCGGGCAAGACTGATATCCATTATGTTTTGACGATACTGTTGTTTTGTAATTCATTCGACTAATTATTTTGTGACTTATGAACTAGAATGTATTGCTTAACAACAGTGTTTAAAATGAATGAAGGGTTTTTGCCAACTTAATTCCGCTGCTTAATTTAATAATATGTATGTTTTATGCTGTGAATGACCAATTGTGAGGTGTCCGGGAACGGGGCCTTACAAAAGGCGGGCAGTTATAGAAATGAGATTTGGTAGAATACTGGAACTAAAAGCACATCAGATTCCTACAAAATTAGGGTATTTTGTGGTGGAAAATTTGAACACAGAAATAATGGAGATAACATGCAAGAGATGATCATTGAAGGTAGATAGTGATGCAATTCACACCTTGTTAGGGTTACCAAATACAGGAGTTGATTTGGTTTCAATGGAAAACGCAACAGAGTAGACATAATTAGGAAAGAAGTGAAGGGATAGATAAAAATTAAGCTGATTAGTTTGAGGGATTTCGTTAGGAACATAACATTTTCAAACGATGACGACGGTATAATGTTCAAATTGGTTTTCATAGTGTTTTAGGCAAAACATTCCTCATCCATCTCTTTGATAAATACATGTTAGGTATTTCATGAATGTTCTGATTTTTATAAACACAAAACACATATCTACATAAATACCCAATCCTTGTGAATAGCATGCATGAACTAGTGGCTGATTAATTAGACAGATTCAAAGTAACCTGCATATTTAAAAATTATAAATATGAATGTAAAGCATGATATGTGAATTATAAACATGAATTGAAATATAAACATAGAATATATACCTTGAACTCGCCAACCAAACCAGACTGTTCTTTGTTGTGGCAAAAATAATATAAATCTTACAATTTTCGACAGCTTGATAAGTTGCAACACTACAAAACCATACTGATTTTACAATCTCCTATTGAACCTCATCAAAAATGTTATGGTTGTACACGTCAGATGCATGTTTTTCAATATGTAAACGTGTTCGTAGCGAAGGTTTCGATGTGGTAGTACCATGCTCTAATAGCCTTTGTTGATAACATTGTCCCTCAATTATTGAATGAAAACATCACAGAAAATCAACAAGAGAGTTTGATCCACTAGAATTTAGTTTGAATAATGCATTGGAGCTCTCACATCTGGATGTTGTTTTCATTAAACAACATATTAAGATATCTTTAAAATATGCGGGAACCCATTGTTCCCTTATGGCAAACATGTCAGAAAACCATTCATGATTTTCAAGGTTATACTCACCCATAAGTAGTTGCCATCGTTCTTTAAAAACTGAAGGTTTCATAAAGACATTCCAGACTAATTTGTGTATTGCTCCACGAATTTCATTGTTTAGTGCAACATCACCCGAAACCTATTAAAAATATAAAAATATATGGAAATTTAAGACTTGCACTTAAATAAATCTAGAAACACTTCTTTAAACATTACGTGACAGAATTTAAACCTACATACTGACTTACAGTTGTGTAAAACAATATTTCAATATGTGTAGACCGGCCAGGACACTACCTACCTAGCTTACAGTTATGTAAATTAGAATAAGTATATGATCTGAACTTAAATTTATGAGATAACAGATAATGTATTAAATCATTAATGATGTACCTTCTTTGGGAGTTTTTTTTGTGATATGCCACATGCATAGACGATGTTTAGATTCATTTAGAACAATAACAACAACTTGTTTCATTGCTGCATCCTGATTTGTTAAAACTAGGGTAGGTTGTTTACCATGTGCATTCACAGTTGGTCATTCACAGTTATAATTACATAAAACATTATAAGTTTACAAATTTAAGCAGCGGAATTAATTTTAACAAAAGTCATTCATCTCATTATAAACATTGTTGTTAAGCAATACACCTTGGTTTAATCAGTTTACAAAAGAATAGTTTAACTGCATTACAAAACAACAGTGATTTCTATTAAGAATGGATGTCAGTTTTGCCCCGCCGAGTAGCTTTCCCCGCGTGCCATCCTCAGCAACAAATTACCTGCCAACTGAAAATGCATAAAAGTCAGCGTTGCTGAGTGAGTCCTAGTTTTGTAAATAAATATACTTTACTTTTGTTTAAGAACCATCCTTTACTTTTGCACGTGTTCACACATCATACGTACACGTAGGTAATATCATTATTATCTTCATCATCGTTCAATTCGTACTTTTATCATTATCTTTTCGAGTCTTTTGTGATAACAAGGTCGCTCACCTCATTAGCAATCTCAAGGATTTCACGTCTTCCGAGTCTTTTGCGACACAGAGTCGCTCACCTCATTAGCAATCTCAAGGATTGCACGTCTTCCGAGTCTTTTGCGACACAGAGTCGCTCACCTCATTGTCAATCTCAAAGATTGACCCTGTGTGCATCCTTCGGGGTAGCTAACCCACATCACAGTTGAACTAATGATAACAAGGTCGTGCACCTCTTTACATCTGCATGCAAGACTTTCGTTCATTCATTTACGTTCCACTTCTCTTCATCATTAATCTTTCACTTCGTTAATGATAATACTTTACATTACAGTCATAAACATACCACGCAAAATCACATAATATAATGTAATAATAATAATAATAAATATAATAATAATAATAATAATAATCGCTACAATAATAATAATAATAATAATAATAATAATAATAATAATAATGATAATAATAATAATAATAATAATAATGATAAGGGTCATAATAACAATCATGCATAATCATGCGAATGAGCATTTATTAAACCCTAGTCAATAATAGTCAAAACCCTAACTGCACAGACTCCCACGAATATTCTGCAATAAATTCTAAGTGTTGGGCGCACCAACACTATTTGGGCGCATGTGCCCTGTCTGGGCGCATTTCAACTATGCAGGCGCCTCATTAAAACACTTAAAAGTTTAACACTTAGGCGCATGAGCCTTTCAGGCGCATGAGATCACTTGGGCGAATGGGAGGTCCAGGCGCATGGGGACTATTGGGGCGCATGGGGACTATTGGGGCGCATGAGCCCCAACCCTTAGGCTCCTGGTCAAAAATCTTGGGCGCATGAACCACTGTTCAGGCGCATGAACTACACTTAGAAACTTTCTAAGGAAATTTCAGGCGCATGGGGTACTGTTTAGGCGTATGAGAACACTTAGTTAGCTTAACCTGTTGGGAGCATGGGTCAATTCTAGGCGCATGAGCAGTGTTATTACACTAACAACATTCATAATCAGTCCCAAACTCTATTGTAACAGGTTCTAAACTTAGTTCTAATATTCTAAGCATCCTAAAACATACATATATCATAACCAAAACATCAAATGCACCTAAAATCACACCCACCCACATATACATTCAAATATACATACAGGTGTGAAAACCCAACTTTATAAAAACATACATACATACATTTCCAGCCCTAAAATTAGTTAAAACATGTAACATAGGGGATCTAGAACTCACCTTTGACAACTTGTAAGGCCCACCTTTCTCAGTGAAGCCTCACAGTTGGTCATTCATAGCAAACATAGATTTAAAGCAATCATTTACCCGTATATATAAAAATATATATTGCAGCGGAAAAATATACTGTAATTCAACCCATTACAACGTAGTTAAATTAAATTATAAACATTGTCTTTAAACATCAAAACTATTTAAAGGTCCATTTAAGCTTTTCTTCATCGGGGATGCCAGTCTTTGAGTGCCAAGAAGCCTTCATTCCATGCTCACATCCCATAAGCTCTAACTCTTACCTGTCAACTGATATGCATACAAAAGTCAGCTTCGCTGAGTGAATTCTAGGTTTACTTTGCTAATTAACTTTCGTAAGAGATATTAGCTTTATCAGTTGAAAATAATCATTGTCTATCAAAATATAAATACACACAGGCTATCACTTTATCATTACTTTATCATCTATTGTTATTTATTTCTCTTCTTATCCATCAATTCTCTGTCACTATCGGCGCCTAGGCTCGCCTAGGACTTTACCGACATGCCAATTAAGGACTTACTGCCGTACCCGATCAGGCCATTATTGTCATGCCAATTTAGGACTTACTGAACTGCCTGTTCGAGCATACTTTATCACTTTATCACTGGTGAGGGTACAACGAATGCAACCCTCCTTTATCAATTGCTTGCAAGGCTTTACTTTATCACTTTATCAAGGTACATGTTATGGGCCTCATAACCTTTCTTTATGTTTCACTGTCATGTTTAAGTTATACATAATATAACACAACACAATACATAATAAGAAGTAAACTCTTAATCTTAGCATTCACTTTTCATCAATCATGAGAGATAAACCAGATAACTGGCCCTCCGTGGGACAGCGGGGTTCGGGGGCGGCAGCCCCTGATAGCGGGGTTCTAGGGGCAGCAGCCCCTAGTGGGGTCCAAGGGGCAACGCCCTGGCTGGGGCCGGGCTGCCAGGTCAGCGCGCCCGAAAATTATTTTGGACTGTTTAAATAGCATATTTTACTTTAGGAAATTCTATCTTTCTTGATAAAAGGTCTTAAAAACCGTTCTCATTAAAGTACGTATTTTAGTATGCATATCACCCCAAAACATTGAAAACGGGTAAAGGAGCGGTCTAGAACTCACCTGAACTCGTCCAAGTAGCTTAAATTCTAAGTCACTTAGGCTATAGCCTGAATACTCTAGCTGCACGAAAGTTAACATGCAAAAACGTCATTTTCTTCATAGTTTCGCCCATAGTTTCGCTACAGCGAAACTACAGTTTCGGCTGCAGTTTCGCTGGGCAGCACTTCTGCTAGTTTCGCTAGACAGATTCGCTACCTTGAGCGCCCAACTTTCGTTGGAATTCCCTATTCTCGCAAGGTCTATAGGTCAGTCTGGGTCTTAGCGAGGTTACCGGCGAAACTATAGTTTCGCCCCAGCGAAACTGTAGTTTCGCTGGAACTTCTCCTAGTCTCGCTGAACTAATGTGCAGTTTCGCTGGATGAATACTTAAATTCGCTGGATCGGGGCCCAGTTTCGCTGGATAAACAAAAACTCAGATCCAGCCCGTTTTTAACCCAAAATCTTAACTTTTTACGTCCAAATCCTTAGTTTACCTTCCATGAACTCAAATCTAAGCTTTTTACACGCTTTCATACGTAAAAATTCGACCTTTATGTGTTTCTTTAAACTTTTCAAAACCCCAAAACCCTAGAATCCGGGTTTGATCTACAGAGGGCCTTAGAGGTCGATTCTTACCTTTTTTTGTTGCTCTTTCCTTGTGTTTTGATGCTCCAATCCACCAGAACTTCAATCCTTCAAACCTTCAAGCTCCAAATCTTGAATTTCTTCACTTTCTCTCTCTACTTTCTCTCTCTACGAATTTGGTGGCTAGGGTTTGAAATGGTGAAGATGGAGCTGTTCATGCATGTTTAAGGGCTGATTAGGGCCCTTAAACCCATTAAGCCTAGCCCATTAAGACTAATTTTATCCATAGCCCACTAATTTACCCATTTATTTCTTAAATTAACCCTTAAAAGCCCATTATTATTAAGTGGCTTGTTTCGGGAAATTTCGGGGCGTTACACAACTTTCAGGCAAGACTTCTTCAAACCCGACTGTAAAGGAGTTCGAACACCTAAACCCACCAAAAACACACACAACTGAACATACAACATATATAAGCACATAACCAAGACAAGAACTCAACATGAACACATAAATCCTCGAATTCTTACCTTGAAATCTGGCTTTTTCTTGTTCTTCTTCAAAAACTCGAACGTTCTCCTCTTTCTCTCTCTAAAAATCGTATGAAAAGGTTGTGAAGGGAGGGTGGGCGGCCATGCCCACCTTTTACACCAATTTTTTGTACCTTTGTCCTTTTGACACTTTTAACCCCTCAACTTGGGTTAAATTTACATTTCCTACTTTTATTATTCATTTATTATCTTCTTTAAATATCCGGGTGTTACACATTCCAGACTAACTTGTGTATTGCTCCACGAATTTCATTGTTTAGTGCAACATCACCCGAAACCTATTAAAAATATATTGAAATTCAAGACTTGCACTTAAATAAATCTAGAAACACTTCTTTAAACATTACGTGACAGAATTTAAACCTACATACTGACTTATAGTTGTGCAAAACAATATTTCAATGTGTATAGACAGGCCAGGACACTACCTGCCTAGCTTACAGTTATGTAAATTAGAATAAGTATATGATCTGAACTTAAATTTATAAGATAACAGATAATGTATTAAATCATTAATGATGTACCTTCTTTAGGAGTTTTTTTTGTGATATGCCACATGCATAGACGATGTTTAGATTCATTTAGAACAACAACAACAACTTGTTTCATTGATGCATCCTGATCTGTTAAAACTAGGGTAGGTTGTTTACCATGTGCATGTATTAACGATTCTAGCAACTGTCACACCCCGACCGACGGCGGAATCATCAGGGCGGACAAGTGGGAGACAATTGCTCATAGCACATGGAACTAATTAAGTTGAAATAATATTAGATGCCATTATTCTTTGAACTTTACAAGACAAATAAATCATTACAAGACAATCTAAGATACAACCAATAACATAAGATTTTCAATTAATCTAGGTCCAAGTCCTATATGAGCATAAGAAGATCTTCAAGTAGGAAACCTGAAACATGTTAAAAATAAGGGTCAACTATAAAGTTGGTGAGTTCCCATGGTTTAAACACACGCATATATGTATATATATAAAAAGGGTTACAAGTAGCAATTCATGTCAATGGTTACGAGTTAGCAAGCTTATAGAACACATACAGTTACAACCAAACCTCGACTTGATTACAAGTATATAAGATTGGCTAAGTGTACTTGGTTCCCATGATGAACAAGCATACGTCATCAGGAGTCGACAATACATCAAATTTAGCACCAAATAGGCTTGTCAGCCCAAAAATCTAAGACGTCGCCAGGCTAGCAGTAGTTAATGATTGTAAACAAAATATGTATCTCATATAAGACTTACAATAACACAAATAACCATGACAAAAAGGTAAAGATGAATTGCATGTGCATTTACAAGTATCGAGATGTTTACAAGTGTAAGTTTATAATGTTAACATCTTTCACCCCAAAAGATGTGAAATAAAGTAAAAAGGGGCATGGAGAACTCACATGAAAAACTCACAAGTATAGTGATGGTTGTAGAGTACATAAGAAAGTTTGGATGTCAAGAGTCAAAGGTGATGTCCTAAATGATAAAAAAACAATAACTTGAGGTTGGAATTCATTACAAGAAGTTAGGAAGCTTAGGAATGCCAATAAGCGAAAGGTAGATTGATAAACGATTATTGTACCAATTTTAGATTCTGGACAGAATGTTTGGTATGTGTTTGAACAGATTTTTAAAATAGCAAACGGTTTCATAAAATTATAAAAATTTATATTTGAATAGTTCAAAGTCTCCTGGACAACTTTCATTCAGAAAAAGTTTTATAAAAAGATCTGTAAGTAGGTCAAACAAGTAGCACAAGACAGAAGGTACTGAAATGCGCACTTATCTTGTGAAGGCTATTGTTGAGTCGTCCGATTGGGTTTGAAGACATATAAACTGTCGTTAAAAAGGTAATTCAATGAACTTAATATTGGAGTCTGATTTTGCTCAAATTTAGTTTGTTATGATCAAATTATGGTCGGTTGAAATCAGATTATATTCTGCCAGAATTGTAGTAAGGCACTTATGTGCACTTTTAAAATCGTTAAAGCATAAAATAGGTTAGAACAAATTTATTATATTGATATATGATATATTAGACTTCATTTGATTTATATCAAAAATATTCCAAGACTTAAACATAGCTATCACTTAGGGAAATAATCTTGTGGAATAACTGAATGCGGCGGCATAGCCGTCCATATGCAAACGGGATTCTTTTTTTACATTAGTGTGTTGTTAGCTTGATTTAAGAATTTTAGTGATTGTTATAAGATTAGTGAACATTAGAAGGTTAATGATTAAATGATAATGATAAAAAAAAGATTTAGTAGAAGAAAGAATAAAAGTAAGAATAGGAGAATAATTTGATGTTAGGATGATTAAAAGAATATAGAAATGCTTAATATAAATCAATATAAGATTACCTTAGTCTTAGAAACTTCTTGAGATTACTTGTAAAATAAAATTCTTGAATTTGATCAAAACTAAATAATGGAAGAAAGGTTTTGTTAGAGAGATTTTTAGAGAATGAGCAAATAAAAAGTGAGGCCTAAACCTTGCTTTTATAGTTGAGGTTAGGAGGAGGTTATGAATGGTGTTAATGGTGAGTTATAAGTCTTTTAAAAGGGAGTTATGATTAGAATTTAAAATAAATATAAAATTAAATAATAAAATAATAATTACAATTTAAAATTTAAATTTATGAAGACTCTAATTTTAACAACTTCTTTTTTTATAAAATCTTTATAGACTTTATAAAATCAAATTGAATAATCAATCAAATTATTTATTTTTTAATCTTTATAACTTTTATAAAACTTGTAAACTTTATAATTTGATTATTTATTTAAAATTCATAATTACTAATAAAACTTTATAAGTTTATTAAAATTCATTTTATAACTTATAGGTTTTAATAAAGTCTTTTCCATTTAGTTATTTTTTGTAACATGATTAATAAACTTTATAATTTTATAAAAAAGAATTATTTATAAATTAACGAGTTATTATAAGTTGTTTAAATGATAAATTGAATAAATCAATTCACGATATTGTTTAAACTAAACGTCTAATCTATATAATTCATTAATATAAATAAAATAAGTTAAATAAAGAAATTCATATCGTATGAAAGTTCGATTTAGTTTGGGTTCGGGTTTATAACTTGAAAATGGCGGATGTTACAGTAACCACATATAGGAATCAATTGTTTCATCTTATAACAATCCAGGACCAAATGTTACATATTTTTTATGATGATCTACACCAGTAAAAGTAACAAAAATCATGTTGTACCTGAAAAAACATCAAAAAACTTAATATATATAAAATATAAAATAATAGCATGTATATAACTTACTGGTTCGTGTGGTAAGTGGCGTCAAATGCTAAAATGTCTCCAAATACGGAGTAATTGCACTTAGAAACATCATCTGCCCAAAATAAAGACCTAAGTTCACTTTTTAAAGCTTTGCAATCAAAGGTGAAATTTTACTAGTTCACTTTACGTTGATTTAGAGTATCAACAATCATTTGAGAATCTCTATTACCTATGAACCGCCTTATGTCCCTACTAAAATTCTTGTAGTTGGTAACCGTGCCACGAATCATATGTTGACCACCCTTAATTGCGGTCTGGATTTTATGAGCAACATTTGGACCAACGTTAGCCATTCGAGCCATCTGTATGAACTCTTGATTAGAAAAGTTCAACTAACGACGCTTCCTGATCAAATCTTGATAATTACTATCTACAAGACCATGGTTGTGTTTCTCAACAAAATCATAGATAATAAAATGCCCGTTCTTAAATTTGACCCTTATACAGGCAGGGCAATCAGTAACCTTGATAGAAGATTGTAAGGCCCCATTCCCGGGCACCTCACAGTTGGTCATTCATTGCACATAAAATATACATTTATTTAAAACATCATAACGAAAATTAATTAAAACCATTTCATATATTTAAATGACAACTTTTGCAAAATAATACAGTACAGTTAAACGTTACAAAAGATCATAATTGCATTACATCATAAAAACGTCATTTTTATGCTAATGGATGTCGTACCAAAAAAAAATGCCAAGTAGCTGCCCCGTGTCATCCTCAGCAACTCTTACCTGCCAACTGGAAAATAGATAAAAGTCAGCGTTGCTGAGTGAGTTCTAGTTTTATAAATAAAATACTTTACTTTTGTTAAAACCTTTCTTTTCTTTCATACGCGATCATGCATCATACGTACAAATAGAGAATATTACTTTTAACTTTCATTATCATTCATTTTTCACCATCATAGTCATAGCATGCTTTCATTTCATGTTTTTCGTTAACATTCTCTTACTTTCGTTCTCATTCTTTCATAACGGACTTATTATCATTCCTTTACTTTCGTACTTGGTTACTTTCTTTCTTTCTTTCGTACGTTACGTCATTCTTTTATATTCATATGGATCGATGAACAATACCCGAACATTGTGCACGAAGCTGATGTTGGACCTGTGGTAATTAAACCACGAACATTGTGCCCGAAGCTGATCCAGTCACCTAGGGCAAGTCATCTCTCCCATTCATTCAAACCAATTAGTAATACCCCGAACATTGTGCATGAAGCTGATGTTGGACCTGTGGTAATTAAACCACGAACATTATGCCCGAAGCTGATCCAGTCACCTAGGGCATACTAAAGGGTCTTGTCAATCTTAATGATTGACCCTGTGTGCATCCTTTGGGGTAGCTAACCCGCATCACAGTTGAGCTAACGACAACGTGGTCGTGCACCTCCTTTCATTTGCTTGCAAGCCATTCTTTCGTTCATTTCGTTTTACTTTTCATCATTGTTATCTTTCATTTCGTTATGTTATTCTTTACGTTTTTCATTCATTTGTCATACTACGTAAAGTAATAACATAATATTTAACGTATTTTATAACATAAATTTAATACGTATAAATTCCATTAAAAGATAACACATTATACATACCATACATCATTCATACATTCCATAACCCTAAAACATCCCATAATCATGCTTAAAATGGCTAATCATTTCCTATAAGTCAAATCAGGTCAAACCCTAAACTTTCTGTTTTTCCTGAAATTTCAGAAAATATTCTAAGTGTCTAGGCGCATGGGCACTATATGGGCATTTCTGCCCTGTTCAGGCGTTTTGCTACTATACAGACGTCTGGACTTACCCTTGATCATTTTTCACTTAGACGCATGGGCCTATTTAGAGGGCGGGCCTTGGCGCAGCGGTAAAAGCTGTTCCTAAGGGACCGAAGGTCTCAGGTTCGATCCGTGGAAACGGCCTCCCCACAAAATGTGGGGGAAAGACCGCGTACATCTTCCCTTAAATGGGACGGACCCTCCCTGGACCCTGCGAAAACGCGGGAGCACTTTGCAGCATGGGCCTATTTAGGCGCATGGGCACTATTCAGGCGTTTGGGCCTAACACTTGGTCATTCAGGGGCATTTTCCAGACGTTTGGGTAATATTCAGGTGCATGGGCCTGACTTAGGCGCATGGGCACTTAGGCGGTTGGGTACTATTTAGGCAGTTGGGGTTCTAGGCGGTTGAGAACACTTAGTAAATCAGACCATTGGACGCATGGGCCACTGTTTAGGCGCATGGGCAACTAACTTTCACTAAACTAACATAAATCAGTCCTAATCTAACATATATCATGTTCTAATCTTAGTATTAACATTCTAAGCATCATAACATAAACATAACCACATATAAACCCCAAATTAACACCCTCACACATACACATTCACACACACACATGCGGGTAAAACCCATTTTTAACAAAAACATGAACACATGCATTTCGAGCCCCAAAATTTGTTAAAAACATGTTAAAAAGAGGGTTCTAGAAACTCACCTTAGCAGCTCTTGGGTATGACTTCCTTCAAAACCTGTTTGCTACAAGTTCAACAGCTAAAACCCACCAAAAACACACAACCAAACACACAACACAAATAAGCATACAACTGAGGCTAAGGTCGGTTAAGAACATCACATAACGAAGAATTCATACCTTGAATTTAATTTCTTCTTCTTGTTCTTAAAAAATACGAGAGTTTCTGCTCTTCTTCTCTCTCTCTAAAAAAACCGAATGACAAGGTGTAAGCATGCAACATGGGCGGCCATATTGCTTTATTCACCAACTTTTCAAAGTTTTGTCCTTTTGGACACTTTTAACCCCTCCTCTTGGGTTAAATTACATTTTCTTCTTTATTTACATTTATTCTTTCTCCCTCGTTTATAAAAATATCCGGGTGTTACAAAGATGTTCGTGAAGGTCCATAAGATGATCCATGATCCCTAGAATCAAACTGTTGACCACGAGGCTTACCGGACTTGCTACATAGAATATATTTATGCGTAATAATGCCATGTTTGCTCTTAGTAGTCGATAATCTTATATCAAAACCAGAATTCTCTGCATATAACTGAAACATTGGATAAATATCATCCAATTTAGAAAATTCCATGCCAGTAATTGGTTTCAAATCTTCAGGAGAGTTAGGGATCCAGTATTTAGTGCCATTAGGTGAATAGAAGAAGTTATTATAAATTGATTCCTCTTGGCCATTATCATTCATAACTAAAATCATAAGAGAAAAAAATTAATGAAAAATTATGTAAACTGGTTTACATAAATGTATAACATTTTTTAATCATGGATTTAAACAAACATGGAAAAGTATGTTCTACCTTCGTGTCAAACATAATTATAAACATCCAAGTGTTCATTCAAATTGGATGAATCTTGATTAATGTTATATGACGATCCATCATTGACATAGTTATGCATGTTGATATCAACCATATCAAATGCACCAGAAATATACACCTGCGGGAAACATCATATTTTAAAAACTAGATAAAAAAACATATATCTGAACAAATAATCTACTCAAAAGATATCTACATTTGAATAACGAACAAGGTGCATATAAATTTACCTACACGTAAATGTGAACAATGATATTAGTTTTCGATTATGAAACGATGCACCAGAAAAAATACACCTTCGGGAAACATCACCTTTGTTCAGCATAAATTATATGAAATTATTATATTTCGATTATGAAATGATGTTTATTAATAAACAGAATTGATTCTTCGAATACAATGATTCTCTTGCTGGCGTTGTTGCTGCTGGAGTTGTTGCTCCGGCCTCTGTTCGTCCTTCGCTGCCAACTACTTGCTTGTTGCTTATTGGTTTTGCTTGTTGCTTGCTGCTTGTTGGTGGTAGCCATCGTGGTGCCCCTGCGGGCTGCTTTGGCTGCTGTAGTTTCAGTCAACACCATAAATTGATTGAATGTAAGTTTTAATTGTTTAAGTTTTAATTGTTTGAGTTTTATTATAACTTGTAACTTGATTGAATGTAACTATCTAGGGTTTTGAACTGGGAATTTGGAATCTAGATCTTTTTATGCGGTTATAGTTTTTATGGTTTATGAATGATTAATGTTTGATTTTAGAGGTTTTAGATAATTGAATGTATGACTAATTGTTAATGTTATGTTGAATTTAGATTGATATATCATGGGAAAAGGGAAAACTGTTAATTCTTTTCTTCAAAAGAAAGGTTGTTGGTGAAAAAATTAAGGATGCAAATCATGAGAAACATAAAAAAAACTCAACTAGTGAGTCTATAAATCAACAAGAGCATCATGCTTCTGAAGTTCATTTATCAAAGGAATCAATGCTAACCAAGTTGATTTTAATAATCTTAAAAGAGACCCAGCTAAATGAAGACAATTATAGGATTATCAAGTTAGTTTAAGAGAACAAATAAGATGAGATTTTTCCTTGTTAGTTAGAGTATTCTCCTGTAACAAATGCTTCATAGTGTCTTTTTTTTATTTGTTTAATGACAAACCAAATGTATGCAACGGTAATTTTCTTGAATTACTATAACTTCTAGCTTCTTATAACGATGAGGTTGCAAATGTTATATTAGGAAACGCTCCTTATAATTCAAATTATACTTCTAGAAACATTCAAAAAGAAATTCTTAGTATTATTACAAATAAAGTACGGAAGCATATTCATAATGAAGTGGGGGATTCATACTTTTGTGTCATGATTGATGAGTCGCGAGATGAGTCGAGAAAAGAGCAAATGGCATTAGTTTTGAGATTTGTTGATGTAGAAGGGATCATATAAGAAAGGTTCTTGGACTTGGTACATGTTAGCGATACTTTATAATCAACCTTGAAAACAAGTATATGTAGACAACTTTTGCAGTATCAGTTTGATGTTAGTAAAATCCACGGTCAAGGTTATGATGGTGCTAGCAATATGAGAAGGGAATGGAACGGATTACAAGAACTTGTTCTTAAGGATTGTCCTTATGCATATTATGTTTATTGCTTTGCTCATAGGTTAATTACTTACTTATTTCTTTATTCTTTTCTTTGGTTTGACTAAATACTTAAATGCTTATTACGGTTTTGTTTTCTGCTCACAGGTTGCAACTTACCTTGGTTTATGCTTCAAGGGAAGTCATTCCAGTACATCATTGTTCTACAAACTTAGTTTCTATTATTAATGTGGCTTATGCTTCTAGTAAGCATCATGATAAGTTACAAAAGGCAAAGGCAGATGAGGTTAAGAATTTATTGGAATTGGGTGAAATCAATTCGGGAAGAGGACTAAATCAAGTTGGGATTTTAAGAAGACCTGGTGATACACATTGGGGTTTTCATTTTAACTTTGTTTGCAGTTTACTAAAGATGTTTGATGTCACTCGTGTTGTTCTTCATGGAATAATTGAAGACTTATCTCATACTAATTTTTCTCAACGTGGAGATGCTGATACAGCTTACAGTCACATGCAATCATTTGAGTTTATTTTTATTCTTCACTTGATAAAGAAAATAATTGGAAGAACTGACACGCTTTCTCAAGCTTTACAAAAAAAAATTCCAAGATATTCTTAATGCCATGGATTTAGTTTTATCAACAAAGATTAGTTTAGACGATTTAAGAAACAATCGATGGGATTCTTTCCTTGCATAAGTTATCTTTTTATGAAAAACATCAAATAGAAAAGCTGGATATGAACGCTCCATATACTTCTACTCAGTATCGGCCTCATAAAAAGGTCTTCATGTTACATTTGAACAATATTATCGGTTAAATTATTTACATCCACATTTGATAAACAGTTATATGAGTTAATCAGTAGATTCAATGAGCGTGCAATGGAGTTGTTATCTCTTACTTCAACTTTAGTATCAAAAGAGATTGATGTTGATCAGATTTGTCTTCTTGTTGAGAAGTATCATCCAGAAGATTTTACGAAGTAGGAGAGGATTTAATTAAGATATCAATTAGAGATTTTTAATGTTGAAAAGACAGAATATCAAGCTAAGTAGTGTATCAACTAATTCTGATCTATACAAAACTGTTGTGAAAACTAAGAAACATGAGACATATTATTTGGTTGATAGAGTGATTCGGCTAGTCTTGACACTTCCGGTTTCTACTGCAAAAACAGAAAGGGGATATTCAACAACGAAAATATTTAATTATCGCTTTCGTAATAAATATCAGATGAGTATCTCACGAATAGCTTGGTGATTTACATAGAAAAAGAAATAGCTGAAAATTTTGATTCGGAATGTATAATAGCTGATATCAAATATCTTAAAGATCGTCGAGCTGAGTTGTAATTCTTCGTTAAGGTACTTTTTGAATTTTATGTGTAAGACTGATCCCTTTAATGAAAATTATATATTAGATATTTATAGTTCTTATCGTTTGATCTGACCCGAATCGAATCGCCGACCCAATTACCCAAACATATAACCTCAAATGTGGAGATACAAAAAAAAAAAAAAATTGGTCCCGTGGCTGTGACATCCACCCCCCGCCTCCCTTATATTTTTCTTCAAGCTCCGCCACTGCTAGAATGTTTCTTGTGTATTATTTATAGACTATTTTCATAAAATAAACCAAAAAAGATTTTGATTATGATCAAAAACCTTTTTTGAATTATGATAGTTTTAGTTATTTGAAACGTGTTATCTACTTTACAGGAAACCGAAGTCATTCCTTCATCTATTTTTTCTAAATAATATTTAAATACCCTTGGAAAAAGCTGTGTAAGTTGTCAGTTGTATATTACGTCGCTAACTCATTTGTAATATTGTCATTTTGTCATGGTAAATGCTATTGAATTCTGTATGCGGTCCCTCATTATATTCCATCGGTGGCCCCTGGTAAATTCACTACTAACATCATCTTTCCCGACAAAGTATTAATGACGGAATATCAAGATGATGCACCTTAATTGAGTTCATCAGACCTATACATGCGTCGCTAAAATCACTCTTTTATAGTGATGTGTTGATATTGTCTTAATATTATAATCTAAAACGGTGTTTAATGAGAGGTTAGAACAGTGGAGAGCAGCACTAGAGCGCAGAGGCTTAAGGATAAGTCGCTCTAAGACGGAATACATGCTTTGTAACTTTAGTGGTGAGGCTGAAGAGGACACCCAAATCAGTATCCAGGGCATGACGGTACCACAGACGTCTAGATTCAAATACATGGGCTCGTACGTACAAGACGACGGAGAGATACACAGCGATGTAACTCACCGTGTGCAATTAGGATGGTGCAAATAGAGAGCAGCATCAGGGATCCTGTGTGATAAGAGGTTCCCAGCAAAGATAAAGGGAAAACTATACAGAGTGGCAGTACGTCCAACTATGTTATACGGAACAGACTGTTGGGCCATAAAGAAAATGCACCAGAGACAAATAGAGGTCGCAGAAATACGAATGCTGAGGTGGATGTGTGGACACACAAGATTGGATCGAATAAGAAACGACGCGTTTCGATCGAAGCTAGAGGTGGCTTGTATCACAGATAAAATACGAGAGGGAAGATTAAGATGGTTTGGGCACATAAAACGGAGGCTGATGGTAGCACCCGTCAGAGCAGTAGAGAACATCAATATAGAGGGTAAGATGAGTAGAGATAGACCTAGGTTGACTTGGGACGAGATAATTAGGCGAGATATGATAGAATTGCACCTCTCTGAGCACATGATCGAGGATAGGAGTGCGTGGAGGCGTAGAATTAAAATTAAGGACTTTTAGCGGGATCTGTGGATAGGAAGGGTAGACGTACACTTTCTGCGGGACCCCTGTTTTCCTCATTCTGCCCTTATACGCGATTCTTGCCGCTTACTTGACGTACGCATGTCCTAAGTATTTATGTGTTTGATATCTGTCACACCCCGACCGACGGCGGAATCATCGGAGCGGACGAGGGAATGATTGATTGTTCATAACTCATGATTGTCTAATAGTGAAAATAATATTAAAATCAGATTACAGGATAATATAAGTTCAACATACACAAATACAACAGTTAAAGTCACAAATAGTAATTGTCTTTTGTTTTGACTAAGTCCGGGTCTTATATGAGCATGTAGAAGTCCACTAACTTGCTTAACCTGAAATCATGTGAGAAAATAAAGTCAGCTAACGAATTAGCTGGTGAGTAATCATAGTTTTGAGTATACATATAGATTGATTGATTGATTGAGAATAATCCAATTCACAAGGTAACGTTAAGACTTATATTGTAATAGTAAAGCATATAGATAAACCGACACAATAACAACCCCTTGACTTGACACTTGCATATAATAGACTCCACACACAAACCATAGATTGACCCTTGCCTCTGACACAATCACCACTCGACTATTCATATAGGGTGGGTTTGTATAATCACCACTCGTAAGCCATATGGGGTGGATTATCCCAAACCAGTAGATCTACCATTGATACCAGGATTAATTGATTGATTGAATTAGGGTTTTACTGTCATCCAGTTTATCACAGTATGTTCACATAATTGCAAGTAATAACATAACCTGTCTTGAATTGAATTTAGAATGAAATAACAATAGAATATCATGATTGAATATATTGTATCACATGATTTCCCCCAAATAGGAAATGATATAAAAAGAGGATATGAATACTCACTTGATTGCTAAGATTAGAATCTGGATGTGATAGATTAAACACCAACGATTTCCTTACGATTAACCTAATGAACGGCGTCTCGAATTAGAATAATAATGATTTGGGAATTTGGGAAGTATTAGGATTTTCATTTGGTTTTGAATGGTAGTTTAAATAAACTAATTTTATTTAGTTTGAATGTCTTGAAATAAAATGAACTTATTGAATGTGATTACGTTTAGATTTTAATAAATGTATTTGTATCAATACTCGTAATTGTTTGGTTTATTATTAAAGTGTGGAAAAATAAATAATAAATTTTATTAATCAATTATATGATAATTAATTAATTAAAATATTTAATTATTTAAATGACTAAAAGAAATGAAAATGAATTTGGAAAGATTTAAATATAAAACTTTTATATTTAATCATGGTTTACAAGATTAATAAAATAAATAAATGTCAAGATAAAAATAACGAATATTATATTTGATTGTTAAACAGGTGTATATATTGAATTAATTGGATAATGTGATTTAAAGTCTATTTTTTTATAAAAAAATTAACTAGTTATGTTATTTATTTGAAACAATTAATAAAATAAATAAAATAAACGTTGAAATAAATTTTAGAAATTAATTTGGTTGTTTTAAAAATTTCTAATGTTTGCAGAAACCTTTTTATAATTTTTAGAAATTTTTTTCATAATTTTTGAAGCTTTAAAAATGGCCTAAAAAAACAGTGAGGTTGCCCGGGGTCGAACCCGGGACCTCTTGTTTGACATGGGAATGGGTAACCAGTGAACCAGGCTCTAAGCCGCGATAGAAACTGGGTTCAGATTGTTTTAAACACAAGTTCAAATCAAACCTTCAATTCCCAAAATCCATTCGAGCCCTAGGTTCGAATCCTCCCAAATTGAACCCCCAAACGATTCAGTTAACGATTACAAACATTGGGCTTTTGATCCCCATCAAAAATCGAGTATGTGGATGCTCTTAATTACCTGCTTCAAGACTCGATTCGACAAGAACAGATGAAGAACATGTCCCGAGTTTGCTTGAATCCAAAGGATGATCAAACCCTGATGAATTTCAAATTAAGTGCACAGGCAGCTTCGAATGAGGTTTCTGATTCAAATCCCCCTATCATTTTTGATTAAGGATGCTCGGAAGGTTGATTTCTCCAATGTTGCAGGTCCGACGGCTTCGAGTGTTCGAATTCGATGTATGTGTGTGTTTTAGATGAATTTGAGAGTTGAGTTCGATTAGGAATGAAGAAATGATCGAGTTGGTAGCTTTAATTTGTCTATTATTGTTGTTTGAGTGTATTAGTGAGTTGGATTCGGATCCGAGGTAAAAGTGAGATTCATAGCCGTTGTTGACTGATTCAACGCATGTTTTTGTTGGATTCCCGTTCGAAATGGATCCAAGGATTGACTCGGTCCGGTTGTGGGGTTCGAAATCAATTATTTTGAACGAATTTGGATCGCCGGAGCAATGCCGGAATTCGGTGCCGGACTTTCACCGGAAAACCGAGGGTGAAAAAGGGGCCGGGGGGTTGGGTTGTAAAATTTAATTTTACAATAATGGTCCCTGTGGTTTGTGAGTTCATTATCTCAAGCTTAAAACTTAGTTTTTTTTTTTTAGTTTCAAAATTACTAAATAACCCCTGAATTTTATTATTATTATTATTATTATTATTATTATTATTATAATTATTATTAATATGATTATTATTATTATTATAATTATTATTATAATTGTTGTAATTATCACCTTCTAACAATAATTAATGTATATATGTGTATATATATGTATATTTACTGAAATGCGCGATGTTACAATATCTGTGTGCTGTATGACGTATATATGATTGCTATTGTTATTGTTATTGTTATTGTTATTTGTAAGTGATCTCGTTAGTGAGTCGGGGGTTTTCTCGGAAGCGGTCTCTCTATCTCCCAAGATAGAGGAAAGACTAGCCTCCATCTACTCCTCCCAGACCCTACACTTGAGTGGGATTTACTGAGTATGTTTGTTTGTTTGGTCAACAATCCATAACCAAGCTCGTTTGTACAACTTTACATGATCGGTAAATTTAGTTTAATTCATCCCACATGATATATATGTCAACGAGTTTTTTACCAAAATAATGTGAAGGGAAACTTATTTAATAAAATACTGTAGTTTGGAAATTAATTACCAAAATAGTGTTGTTTGAAACTTTTTTTGTTTCTCACTTTTATTCTCATTGATTATTTTATAAAAGATATTTTAAATTTTATTTTTAATTATTTTATGGATCATATATTTGAATTTCGAGAAAACTTTTTAAATAGAACTTTTAGTTTCAAGAAATATTTATTATTTTCTTTCAAAACGTCTTACAATAACAATTTTTAAATGATTAATCACTGTTTTAAAATCACAGATATATTTTGATTTCTTTTAGCGTGTTTAAATCAAAATGTTTTTTTTTTCATTTTATTTCTTCTTAAGTTTTTAAATAGAAACTAGAGATATTTTCTAGCGTGATACGATGGAATAGTTTAACAAAACTAGAAACATGTTTTTATTTTTTTTAATTTTTTTAATTTTTACAGAGAGTTGTTAAACCCCATGTTTTAGCACGTTAAACCGTTAATCTCTTTTAAACGCAATTTAAGTGAAAAGAATGAACGGACTAACACAATCAAAACCAATTAAGGTAGTGCTAGCAATTTTTTTCGTAGTGATAGTCGTAAATCAAAGTTGTATATTTTGAAATGTTTATACAACCGTGCTATTATTCTTTGTAAGAGAGAAAACTAAAATTTGTAAGAGATAAAACTAAAATTTTTTTCATCCTAAACTATAAAAAAGGAAACTAATATAAATTACATCTGGATTTAAAAAAGTTTAATGAAATAAAAAACAATTCTAATTTTAATTGATATAAAATGTCTATTTTAAATAAAAAAATAAAAGTTTAAAGATATTTTCCTAAAAAGTATTAAATAACATGTTAAAAAGTTCAATTTTAAGTAACCAATGACAATAGGAGTGAGAAATAACAAAATTTTAAAACTACGTTATTTTAGTAAATATTTTAATAAAGACACCATTTTAATAAATAAGTTTTCTAATTATATAATTTTGGAAAAAAATCATATGTCAACTATATGCATGGATGACAGTTCATGTTAACACCAACCAAAGAAATCAGTGATCAACTGATCAATTTCTCATTTTCTTTATATAATAAAAACCAAAGATATGTTAAATATTATATTTGAAAAAATCTAGCTTACCAGAATTAGTTTTCCCTTACCAAACTAATCCTGCTGTCTTCATTATTGCAACGAATATAATTACATAAGTAGTCTTTTCATCATTTTTATCGAATATGATGTAACAGAAAATGATGTTCTGATAGAAAGTGTAAAAAGGTGTATTGACAAACACATCTGTAAAATAAGTTTATGATGAAAAGAATAAAAATGACAGAAGTTTAACATGTGTAATTATTCACAAACCTTTTGGATGCCTTAGAATCATCTTTTATTCTTTGCTTGTTACAAAGTTGATGCATAGTCACCTAAAATCAAAATAATAAAATGAATAAATCTAACAAGGTTATAAAAATGTTGCACCAAATTATGAAAGAGATACGCTTCTTTAAAAGAATAAAATTGTGTATCATAAAGCTTTTACAGTTCCTCCCTATACACATGTAAGTCATGTTCGGTAAGAAGTACGAAACGTTACTTTCATAAGAAGTGTTCCATCACTTTTATACACTAATACGATGCTTTTCTCATTCTTTTATAACATTCACTTCCCGTACACACATATAAAAGTTAATTATGTAATTTAGAATAGTTAAATCTCACACACTCAAAATCTACTCTTAAATTTATACTACTGTCTATTATGAGACTAAAATAGTCAATCATTTATGAAAAAATATACATATATTACACACTTTGATACTACTATCTAGACTTTAAGTTTTTTGATAATTATGTTATACACTTTTTAGTCTACCTACATCTTTAGCGTATCTTTCTTTTTTGACATTAAAAAAGTTTATACACCACACATATATATGTATGTGTGTGATGTATATATTGTTATTCGCATCTATTTTTTCCAAGAGTTGTCTAAGGAATCATCAAATGCACTTGTTTAAGTTTTTTTTTCAAGAACATGTATGTAAGGAATCTCGATTATTGGCATCATTTATGGGTTTGATATCTTGGTTTATTCTGATTCGTTTTGGTGTAAGAAGCTATTCACTTGATAAGTAATTTTAGCTGTATCTAAACAATATATTAGTATCATTTAATTTGTGTATTACATCACGTATATTCTTTATTATGTTTAATTATTAGGGTGAAGTTATTTTTAAAATAAAAGATATATAAGAAGAAAAGACTTATTATTAACGATTAGATCTTAGATCAAAAAGCTAAAAAATCCAGTGAACAAATAATTGAAGCTTAAATAATGCACCAAGGTTATTTTAGTATTAGCCACATTTTCAAGTTTTATTATTTTATTTAAACGATCATAACTTTTGCATACAATATTTTTAAAATAAATAACACCATAAAAACAAACTTTTTTATCTTTAAATTTCGCGTAATGTTGATATATAAAAATGGAAATTTTTTATGTTATTTAAGCTCATTGTGTAATATTTCAAATCATTGTGTAATATTTATCAGATCATTATGTAATCTCAGGTTATTGTATAATATTGGTTAAATCATTGTTTCTAATGTTGATCATTGTGTTTTTTATTGTGTTTTTTAAAATAATAACGTTTAAATAACACAATGCTAAAAATGTAATTTTTTTACGTTTTTGAGTTCATTGTGTAATTTTATCAAGTCATCGTGTAATCTTCGTTAAGCCGCTCATTATGTCAAATCATCGAGTTTAGTGCTCGTCATTGTGTTATCAACTGTGTCTAGTGCTAATTATTATGTATAATGTTAACTATTATGTAATGTATTATGTTTTTTAAATGATTATTTTTTAATAACACAATGTTGAAAAATATAAAATTTTTACCTTTCTAGTTCATTGTGTAATCCTTATCATGTAATTGTGTAATCCTTATCATGTCATTGTGTAATCCTTATCATGTAATTGTGTAATCATAATCGATTTAGAAGATTACAAAAGACTTGACGAAATTACACAATGAGCTAATAAAACATGAAAAAAAGTTTATTTTTTATTCAACAGAAGTGTTTTAAAGATTAAAAAATACTCGTTTTCATTATATAATTTTTTTTGTTTTAGCTTTGTAACCTTCAAGCTAGGTTCAAGTTGGGACTCCATCTTGATTAAGAATATTGTTTTGTTGATTTTTTGGCATTTTGTTTTAATTTTGTGTTTTAATTTTTTTAAAGTGAATTATTGTTTTCCTCCCTCTGGTTTGATCATATTTGTCATTTTCATCCATAAAGATTTTTCTCTTATATTTGACTCCTCAATGTTTGAAAAAGTTATCATTTTCATCCGAAAACATAAATTTCGTGAAAGAAATTTTATCAGCAACACGTAAACATAAATTAAAATTTCGTTTTTATATGAAAATTTACATAAGTACCCATTTCACAAATAATATTTAACATTTTAAAATAATACTTAATTACATGGGTGGTCCCTGTGGTTAGGCGGATTTCACTTTTGGTCCCTAACTCTCTGAAATTATAAAGTTGTTCCGAAACTTTGCACAAACGTAACAGAGATAGTCTTGAAACGAATAGACGTTAATTATCAATGTTAAGTGTGTGTAAAATGATAAAAATACCCTTAGTACTATAAATTAAAAATTAAAAATTAAACTAACTTTATGCACCCACCACAACCAACCCCCTTTCACATTTCTTCTTACCTATCTAGACTGCTATATTGTAACGCCCCAAAATTTCCCGAAGCAAGCCATTTAATAATAATGGGCTTTTAAGGGTTAATTTAAGAAAGAAAGGTAAATTAGTGGGCTATGAACTAATTAACCTTAATGGGCTATGGTTTTATGGGTTTAAGGGCCCTTAATCAGCCCTTAAACATGCATGAGCAGCCTCCAATCCAGCATTTGCAACCCTAGCCCTCAAAATTCGTAGAGAGAGAAAGTAGAGAGAGAAAGTGAAGAAAACTCAAGATTTGGAGCTTTAAAGGTTAAAAGATTGAAGATTTGGGTGTTGGAGCATCAAATCATAAAAAAGGAGCAACGAATCCAGGTAAGAATCGACCTTTAAACCTTTCTGTAGATCAAACCCGGATTCTAGGGTTTTGGGTTTTGAAAAGTTTCAAAGAAACACATAAAGGTCAAATTTTTACGTATGAAAACGTGTAAAAAGGTTAGAAATGGTTTCATGGAAGGTAAACCAAGGATTTGAACGTAAAAAGTTAAGATTTTAGGTGAAAAACGGGCTGGTTCGTCATTTTTATGCATCCAGCGAAACTGTGCCCCCGATCAGCGAAACTGTGCACTCATCCAGCGAAACTGTGCACTCATCCAGCGAAACTAAGAGAGTTAAACTACAGTTTCGTTGGTAATTTCGCCAGTGCCCAGGTTGACCTATAGACATTGCAAAATAGGAAATTCCAACGAAAGTTGGGCGCTCATGGCAGCGAATCTGTCCAGCGAAACTGGCAGAAGTGCTGCCCAGCGAATCTGGTAGCGAAACTACCAGCGAAACTGGCAGCGAAACTGCCAGCGAAACTGTTAGCGAAATTGTGAAGAAAATGACGTTTTTGTGTATTAACTTCCGTGCAGCTCGTGTATTTGGACTATAGCTTAGGTAACTTAAATTGAAGCTATTTTGCTAAGTTCAGGTGAGTTCTAGACCCCTCCTTTACCCGTTTTTAATGTTTTGGGGTGATATGCATACTAAACTACATACTTTTATGATGACGGTTTTTAAGACCTTTTATCAAGAAAATAAATTTTTCTAAAGTAAAATGTGCTATTTAAATAGTTCAAACTAAAGACATAAGCGAAACTTAAAGACATAAGCCAGGGGCGTTGCCCCTTGGACCCCACTAGGGCTACCGCCCCTAGAACCCCGCTATCAGGGGCTGCCGCCCCCGAACCCCCGCTGTCCCGCGGAGGGTCGGTTATCTGGTTTATCCCTCATGGTTGATGAAATATATTTGCTTAGACTAATAGTTTGCTTCTTATTATGTGTTAAGTGTATGTGAAAACTAAAGACATAAGCGAAACTTAAAGAACTGTTATTGGGCCCATAACGTGTACCTTGAGAAAGTAAAGCCTTGCAAGCAATTGATAAAGGAGGGTGCATCTGTTGTGCCCTCACCCTGATAAAGTAAATGCTCGAACAGGCAGGTCAGTAAGGCCATGAATTGGCATGAAAATAATGGCCTGATTGGGTACGACAGTAAGGCCTAATTAGCGTGTCGGTAAAGTCCTGTGTTTATCATAGGCACCGATAGTGACTAGGAATTAACGGATAAAGAAGAGTAATAATTAACAAGAAATGGTAAAGTACTGATAAAGTGATAGCCCGTGTGTATTAATGTTCTGATAGATGATGATTATGTTCAACTGTTAAAGCTAATACCTCTTACAAAGGTTATTTAACAAAGTAAACCTAGAATTCACTTAGCGAAGCTGACTTTTGTATGCATATCAGTTGATAGGTGAGCGTTAGGGCTTAAGGGATGGAGCATGGATCTGAAGCTTCTTGGTATCTAAAGACTGACATCCCTGATGGAGAAGAATTTAAGAGAACTTTAAAGAGTTTTTGATAGTTAAAGACGATGTTTATATTTTAATTTAACTGCGTTGTAATGAGTTGAAATTACTACATCTTTCCGCTGCAATATATATATATATATATACATATATAAGTAGATGAATGTTTTAAATCTATGTTTTTGTTGTGATTGACCAACTGTGAGGTTTCCTGGGATCAGGGCCTTACATATATCCATAAAAGCCTCCACCTTCAACCACCACCACTACCTTCAACCATTGTCACCACTAGCACCACCTTTAACCACCAGCACCACCTTTAACCACCAGCGCCATCCGATGAAGGTCGCCGATTTAGTATGGTGGTGACAGGTCGCCGATGAAGGTACCATCCGATTTAGTGGTATTCGCTGGTGATGGTGGTGGATGAAGGTTTTGATGGGTGGGCTGGGAAGATGATGATGCGGGTGGGGACCATCTTTTAAATATAAGGGTATTTTAGTCATTTTAAAAATTTGAACAGTCAAAGTTAACGTCCATCCGTTTTAAGGACCATTGTTGTTATGCTTATGCAAAGTTTTTGACCTACCTTGTATTTCATAGAATTATGGGCCAAAAGTAAAATCAAGCTTAACCACAGGAACCACCCGTGTAATTAAGTCTTAAAATAGTTGAGCTAAAATTTATGAATGAAAATAACAACTTTTCTCAAATCTTGGGGAGTCAAACGCAAAAAAATGGATGAAAATGATAAATATGACCAAACCATAGAAGGGGAAACAACAATTCACTCTTTTTTGATTATGTAATTGATTAATAAATAATTTATTTTTTCTTTTAATATTTAGTTAAAACCTTTTAAATCAATTAAATAACTTATGGGTTTTACCCACTCCACAGTTATAGTTTTTAAGATTTATAATATACCATTGCAACATTATTAACTATGCTACATCTACCTGATCATGTATCTACGTTTTAAATCCCCCCTCGAGAAGTACAAATATATATGTATAACGAACCTGACACATAGCCTTACCCGTAGCCAGAGGGCAGGATGGCTCATAGTTATGGGCCACACTAGCTGATCACTTTCAGGACGGAAGCATATGGGGTGCCTGGAAGAAGAACCGACACGACGGAAGCGTGAAGATCAAAGAAGAGCAAAAGATAGGAGCAATGAAGATGATGGAAACTAGATCGTGGTCAGGAGAAGAGCAAGAAGATACAAGGTGGAAGATGAGTACAAAAAAGTAAACTATTTTATCTCAAACCTCCCAACCGGATGCACCAGGGAGGGATTATGGAATGCTTTTTAGCATTACGAGAACCTCATGGATGTTTTCATTCCAAGCAAACGGGACAAGTGGGGAAACACTTTTGGTTTTCTGAGATTCGTTGATGTTGAAGATGGGTAGGCTTTCATGAAAACATTAGCGGACACAAAAGTGGATGGCAGGAAAATATGGATAACAATATCAAAGTTCAGAAGGCAGAGGGCTGAGGCCAAGCAGATGATAGGAAAAGCAGGGAATGCTCGTGAGAGACACACTGCTACCACAAAAGAGTTCAACCGAATGGAGAAGCCTCCCTATGGTAATCTCAAGACGGGGAAAACGTATAGAGATATGGTAGCCCCGGTCGGGGAAATCTTCAAAACGATCAGGGTTGGGGAAACGCACAAGAAGCACTCTTTGAAAGATGTCTCGATGGTGGGCGTAGTTCATAGTTTAACCATACTAAATGATCTAAAGTTCTACTTGAAAACAAGAAAGGGGGTCCCAGATTGCTCAGTTAGATAATTAGAAGGGCTAAGAGTCTTATTATCTTTAGCTGATAGCGAAAAGGCTTATCAATACAAAACAAATATGGGTCTGGCTTGGAAATCCATATTCTCATCACTAGAACCATGAGACGGGTGCGGTGCCGGTCATGAAAGAATTGCTTGGATAACCATTAGGGGTATTCCACCCTACCTTTTTGATAGCAAAACTTTTAACAAGATTGCAGAATCATGTGGTAAGATCATGTGGTAAGATCATGTGTCCATCCGATGCTTCCATGGGCGATGGAAACCCGGCTTTTGAGAGGATGGGTGTTCTGACAAGCTCAACCAAAAGGATACAAAATGAAGTATATGTAACCGTGGGGAATCATAAATATCCCTGTTGGGTGGGGGAAGATGATGACACATGGATTCCAGATTTCATGAAGCATGGGTTTTCCGACAAAACACCGGGTATGTGTGCAGTTCGCACAATCTGGGGAATGGGCTCACGGAGCGGCTCAGTGAACCGCCTGACCACGTCAGGGATTACTAGAAACCGAAAGATTCTCCTACTCCCAGAATAGAATTCCAAGGAGAATTCGAGAAGTCCTTGGTTAAAAGATCAACAGTTCCTTGCATGGAAGATGATATGGCATCCTCCATATTCGTGCTGCATAGGTTATCGCAAGGCACATGCATGCAAGGCGGTGGCGAAGACGGTGTATTCAATTCCCACAATGGGCCTGTGAAACAGAACTCAGGCCAGTTGGAAAATATTGGACCTTATAACTCAAATGATGCGGACTCGGACCCTTTCAGATTGGGCCCAATAATTGGAAAAATCATGGGCCAGGCCACATCAGATAAAGAGGTATGGGGAACAAATAAAAGGCAAACAAAAGAACATCATAGGGTGATGCCAAGCAGAACAGAAAACATAAAAAGAAACTGAACATTCCGGGTCTTAATGTGGAGCTGAGGGATGTGGGTAGATTCCGACTCAGCAGGCATTTTCTGAAACGAAATCCGAGAGTTCTACAGAAGAAGCATAAAGATCCTAAGTTGATGGTAGAGAAAAGAAAGGCTACAATTGAGGTTTCAATCCAGATCTCGAATGACGAGGCAACGGAAATAGCGGGATGTTCTTCCAACGAGTACCATGGGAGTCACGAAAAGTGGTACGACGATGGCGGTGCATGGAATCTTTCATCGAGCACTGACAAAATCGAGGATGAGGTAAATGATACTATGATAGTTAACTCTTTGGTGAACATAGACCTAAACGGGTTCCAAGATGAAATCGGGAACTGGTAAGGGAGGAGGGTGGAGCAATGGTAAATCAATGAATTGTATTTCTATCAATCTAAGGGGGGCGGTGATCCTGGTAAAGCCCGATGGGTAAAAGGAGTAAAGATGAAAAAGGAGCTCACTTCATTGCAATCCAGGAGACCTAAATAGCTGATGGATCTCAAATTAAAACAAATTATTTTTAGGGAAACTCCAAATTTGAAGCGGAAGGAGTAAACGTGGTAGGAAGATCTGGTGGATTGATCTCAATTTGGGATCCCTCAGTGCTTGAAAAACAATTTTGCATTAAGGATGGGCACTTCGTTGTCATTCATGGCTCTCTAAGAATGTTCCATGTTGCCATCTCCGTTTTCAACATTTACGCTCCCCATGAAGTCACGGCAAAGAGGGATCTGTGGAATTAAATTTTAAACCTCATGTCTAACCTCCCTGGTATCTTTATTTTAATGGGGGACTTCATGCGGTAAGATGCCCGGCTGAGAGGTTGAACTCCGAATTTTGTGATAAATCGGCAAGGGACTTTAATAATTTCATATTCAACGCCGGATTAAAGGAGTACACTATGGGGGGCAGAGATTCACGTACGTGGGTGGCAATAGAAACAAGCACAACAAGATTGATAGGATTATGGTATGTGATGGGTTCAAGAACAGATGGCCAACCGCAAGAGTAACTGCAATGCCGAGGGATGGATGGTCGGACCACTCCCCAATCCTTTTGGAAACGGTAGCCGTTGACTTCGACCTCCCCCTTTTAAGTTCTTTAATTCTTGGCTAGAGGTCAATGGTTTCGATGAGCTCGTCAAGTCCCTCCCTATTTAAATCTAGGTTCGTAGAATTAGAACAAACGAAAACAAGGTGCTATCCAACCTACATTCACAGCTGCATCAGATTGAGTCAAAGGCTAAATCCGGCAACCTAGATTTAAACAACTTGTTACTAAGATCTGACATCTTGGAACAAATCAAACTTATCCAAAAAAGGAAAAAGGAAGATGCTTTCCAAAAGGCCAGAATTAGATGGGCTATGGATGGAGATGAGAATTCAAAATTCTTCCATGGCATGGTCAACTCCAATATCTTGTCAAATAGAATCCATGGAATCATAATTCAGGGGCAATGGGTATCGGACCCTGAGGTCATAATGAAATCCGCGGTTGAGTTTTTCGAATCTAAGTTCAATATTAAGAATCGTAGGAAGCCAAACTTTTCTCTTTCGGGGCTCAAACTTCTGTCCAAGGATTCAGCCGCGAGCCTTACAATACCTTTCATACTATCGGAGATAAAGTATGTGGTTTGGCAATGCGGGGGTCCAAAGCGCCTGACCCGAATGGATTTAACTTCCGATTCATTCGGAAATTTAGGGACTTTCTTGAACGGGACTTCTATGACATCATGAACGGCTTCTACGATAAAGGTTCGATAAGTGAGGGTTGCATCTCAACATTTATTGCCCTTCTATCAAAATCAAAAGACCCACTCTCCTTCTCATATTTCAGGCCGTGAGCTTAATTGGAGTAATAAATAAAGTAATATCAAAGGTGCTACTTAACAGGTTGGAGGGTGTGATCAGGACGTTAATATCGGAAGAGCAGACCGCATACATAGCCAATCGATCTATATTGGATGGGCCTTTAATAATCAATGAAACACTTTAATGGAAAAAGAAATCTAAATCTCAAGCTCTTATTATAAAGCTAGACATAGCAAAGGCTTTTGATTCCTTAGACTGGAGTTTCTTGGATTAGGTTATGGAGCAGATGAACTTCCCCTTCCGATGGAGATCATGGATTCGGGCTATCCTACAATCAAGTAAGACCTCGGTCCTAATAAATGGCCGCCCGTCAACAGAATTCGAAAGCAAAAGGGGGCTGAAACAAGGTGACCTATTATCACCTTTTCAATTCATAATAGCAATGGAGGCGTGGTCGTGTATTATGAAAAGGGCGGTAAACAGTGGCCTATTCGAAGGCATACAATTGCCAAATGGTGGCCTAATACTCTCTCACTTCCTTTTCACTAATGACGTGATAATTTTGGGAAGATGGAGTTTAAGGAATGCAAAAAACATTGCAAAGTTATTACGGGCTTCTACTTAATCTCTGGCCTTAAAGTAAACTTTCATCAAAGCCTCACATTTGGAATGGGGGTCACGATCTCCGACCTCAATGAAATGGCGGGAATCTTGCACTGTAGGCCCGGTACACTCCCATTTACTTACCTGGGGCTAAAAGTGGGTGCAAACATGAATCTAGCAAAGAATTGGAATCCGGTACTAGACTCTTTTTAAAGCTAGACTATCTAATTGGAAGGCAAAAACACTATCTATGGGAGGACGGGTAACCTTAATCAAGTCGGTCCTAGAAGCATTGCCCTTGTATTTCTTCTTGTTATATAGGGCCCCGGCAAAAGTCATTGATGCTCTAGACTTTCTCTGGGGCGGAGATGAAAATAAGAGAAAGATTCATTGGGTTGCATGGGAGAAAGTCACATTACCAATTGAGAGAGGGGGATTGGGAATAAATCCATTAAAGCATGCAAATATGACCATGTTATCCAAATGGTGGTGGAGGTTCAAGAACGAAAAACATTCATTATGGTGGAATGTTATTTGGTCACTACATCACACCTCAAGATCTTGGATCCCATTTCCAGTAATATTGGGTCTAACCGGGGTATGGAAGAACATTCACAAAATAGGAGAAGACTTCAGGAGCATAAATTTGGATTTACATCACATGATTCTGAAAGATGATGGTTCATGTGATGCTAGTTCAACCAACCAAGTCTTTTGCTCGAAATACATGAAATCAATAATTGTGACCAAAGCGAACTTTGATGATGGAACTGCGTTTTCCTGGAATGGTTGGGTCCTGAAAAAAGTTAACATGTTCAATTGGCTGGCGAATCTGGATAGACTACCAACCCTGGTCTCACTCGCCAAAAGAAATGTTCCAATCTCATCTACGCTATGCATGGTGTGCGAGTCTGAAGAGGAGTCGGTGGATCATCTCCTCATCTCATGTGCCTTATCGGCACATGTCTGGTCAACAATAAGTGCTTGGTGTAATGTTAAAGAAATATACGCGTTCTCATACAAAGATCTATTGGCGATCCCGAACTTATTGAATGGAGATGAAAGCTTCAAAAAGGCAATCCATGCCATTATCATGACAACATCTTGGTGCATATGGAAGCATAGAAACGAAATATGTTTCGATCGTCTCTCACCCTCAATCAATAAGGTATTATGTCAAGTCAAGGTTGCGGTGACCACCTGGATTAAGGCTAGGTGCAAACAGAATGTACCAACTGTGTTGCACAATTTCCTGGTTACCAATAGTCCGGGTTAATCTTGTATTACATTCTCCTTTCTTATGTGTTGGTGCTTTCCTCTGTTCTGTTCTTCCTGGGGTTTAGCTTCTTGCTTTTTTTTTGAAAGATTAATTTTTTAATTGTGAAATCCTTTACCAAGTTAGTGGTTAGTGTTTAGCTTCTTGCTTGACCCCCTGTTTTTTGAATGCATTGTGTTTGCTTTGCCGTCAAAAAAAGTTATAAACATTTTTGCAATCATTAGAATTCGCAAAATTAGTATTAAATATTATCTTCTTTCGAGTTTTGAAAGTGGCACCAACTTGTAAAATTTAAAGTGTTCTTTTGCAGTATGTAAATGGTTTTTTATTGGGTCCTAATAAATAGACACCCACTTTTTTAAATCGACACCCCCCTATACGCCGCGTATGGGTCCATACGCGGCCCATACCCCGCGTATAGGGTACGCCATTAATGCGACATTAATGACTGACAACCGAAGTCACATCACTACACCTATACGGCGCGTATAGGTCCATACGCCACGTATAGGTCGGTGTCGATTTAAAAAGGAATATAAGCTATACGCCGCGTATAGAGCCATACGCGGCGTATAGGTCCTCGGGCAACTATGTCTTTCAAATTTTCTATTTTTTACACACACTTCAAAAAAAAAACACTCTCGTATAGCACTATACTCCACGTATTGATCTTCGATTTTTCAACATCCAGGTACGTATTATTGTTCATACATCATTATTATGTTAATCGTTCATTGATTTAAACGTTAAAGTAGTGTTTTATGCCCCAAAATGCGTGATTTAAAAACTGGATTAAAGAACTATACGCTGGTACAGCCCTGCGTATAGGGCTATACGCAGCGTATAGTTCTTTGGTTGGGGACGAAGACTCATTGGTGTGTACCCTATACGCGGCGTATAGATATATACGCGGCGTATAGGGTATTGCAATACGCGACTTGGGGGCCATACGTGGGTCCCCTATACGCTGCGTATAGTCCTATACGCGGCGTATAGGGTCGGATTCGACCTATACGTTGCCCTGTGACCCATACGCTGCTACCCTATACGCGGCGTATAGCCCTATACGCGGCGTATAGGGTAAATATATATATACAAATACATATATATGTATATACGCATATACATATACATATACATATACATATACATATACATATACATATACATATACATATACATATACATATACATATACATATACATATACATATACCTACATATACATATACATATACATATATATGTATATACACATATACATATACATATATGTATATGTACATATATACGTATACGTATACGTATACGTATACGTATATATGTACATATACATATATGTATATGTATATGTGTATATACATATATATGTATGTATACGTTGTTTTTGACCTATTTGTTCACCTGTGCAGATATGTCTTCCGATTCTGAGATTGAGGCTGACGTTGTTGACCATATTGCCGAGCATCCTTGGTTGCAGTTTGATGCCGGTTCCGTTGAGCACGCTAAGTGCTCAAAATTTATTCGGATGAAGATCGGTCATCAAAAGGCCGTAGATTGGGAGGTGATGGCTGAGTTGGGAGAGCGCGATCGTCTTGCAGCTATTATCGGAGACGATACGCCGTGGAGACGTCTTTTTGAGATCGCATTCTTACCGTCCCACCGTGAGCTGGTAGTGGAGTTTTTATCCACATTTACATATATTCGTCCAGATGAGATGGTGGAGGACGATGAGCGATCGGAGATATCTTTTACGCTTTGTGGACATGCACATCAGATGTCCATTGAGCAGTTTGCAGTTGTCTCTGGGCTTTATTATGAGCCGGAGACTGTTACCCCTCTGTTCACTGAGGGTATTACTGAGATGGAGGAGGGCACATTGAGAGAGTGGTGGCCTGAGATTGCCGGAGGTCCGTTTCAGAGGACTAAGGGCAGGGTCACCGGCATTCGAGATCCTCTCATCCGTTATCTGCATCGGATGATCGCCACGTCCATCACGGGACGTGGCAAGAGTCGGGAGTGGTGTACCATTCCCGACTTATTTTACTTATACTGTTTGATTACGGGACCAGGTGTAACCTGGCGAGGTGTTTGGCGGAGTATTTTGCTTCGTATTATCATCGGCAGGAGCGAGGAGCGGTGTACGGCGGCGCGTACATCACGTTGATTGCCCGATCTTTAGGTTATCTTCCTCGGCATCTTGGTGACGTGTCTCCGCCGATCGAGCCGGTGAGATTAGATCGTCGTACGCTATTCGGCATGCGTATTATACGCCAGTTTCCGGTTGGCATACGATTCTCTCTTCGACCTGGGAGATCTGGCAGCCGGCACCAGTTCAGCAGCTCGGCCCCGTCGATCCACTGCAGCAGCACGGGCAGCCGCATGATCAGCCACCACCCGACGAGCAGCCACATGATCAGCCGCCTCCTCAGCCACATCAGCCGCCTCCTCAGCCTCAGATCCCACGACATATTTATAGAGAGGTGAGGCTGCCTGCACGTGTGGAGACATTGTTGCAGGATATGTCTAGGAGCTTACGGCAGCAGAGTCGACGGCTCGATCGCGTTGAGGATCTGATGGAGTGGCAGTTCAGTCAGAGATGGCGCGGCGTTCTGGTACTGATCCTCCGCCGTTGCCACCGCCTCGAGATTACCCTGACTCCCCGTAGTTTTGTATTGTAATTTTTATTTTGTTATGTAATTTAAAAACTTTGTAAATATATTATCAGTTTATGTTTATCTTTTATGTTTATTATCAGTTTATGTTTATCTTTGTAAATATATACAGACATACATACATACATACATGCAGACATACATACATACATACATACATACATACATACATACATACATACATACAGACATACATACATACATACATACATACATACATACAGACATACATACATACATACATACATACATACAGACATACATACATACATACATACAGACATACATACATACATACATACAGACATACATACAGACATACATACATACATACAGACATACATACATACAGACATACATACATACATACATACATACATACAGACATACATACATACAGACATACATACATACATACATACAGACATACATACATACAGACATACATACATACATACATACATACAGACATACATACAGACATACATACATACAGACATACATACATACATACATACATACATACATACATACATACATACATACATACATACATACATACATACAGACATACATACAGACATACAGACATACAGACATACATACATACATACATACATACATACATACATACATACATACATACAGACATACATACAGACATACATACATACAGACATACATACATACATACATACATACATACATACATACAGACAGACATACATACATACATACACAAATACATACATACATACATACATACATACATACATACACAAATACATACATACACACATACATACAGACACACACATACATACATAAATAATTTTAATTCAAATTATATATATATTAAAACTCAAAAAATTAAAAAAAAATATACATATATAACTATACGCCGCGTATAGACCCATACGTGGCGTATAGCTCAGTCCTCTTGCGACCACGTACAGTGCTCTTGCGACCAATTATTTTGTACTATACGTGGCGTATGGCCCCATACGCCACGTATAGTACAAAATAATTGGTGGTCATGCGACCACTACAGTCCTCTTGCGACCAATTATTTTGCACTATACGTGGCGTATGGATCCATACGCCACGTATAGTACAAAATAATTGGTGGTGTCAGATGTACTTTTTGTACGATGTACGATTACATGGTACATACGCTGCGTATAGGATTCTATACGTGGAAGACGTGGCAAGCCTATACGTAGCGTATAGGCCCATACGCTGCGTATAGCGTCCTATACGTGGCGTATGGACCCATACGCCACGTATAAATTATTTCGATATGACATGACCCAATATTCGTTTTCACCTATATAACAACGATTTCGATAACACTTTCGATATTCTTTCGATTCCTGTAAATCCCAAACGTATTTCTCTCTCAAAATATCACACTTTTTATTCGTTCGGTATGTCGTTTTGGGACGGTAACTATTTGTTTGGTGAATATTCAAATGAATATTCGTTCGTGGTGGATAGTAATCAAGATGATGCGTACGTTCAATCTGCTTACGAGACAGGACTGCCAGATTTAAACCAATCGTATGTTCCCGATGATGAAGTTGAGTTTTGCCGAGAGTCAACTTACGACACGCAACAAAATAATATACTCTCGAGTGATGAAAAACAAACGACAAAAGTATCGTTTGAAACATCTCAAAATTTTTTATCTCTCGATGAGCTAGTCTGTTGGGCTGTTAATAGAGGACGTGATAATGGTTACGTTATTATTACACGAAGATCAAAGAAAAAAGAAGGTCAGGTCGTAAAGGTATGGCTTATCTGTGATCGTGCGGGCGAACACAAAAGTAAAGCGACAGTTAGACGATCTGGTAGCAAAAAAATCGGATGTCCTTTTAAATTGGTAGGGATATACGACAACAAACGTCGTTCGTGGAAATTAGAGGTGCGAAGTGACGAACATAACCATGATCCTGCTCAACATATGGAGGGGCATCCTTTTGTAAGAAGGTTTTCTCAAAACGAATACAATTTGGTGGAGCAGCTTACTGATCAGAACATGGAGCCTCGTAGCATCTTATCAGCTATTAAAAAGCAAAATCCTAATAACGCATCAATAACCAGAGACGTATACAACGCTCAATATAAGATAAGAAGTGAAAGAAAAGTCGGTGAAACACCAATGCAAGTCTTAGAAAACCTTTTATCTATTAAAAGGTACGTTTATTACACCCGAGGTTTTTTTTTTTCAATAGACTTAATTAAAATGAAGCCTAACTTGTATTTGTATCCTCACTTAACAACATCAATTTTCCTTCCTTTTTCAATTAAAAGGTATGTTTATTACACCCGAGAAGATCCCGATACTAATGTCGTAGAAGATATATTTTTTTGTCATCCTAAATCATACGACACTTGGCGTGCATTTCCGCACGTGCTGATGATAGACGCTACATATAAAACAAACATGTACAAGCTTCCGTTTGTTCAGATTGTTGGTGTGACCTCCACACACAAGACATTTTGTGTTGCTCATGCGTTTATTAGCAAAGAACGGGAAGATAATTTTGAATGGGTGCTTAATAGATTGAAAGATACGTTAAGCAAGTGTATGGAGCCGCGCGTCATAATAACAGACAGAGATCTCGCTTTAATGAACGCATGTGTTAAAGTATTTCCGAATGCTTCAAAGTGTTTATGCAGGTGGCATATTGATGAAAATATCGCGAAACACTGTAAAGCAAGTTTTACGAAAGATGACTGGAGAAAGTTTAAATATGCATGGGCACGTTTGTGTGAGTCTCCCACGGCGGAGATTTACGAGTATAACTATAACCTTCTTTACGAACGATTAGTTGAAGCGAATCGAGAAAGTAAGTTTTATTAAATTTTAATTATGTTTTATTATATTTTCAATATATAATTTAAGCGTGATTTATTATATTTTCAGAGGTATTGTCATATATAAACAGAAACTGGTTAGAGAGTTACAAAGAAATGTTTGTATCAGCCTGGACTAACTTGAACCGCAATTTTGGCCAACGCACAACAAATAGGGTGGAGAGTCAACATGCAAATTTAAAAAGATATCTTAAATCAACAAATAGCTCACTGGATAGACTTGTGGAGTTTGTAGATCAATTGGTGAACGCACAAGAGGTAAATTTAAAAGAAAGCTTTGAGACAAGCAAAATTAAAACCATGAATCATCATAAACTTCCGCTATTTGATTACTTAAGAGGCAAGGTTTCACACATAGCTCTTGATTTATTAGTTGCCGAAAACACTAAATTGCATGTGATGCGCTCTGCAAATGCAACATGTGGTTGTCATCTTTTCACTAGTTGTGGCTTGCCTTGTGCTTGTCGGCTGGAAAAATATGAACATTCTGGTAATAGTCGCTCCATCATTATCATTTTTCTATTAAAGTGACAAATTATGTATTAATTTATACTTTATAATGCAGGCACTAAAATTCCATTAGATGCAATTGACGTATTTTGGACGAAGCTTGATAACATTAAGCCATCATATACGGTGGATGAAAAAGTTGATGTTGAAGAAGAAATGGAACGGGTGAAACAACAATAATGACACAACCCGCAGCTATAAAATTTAGTTTGGTGGAAAAAATAAAAAAATTGTGTATCCATGGAAAAGTAACAAAAAAGCGCCTGTTGTTCAAACAGATATTCGCGGTCGTCCAACGTTAAAGGTTCAACAACAAAAGTACGACACTCAACAAAGTACGTGCGACATGCCGAGACATAGCTCGTTTATTGCGTCTCACATTTCCGGAAGAACAAGTTCAGCTGTAAAGCCCCAGAAGCCTGCCATGCAACGTAGTCGTTCAACCTCATCTAAAGTATCACGGGGTACTAATGAGTTTTCTTCGATTGTCGGAGATAACCAATTAAACAATATAAACAGGTTAAAAAATTGGATTCCGTCAATCTTTCATCAGTATATTTCACGTATACGAGATGTCCGACCCGATGGGAATTGTGGTTTTCGATCAATAGCTTTAGGCTTAGGGTTTGACGAAAATAAGTGGATGTATGTGCGGACACAGCTTTTAGAAGAGTTGGACAGACATGAATTGGAGTACAGAGAAGTTTTCGATACTTTGTACCCCGGACAGTATAACGAATTACGTCACACCATCGATTGGCAAAGTGTGGAACCTGCACCAGAAGAACATTGGATGATAATGCCGTATACGGGATTAGTGGTTGCTCAAAAGTTTGGGGTTATTCTTCATTTACTAAGCAATAATGGTTGTCAAACATTTTTCCCATTATGGGCTGATCCGAAAACTGTCATGCCTCATCATATCGTTTCGATTGTTCATGTCAACAACAATCATTTCGTCCACGTTAAGTTAGAAGGAGATTATCCGATGCCAACATTAAGTAATCTTTGGATTCTTAACCGAAGCGTACGTGCTGCAGAATGGGAGATTATGTATAGGATTCGTATCTCGGAATACAACGCAATAATAGAGAATAACCGAGAACCCCCGGCTTATATAAATTTATTTTAATTTATAATTTGTAATATGCGAATTATATATTTGAATTTTAATTTTATTATTGTATTCATATTGTATATATTAAAATAAAAACTCAAAAAATTAAAAAAAAATAAATATATAAGCTATACGCCGCGTATGGTTCCATACGCGGCGTATAGCTCTTCCACGTATGGGTCATAAGTCACGTATGAGTATAAAATGTCAAACCCTATACGCCACGTATGGTCCCATACGCCGAGTATAGGGTATAAAACGTCAAATCAACAACATACCCTATACGGCGCGTATGGACCCATACGCACCGTATAGGGTATAAAACGTTAAATCAACAATGTCCCCTATACGCCGCGTATGGACCCATACGCGGCGTATAGGAGACAGGGGTGTTGATTTAAAATTAAGGGGTGTCTAAATAAAGGGACCCTTTTTATTTTAAATTAATCATTGCAATTTATAATTGTCCAAAGTTATTGGTCCACGTGTGGTGACTTCAACAATACTTAAAATTTAAAATAAAAACAAGAATATCAATCATAACAAAAGTAACAATCCGTCTTTTTCGGGTTGATGATCTCTATGCTACTTTTTATCCATTTCCTTACCAAACATGGAGTAAAGCATACTCTTTAAATAATCACATTTAAATTCTCAAAACGATTGTTAAAAGAGTAGTTGAATGGGTGGTAATGATTTGCATTATAAATTTATATCATTAATAACAAATGCAAACAATAAACAACAGATAAATATAAATATATAAGTTTGTTGTGTATGAAGTAATTTTAGTTTTGTATAAATCATAGTTATATACGAATTGAATTATCTAACACAATGGACGAGACAAGGATTTCTTAGAGGTCAACAAACCAAATCATGACAACAACACTATCAAACCAAGGCTACATTAAGACTAATTATCCAACATAACAAGAAGTATATATGTGATTAGAACAAAGCAAGGACATAAAGATCATTCTAAAAGACAATATTGCTTGTATAGTTCAAATTAGAAAAGACCATATCAATTTTGAAGTTCAAAGGCCTAGAGAGAAGGGACATAAGGTAGCAGGCAACTGCCTTAAGCCAAGCCAGTTTAATGATTTTTTATCACAAAGCGATAAACCCTAGATTAATACTCATATATATGTCATGTATTTGTAATCAAACTATCCCATGGACATTGGCGCCAATATAAATGCAAGAGTCCAATGGGTAAGAATGATCCTCCTCCATCTTCGATTTACCAGGCCACATCCTTAGCTTCTGACCTCCACACGCTTGAATAACACCATTTAAGGCCCAACATGAAGGGAATTCTCCAAGTAACAATCACTCGACGTGAGAACAAACATTGATTTTTATAAATGTGAAAACACGGTTTAGAGAGAGAGAGAGAGAGATTATGCATGCAGAATTCATTCCCTCTTACCTCGTATTTATATTATTCGATGCTGTATATGTGATGGACATGCATGATGATTTGGGAGTAGTCCCAATAAGTTTGTTGCGTAAGTAGTCCCCACGGCTCACGCAATGGGAATGTCATGAGTTACGCAGATTGATGATAATTATCATGTCTTGGATGAGTAACATGTGTCTTTTATCTGTTTAAAAGCTCGACCCTGATCGATCCTAAGATTTCCGGTCCGGGTTCTTAACCATCTTACGTCCACACAACGTAATGTTGCATTGTGTTAATCTTTTTTATTAGTGTTTTAGATTATTAGAAAAGTGATATAAATTAATCTTGAAATCTTTCTATACGCTACGTAGAAAACTAAAATTACAAGGTCATTCAATAATCTCAAAACCACGTAGCATTATCCAATCCTTTAATTTCAACCACAAAGCAAGTAAATACAAAAACGTATTCCTGTTATCCACTAAGCAAAATAAGTAAAATCCGAGTCAAAGATAACACCAATAATAATAATAATAATAATAATAAAATATAAGATTCCACTAAACTACAACCATTATATAATCAACTTATATAAAAAAAATTAATATACAAAAAATATTATTAGATATGAAACAAGAAAACACAAACTAACTTTCATGACTTTGGTTTGAGTTTCCCATGATACGCTTGTTGGCAAATCGACCATGGTTTCTGTTTCTTCACGCAAAGCTCCGACGACACCGGACAACTCTTCAAACAATTGTCCCCAAAGCTGCCGGAGATCGCCGTTTCGCCGGAGAAAAACTCCGGCGACAACTTAATCAAAAAGTTTCCATCAAGAAACAGTCTACTCAACTTATTGTACGACTTTGGGATTCCTCCACGAAGCTTGTTGTAACTCAGTGTCAAAGACGCCAACATGGGGTACGCCGGAAAGTTCGCCGGAGGTTCGCCGGAGATACTGTTGAACCCAAGGTCGACGGCGATGAGGTTGCTGTTGATCATCGGCTTCAAGACCTCAACGCCGGTGAAGTTGTTGTGGGCTAAATTGACTTGTTGTAAAGAGGGGATCAAGAATAACCAACCTTGAATCGTTCCGGTGAGTGAGTTTTCGCTGAGTTCAATCACATCCAACTGAGTTAACTCGTTAAAGGCTTGTTTTGGGAGATACCCAGATAGCGAATTCGCTTTGAGAGCGAGTTCTATCACGTTTTTGGGGAGTTTCGGGATAGGGCCGGTGAGTTTGTTGTAACTCAAGTCGAGCCGAGTCAACTCAGTGAGTGAGGTTAGCGAGTTGGGTAGTGACCCGGATAAAGAATTGTGGGAAATGTCTAAAGTTTGAAGCTTTTTGAGGTTTTCGATCTCCGGTGGGATGCTGCCGGAGAACGAGTTGGACCCGAGTATGAGTGTTTGGAGATTAGGGAGTGTGAAGAGTGAACCGGGGATTGGACCGGAGATTTTGTTGTCGGAGAGGTCGAGGGTGGTGAGTTGGGTGAGTTGGGAGACGAGTGGGGAGAGAGTTCCGGTGTAACCAGCCGGGTCGAGGGTGAGTTGGGTGACTCGGTTGCCGGTGCAAGTGAGTCCACATAGGAAATGAGTTACATGAGGTGGTGTGCAAGGGTCCGAGTTGAAGTCCCATGAGTGTAAGCAAGTGTATGATGGGATGGTGGTCGGGTTGATGGCGGATTTGATGGCTTTAAGGGCGGCGATATCCGATGCTACGGTGGTGGCTCCGGTGGCGGTAGCAGTGGTGATGAGGAGGAGGAGGTAGATGATGTTGGTGGTGGACATGGTGGTGGTGGACATGGTGGTGGTGGTGGTGGACATGGTGGTGGTGGTGGACATGGTGGTGGTGGTGGTGGTGGTAGTGGTGGTAATGGTGAATTAGATGGTTTGTGAGGGGTTATATAACTTTGTTAGAGAAATGTAGGATGTGAAGGAATAATATTATGTATGTTTGTTTTTTAAGTAGGTAAAATGTCCCTATACTGGCCTTCTTGTATCCAGTTGGAAGTTTGGTATGTTATACTATTTTTTTTGTATGTATTTTTAAAATGATGTAATTGAATATTTTCTAATAATGATCATAATTTTCTTTTAATGTTGTTGATTACTATATTTTAATAGTAGAGAGTAAACAATTAAAATGTGTTTTTAAAACTATATCTTACAATTAATATGCTTTAAGATCAGTAGTGATAATATTTATATAAAATCATGAGAGATGAAAACATGTTTAACAACTAAGAACGTCAAACCCAAAATCAGAATATTTGGTGGTTCATGCAAAGTAATTGGCCGCCACAAGCTACCTTTAATGACCAATGTAATTTCTTATCAAGTGGGAAACCCACCAATTAAAGGAAAAGGAAATTAATGAGCCATCGAATCAAAATTTTCTTTTTCCTTACATGTTAAGCATAAAAACCCTACATGATTTTCTTCTATGTGCCCACATGAATCAAATCGAAAACATCTCAAACTAAAACACTAAATGTACCTCTAAATTCCCACGTCTAGCCTCAAAGACTCTAGATGTATTTAACTTGATATCATGTTACATAAGTTGTCACGAGGAGAATGAAAAGGATATAATGTACAAAGGTTGAAGGTGTGATGATAGGCGAGGAAGAGGGTGATTATTAGGAACATGAGAAGAAACTACAGGATAAGGAGGGTGGTGGCAGGGTGATGAGAGAATGGTAGGAGAGTTACAATTTTTTTTTTCACTTGAGTCATTGATATTCAGAGTTTGGACGTGTTACGTCGACTATAGATAACATGGTCTGAGCAAGGTCTAGTCACATGTTGTATATACTTATGTTCGGATAATTTTGAAAGTGATTTCCCAAATTATTTTGGGTTTTGAATCAATTTAATAATTTTTATATTTCTAGATTATATGAGTGATAATCTTAATTAACTCATGCATAACTAAAATTATTGTATCATTAGATGGTTACTTCAGTAAATGTTTAAATGATATAATTCATAAAACATAAAAGCCATCAAAGGTTTTATAAAAAAACTATAGATGTCACACTTTTTCTAGACAAAAATAGAGTCTCACTCCAACGTGAAAAATTAACCTGGGAGAAAAACCATGTTAAAAAGTTTATAAAAAGTCAAATCCAAATGGTATATAGTCAAATTTATAAGTTTACTAAAATCTGGATTAAGTATGCGTAGGTTGAAAGTTCGAGGATTGGATATGGAATTACAATTTCTGTTAGCTGAAAAGGGGAGTCAAAGTTGTCAGCATTGTTTTTTTCCTAGCATATTATATATGCACGAGGAGATTGGGATTAGGGTTATTATTCGTTACCTAATTCTCTTGTTCGGTTGTTGTTGTTCTCTCTCATGTGATCATCTTGATCTTCATCATCTTCTTCAACGATCTATCTTTAGTACTTGTGAATCTACACAATTTTTGTGCAGATTATTGGTGTATTAGTCTTATATTTTGAGTTTGTTAATTGATTAGTTCATTTGATATAGGATTGTTCATCTTATTTAAGTCTGTTCTTTGGAATTGGTTTATATTGTGAGTTCAATAACATTAGATTCATATATGTTTACATTGTATAAGATCCGATAGCTTTGGTTTTTTTTTATTCTTTCATTGTTTAGTGTATATATTTTCAGCAGAAACCCTAGATCTTGGGATATTTCTTAGTATTCTTTGTAGATCAATTCATTTACTTTAGTCAAAGTTTCTATACTCAAAACCCTAATTAGTGGTTGTTGGTTTCATCGACAACTTTTATGTTCGTTATTGGGTTTTATAATCTTGAACCCTTTTCCTTGTGTTGATACTAAAGTTATCATGCTCATATTCGTTAAGGTGCTAGGGTTTACACTTTAGATAATTGTCCGGTATTCATTCTTTTCCTAATCTCTATAAACCTAATCAAAGGTTATAAGGTCTGTGGACTTTATCAGAACACCCTAGCTGGAGGTACGTGCCCCTTTGATAAGATCATTCATTTCTTTTTTTACATTTAGCCTATCACATACTTTTTAGTTTTAGGCATCATTTGTATAGATTAGGAGTACCAATATCAACGATAAACAAGAAGAGCCGCACATTGTTCTTTGTTTTTCTATATATGTGATTGCATCTTATTTGATATTTAATTATGTTGTTGTTTTAGCTTGTCTGAATCCTTCTATCTTCGTGGATTTGTCTGAATGATCCTTCGATCGTCGTTGGATCACTTGTGTGATAACTTTACTTTTTGCGTGTTTGTGTAATCAACCTAAAGTAATCATTGATCTGCCATCGTAATGAGAAAACTTGGCTATTGTTTTGGTTGTGTGCGCGTTTATGTGCAATAATATATTCCTGATCTTTAAACACAACTAAAGGAAACATAGTTTCAACTAATACTTAGATTAGTAAATTGGATTTGTTAAGGAAACATAGTTTCAACTAATACTTAGATTAGTATTTTGGATTTGTGATCTAACGTTTTATCTTTTGGTCTTATGAACTGGGGATATGCTTATTTTTATCAACCTTTCTAAATCATTGTATCTTTTGGTCATATGAACACGCCGCAACACGCGTAATATAATTTTAGGTCCAATAATAGTAAAAATGAAACTTAAGGGAATATAAAATTACACTGTTATGGTAAATTGACTAAAACTCGTTTAGAAATTGGAAGTAAATTAGGTTTATTGATGGCACTTGTGTAATGTCATGTACTGATACAATCATCTTTACTTTGCTTCTCTTATCGCTTAAATCTCTTTTAAATAAATATTAAAGAAATGAATATATGCCGTGGGACTTGAGATGTTTTGCATGGAGTTTAATAACCTATTCTTACTTGATATAAACTTGAAAATGTAGCTATTGGAGAACATGCTTGGTTGATTCATCATACTATTTTAGATATGAATCATGTCTTTCACTGGTTATCTATGATAATGCTTTGAAGAATATCTGGGCAACGCAAATTAATATAATCTCTTTAATCTTGATAGCAAGTAGAGTATTAGTGGGCCGGTATCATGAACTTCCTATAAGAAGTTTTCATGGTTACCAAAACAAAACACGCTTACATCCCCTAAAGCGCATTCTTTGCTATGTTAAGGGAAGTCTTCATAATGATCTTCGGTTGTGTCCATCACTTGTTGATCGTCTGATTTCCTACACCAATGTTGATAGGGTTTCATGACACTCATCGTTCAACCTCTGGGTCCGTGTAGCGAAAATCTCGTGGTCTTCCAAACGCCAACATATATGTAGTCTCCCACTCTAGCATTGAAATTGAATATCATGGTGTCACCATTTTTGTTATTGAAGCATCCTAGCTTTATAATCTCTAGTTTGACTTACAGTTAATTTGTGTGTTAGAAGTTCTCAGTCTCGATGTGGGGGGGGGTGTTAGATTATAAGGCTACAACAATTTTATGTTATATATATATGAGTAAATCTCGGTTTTGGTCCCTGTGTTTTGCAAATTGACTCCACTTGAGTACCAACGTTTATTTTGTCTCCATTTGAGTACCAAATTTTAAAAAAGTTGTCTGTTTGAGTACCAAATTTTAAAAAAGTTGTCTGTTGCAGTCCTTTTGACTAACGGTGTTAATATTTTCTGTTAAATTTTTTTTAAAAAGACCAAAATACCCCTAAGGGCTATAAAAATATCACCATCTCCACCACACACCACATACCACCACCACCACCACACACCACCGCCACCACCACCACACACCACCGCCACACACCACCGCCACACACCACCAAATACCCTAAATCGCCGCATCGACGTTTTGCCTCTGGATCCCGCTCTCGGATCCAAGATCCTCCAAGAACCTCCGCACCGTCCTCCTCCGTAGATCTTTGGCGTTGATCTCCTTAAGGTTCATTGGGGAGGGTTCGGAGGAGAAGGGAGAAGGGTGGGCGGGGGATGAGTGTGAGTGCAACTGTAAGCATTGATGAGCTGTTGCATCCCCCGCAAGAGGGTCTGCACGCGGAGCTTCTCCTGTTCGAACCGGGTTTTCTCTTGATTGAAGATGACCTTGTGCTCCTTGAGACAGATGTACTCGTCCAGCATGTCCCCCAAACTCAGCAAGCTCTTCGGCGCCTCGTTCACCGGGGACTTGGAGATGAGATGCGAAGCCTCCTTCCGAAAAGTCGATCGGGTGCTGGGGAAGTTGTTGTCCGACAGGTATCGGTCAACGATGAAAGCCACCTGAACGGGGGTCACCTTTCCTTTGCCGATCACGCTCTCTGCTGCTTTTCTAGATTTCGTATGCTTCCCCATCATCAACCGATCAATCAATCGTAATGAATCAGCAGATCTGAGATCCAAAGCCTACAAGTAAACTACTAAAGTAAAGGAACTCGGGGGCGGGAACACAAAACAAACAACCAAGCAAGGATTCATCTTTTACAAAACATTTGAATTTTGAAATTTTGTTCCGGCGACTTCTGGAGATGAAACGTGAACTCCGGTGAAGGTGGGCGGCGGAGGTGTGCCAGCGGTGGTGTGGTGGTGGTGGTGTGTGGTGGCGGTGGTGTGTGGTGGCGGTGGTGTGTGGTGGCGGTGGTGTGTGGTGGTGGTGGTGGTATGTGGTGTTTGGTGGAAATGGTGATATTTTTATAGCTCTTAGGGGTATTTTGGTCTTTTTACAAAATTTAACAGAAAATGTTAACACCGTTAGAAATTTGGACTGAAACATAGAACTTTTTCAATCTTTGGTACTCAAATGGAGACAAAATAAACGTTGGTACTCAAGTGGAGTCAATTTGCAAAACACAGGGACCAAAATCGAGATTTACTCTATAAATATATATATATATATATATATATATATATATATATATATATATATATATATATATATATATATGTATCTATATATATGTGCATATATATGTATGTATATATATATATGTATGTCTATATATGTATGTATATATGTATATGTGTATATATATATATATGTGTGTGTATATGTATGTGTGTGTATATATATATGTATATATGTATATATGTATATATGTATATATGTATATATGTATATATGTATATATGTATAATGTATTGTCACACCCCAACCTTGACGGCGGAAACGTCGAAGTGTGAGGGTTAAAATTGTTCACAACCACATAACGCTATATTATAATGTAAAATGCCATTAATCAATTGTTTCAAACACCACATACATCAAAGTCTCAAAATAAATCAAACGAAACCGGAAATCCAATTGTTCTTATTAAGCCTAGGTCCATGTTCTAGGTTTAAGCATTTCTTCAATCATCGCTAAGCTTGCACATTACCTGAAATATGTTGAAAATAAAGTCAACTAACGAGTTGGTGAGTTCTCATGGTTTTATATACAATAAGTATACAAAAATGTGGCAATTCTAGTCAATAGTCCCAAGATAGTAAGTATATAGAACATGCATAGTTACAATCAAATCTCGACTGAACAATATGAATAAGCATGATTAGCTAAGTGTATTTGGTTCCCTAGTGCACAAGCATACGGCTCCTAGGAGCCGGCAATCCCTCGGCTTTAGCACCAAATAGGCTTGTCAAGCCCAAAGATCTAAGACTTCGCCAGACTAGCAATAGTTAATGATTGCACACGTATGTCACATCTCATATATTACTTAACATATTCAAACAACCACGACTATGTAAAGAATTGCATGTGCGTAATAAGTATCAAAACGTGTATGAGTAGGTTGTATAAGCAACATGTTTCACCCCGAAAGGTGTGAAATAAACGTAAAGCAGGGCATAAGAACTCATATGTTTGAATAATAGAAGACTCGTAGATGAAATAAGAGTAATCACAAATAAGATTTCCAACACAACGTCACAAGGCACCTAAATGAAATAAAGTAGCGCGTTATAATTTGTTTGATGATTAATTATGTTTTTAGGGTTGTAGGTCTAATAGGATTTATTTCTTATTCGTATTTATTACATGTTAATAATACGATCGTATTAATGGAACGAATGGATTTTTATACTTGAAATAATTACTTGTTTGCGCGTATGAGAAAGAATAATATAAATAAGAAAAGTTTGATTTAATTGTACGTTAAACCGGTTTTTAGAGATTGTATATTACAATAAATGATTTAACTATTAAAATGAACTATATTTATTTATATACATTTATATAGGTATAAGTAACTAAGTAACTTAATTGTTTGAATATATATATATATATATATATACAAGTATTATATTTACGCACTTCTTTTGTACTTTTAGAAATACAATAATGTATTTATAAATACAAAAGTATTTTTTTATAAAAGTTAATTTAGTCACAAAAATAGTTAAACAAAAGTTTTAGATAAATTCTGCATTTTATAAATATTTTTAGAAATTTTCAGAATTTAAAAAGGTTAAATAAATAAAAAGAAATGAAAAGAAAAAGGGACAAAAAATCAGAAAGGGAAAAGGGGGGTTACCCGGGGTCGAACCCGGGACCTCCCCTGAAGAATGGGGCGTAGGGACCAGTAACCCAGGGCCAAGGCCTTGGTTTTCATTTGTTCGGTAATTGTTTTAACCTTAGTCCCCCGGTTTACCCCAAATTTGGATGAACCCTAGTTTCATTCAAACCCAAAATCAACCCTCGATTCGGTGTTAATCACCTAAATCATCATAGGGCTTTTGATCCTTGAACGAAACCGAGTCGGATGCAGGTCTTAATTACCTTATTGATGTGGTATTGAAGGGGTTTCGGGTTCGATTTAGCTTCGGGTGTTCTTGATTTGGGGTTTTTTGATCGAGAGGATTTCTGGTGAAATTGAGGGTTAGGGGAGTTTAGGAACTTCAAAATGAACCGAAAGCCCACAATTAATAGGCTTGATTTCATGTGTTCGAGCTTTTCACTCTCGGTTTGAAAACGCGTTCGTAGTTTACCAAATTAGGGAGATTCGGTCTGTTAATCCGCGTTATTGGTTGATTGATTTATTGATTAGTCCGCGTATTATCTTTAGACATGATTGATTTGGTAAAATTTGTGAATTTGGTCAAGATTTGAATTCGGATTTCGCCACGGTTACTCCTCGGCTCGATTAGGAAGGTCAACGCGCGGGAAAATCATATTACATTATGGCTCGGGTTCGAATCATGGGGTCGAGAGGGTTGGGCCGGTTAATTTGATCGAAAATGAGGAAATGGTGGGGTTTTTGGGGCGCCGGAGCTCGCCGGCGTCCCTCGCCGAAAAACGGGGAGAAAAGGGGGGCGGTTTGGGTGTTTTAACAAATTACACAAATGGTCCCTGTACTTTTAAACTCCATTATTTTATGTAATAAATCTTTATTCAAAGTTTTCAAAATGACAAAACGACCCCCTGCACTTTAATTCTAAGTTTTATTATTATTATTATTATTATTATATTATTATTATTATTATTATTATTATTATTATTAATATTATTATTACCATTAACATTATGGTTATTATTTTTATAATTAACTAGTATTATTATTACTATTATTATTAGTTATTATTATTATTATTATTAGTTATTATTATTATTATTTTTTTCTTTTTTGTAATTAACTATTATTATTATTTATTATTATTATTATTATTATTATTAGCAAAACTAACTTTAAATTAATTAAAATTACAAGATGTTACAGTCTCCCTAACTTAAAAGAATTTCGTCCCGAAATTAAAAATGAAACTATGCGAATAAATATGGGTATTTCTTCTTCATGTGCTCCTCACGTTCCCAAGTAAATTCAGCGTCACGTTTATTCTCCCAACGAACCTTGACGATTGGGGTTGTGGTGGTTCTAGTCTTCTTCATAATGCGATCCATAACTTCAACGGGTTTCTCGACAAAGTGTAATGACTCGTCGATCTGGATGTCATCCAACGGGACATGCAGACCTTCGTCAGCCAGACACTTCCTCAAATTCGAGACATGGAACACAGGATGAATTCCACTAAGGTCGGAAGGTAATTCCAGTTTGTAAGCCACTTTCCCAATCCTTTTCAGAATCTTGAAAGGTCCTACAAATCTAGGAGCCAGTTTACCCTTCCTTCCAAAGCGAACAACACCCTTCCACGGTGAAACCTTAAGAAGAACCATCTCCCCAACTTGGAATTCCAGTGGCTTGCGACGTTTATCAGCGTAGCTTTTCTGTTGACTCCTTGCCACTTCCAGGTTCTTGCGGATGATAGCGACTTTATCGGTCGTCTCTTGTATGAGTTCGTGGCCGGTGATAAGATTTTCGCCAATGTCGGTCCAGCAAATCGAGGAACGACACTTACGACCGTAAAGTGCTTCAAACGGTGCCATTTGGATACTCGAATGGTAACTGTTGTTGTAGGAGAATTCTGTGAGCGGTAGATGTGTATCCCAGTCGCCACCAAAATCAAGGACACAGAGACGTAACAGGTCTTCCAGGGTTTGGATCGTCCGCTCGGTTTGGCCATCGGTTTGGGGATGGTAAGCCGTGCTTAAATCCAATTACGTACCCAGAAGTTCTTGCATAGTAGACCAGAAGTGAGAAGTGAATCGAGCGTCTCGGTCGGATATAATGTGAAGAGGCACACCATGACGGCTTACGATCTCGTCGATGTAAATCCGGGCTAACCTTGATGTCTTATACGTGTCGCGTATGGGTATGAAATGTGTCGACTTGGTCAATCGATCGACGATTACCCATATGCTATCGTGCCCGCGAGATGTCCGAGGCAGCTTGGTTATGAAGTCCATGGATATATGTTCCCATTTCCACATGTGAATTTCGGGTTGTTCGAGTAAACCACTTGGACGTTGGTGTTCCGCTTTAACTTTCGTGCATGTAAGGCATTTAGCAACGTAGGTTGCTATGTCTCGTTTCATTCCGGGCCACCAATATTGACTCCGTAAGTCCATGTACATCTTATCGGAGCCCGGGTAGATAGAATAACGAGTCCGATGTGCTTCGTTCATGATAAAAGCCCGAAGGTTATTGCGTTTGGGAATCCAGATTCGGTTTGCGAAATACATTAACCCATTGGCTCTTGTTTCCAATTGGGCTAATAGATTTGGCTCGAGTTCTTCTTTCATACTCCTTTCGGTTTGCACCGCTTGCTGGGTTTCTCGAATACTTGACTCGATGTAGCAATCGATCTTCAAGTTTTGTAGTAGTACTGTTGCATTGTTGACATCGAGTCGGATTTCAGTGTCAAACTCTACCAATGCGTCGAACCATTGACGTCGGTCGTGAGTCTCTTGAACGGAAACCATCTTTTGATGCGTCTTTCGACTCAATGCATCGGCTACGACATTTGCCTTGCCGGGATGGTATCGTATATCACAATCGTAGTCGCTAATTAGTTCCACCCAACGACGTTGCCTCATATTGAGGTCCTTCTGATTGAAGACGTGTTGGAGGCTCTTGTGGTCCTTGTAGACTATACATTGTGTGCCGTATAGATAGTGTCTCCAGATTTTCAAAGCAAAGACCACTGCTCCGAGCTCGAGATCATGCGTCGTATAATTTACCTCGTGAACCTTCAATTGTCTCAAGGCATACGCTATGACCTTTCCACGTTGCATGAGAACACAACTAAGGCCTTGTTTCGACGCGTCGCAGTATACCGTGAAGTCGTCATTTCCATCCGGTAGCGTCAGAATAGGAGCATTGCACAACTTATGCTTCAATGTCTCAAACGCCTCCTCTTGCTCGACTTTCCATTTAAAAGGCTTGTTCTTCTGAGTCAAGGACGTGAGTGGCTTTGCGATTTTCGAGAAGTTGGCAATAAATCGCCGATAATACCCGGCTAGACCAAGAAACGATCGAACTTCCGTCGGAGTTGTGGGTGCACTCCAATTCTTCACGGCTTCAACCTTCGCAGGGTCGACGTGAATTCCTTGACTATTCACAACGTGCCCTAAGAATTGTACTTCTTCAAGCTAAAACTCACATTTTGAGAATTTTGCGTACTTTTGTTCCTTCTTCAACAGCTCGAGGATTTGACGGAGATGAAGTTCATGATCGGAGCGAGACTTGGAATAAATAAGAATGTCGTCAATGAAAACGATGACAAACTTGTCTAGGTATGGCTTGCACACCCGATTCATAAGATCCATGAAGACAGCAGGAGCATTGGTTAAGCCGAAAGGCATAACCATAAACTCGTAATGCCTATACCGAGTGCGGAATGCAGTCTTTGGGATATCGTCGTCGAGGACTCGCAGTTGGTGATAACCCGAATGCAAGTCGATTTTTGAAAAGATTGCAGCCCTTTGAAGTTGATCGAAGAGATCGTCGATACGAGGAAGAGGATGCCGGTTCTTGATGGTCAACTTGTTAAGCTCCCGGTAATCGATACACATGCGGAATGACCCATCTTTCTTCTTCACAAATAAGACGGGTGCACCCCAAGGAGAAGAACTAGGGCGGATAAACCCCTTCTCGGATAATTCCTGGAGTTGGCTAGAGAGTTCTTGCATTTCAGATGGTGCGAGTCGGTAAGGTGATTTAGCCGCGGGGCCTGCTCCCGGAATCAAGTCGATTTTGAATTCAACTTCACGTACAGGAGGCAACCCACTAAGGTCGTCGGGAAAGACCTCAGGGAATTCTCGTACAACTGGAACGTCTTTGAGTTCCTTCCCTTTGGCTTTGGTGTTGACTACATAGGCCAAGAATGCCGGATAACTCTTACTTAGGCATTTCCGATCCTTAGTGCATGACATAAGCTTGAGCCCTTTGGAAGACCGTTCACCGAACACCTTCATCGTGTCACCGGAGGGTAAGGGCATGCGAATACACTTCTCGAAGCAGATGATCTCGGCGTGGTTCTTGGATAACCAATCCATGCCAATAATAACGTCGAAGCTTCCAAGCTTCATTGGAATGAGGTCGATAAGAAACTTATGGTTATCGAGACACAATAGACAATCGCAGATAACCACGTCGACGGTGATGGGTTCTCCATTAGGAACTTCGACGGTGAGAGGTCTCTCTAGATTTGAGCGAGGTTTAGAAAGTGTCGGCTCGAATTCTAAGGAAACGAAACTTCTATCGGCGCCCGAATCAAATAATACGTATGCATAGGTGTCATTAATAAGAAACATACCTGTATAGATTTTAAAAGGCACTTAAGGACATAAGCAAGGAATTTTAAGAGAAATTCTATGGAGATAGGGTTGAAATTTTTACGTACTGTTTACCACCTCATTGTTCGTTTGAGCTTGGTTCGCGTTGATGTTGAAGGCACGTCCACGAGCTTGTGGAACATTGCCCACAAGACGAGGGCATTGGGGCCGGTAGTGACCCGTTTCTCCACAATTATAGCAAGCTCGGTTTGGTTCCGTTACCGTTTTTTCCATTGCTCGGAGGCATGTTGCCACAAGATGCCCGTACTTGCCGCATAGTGTGCAGATGCGACACGGAAGATTTTCCGGATGATGGTACCTACACGTGTTGCACATAGGTAGAGGGTCTGCATAAGCCCTTGCCACGAGCACTTGTGCGGCCGGCGCAGTCCCGGGAACACACTGTCTTTGGGGTGGCTTAGATGCGGCCATGGCGTAGTTCCGTGCCGGTACAAACTTCCTCTTCTTGTTATCAGACTTAAACTCCTTGACCTCCTCGGGGGTCGTCTTCTCAGTTTTCTTGGCACCCTTTGCAGACATAGTGCCCGCTCGGATGTGGTTCTCCGTTAACTGTGCAGTGATGGTGATGGCTTCTTCTAGAGTTGCAGGTCGGCTACCCACAACGACATCCTGAATCTGAGGCGGCACTCCCATAATAAATTTTTCCATATTACGAGAAACAGTATCCACCATGTGTGGCAGCAGTATACTCAACTCGTGATGACGGGTAGAATACGCCAGGTGGTTCCCGCCATCCTGTTTCAGGTTCCAGAATTCCTCCTCTAGTTTCTGGATTTCACTTCTCGGGCAAAACTTGGCGATGGCTATGTTTTTGAATTCCTCCCAAGTTAAGGCCAAGATTGCGTCGGAGCCTCGGTTTCTCTTTTCGCTGTTCCACCACGTCAAGGCCCTTTGCTGCAGCATACTGGTGGCATACCTCACTTTGAGTGCTTCGGGGCTCTCACAGTTGACGAAGGTGTTCTCCATCCCCTCAAACCATTCTAATAGACCGGTGGCACCTTCCTTGCCACTATAACTGGGAGGCTTGCAGGAACTAAAATGCTTGAAGGTGCAAGACTGGTTGTTACGGCCTTGGTTTGCCCTATTTTCCCCTTGGCCGTTGCTATTGTTTGTGACGTTTGCGATCATAGTGCTGCTGAGTTCAACCACCATAGTCGGGATGACCGCAGCCATTTGCCGGGCAATCATGGCGGCAAGCTTACGGCCGGATCTTCCTCGGTTTCCGTGGTAACGAGACATGCTGGAAAAATACAAATTGGGTTAGGATCGGTTAAAAGGATAATAAGGATGAGCAGTTAAGGTAAGAATCATGAATTATACAGAATGATTCCATTTGGTGACGCATCACCATTTGAAAACGTTGACACGTCAAGATGAATTGACCCATTCGCCTCAGAAACTTGTGTATGTTGGTCATAGTTTATCACTCATCCCGGAAATCCCCAGGTAAGCATGACTGGTCCCGTAGAATTTATGCGAAATGCTTACCTTAGCCCGAGGGCCTTTTGCCAGGAAAACCAGAATACAGGTGTCTATGTACCACACTAGTTCTTTGGTTCATAAAATGAAAATCTTGATGGGATAATTACAAGATTAGACATAAAGTCCAAGGAATTTCTATCAATAAGTCCTACTCAGTGACGAGGATGGATTTAAGAAGTAGCAATTGCCGGGGAGAATCAATGTTTAAGATAAGTCTAGGGAGACGGGTAACAATATGTAATCATGCAGAAAGGCACCTATGCTAAGGCATCACATTGCACATAATAAGGCATAGCGTTAGGCAGCATGCAAACACTAAGTATGTATTCATAAGAATACTATTCTATAAGGATCATGCATAAACTATAGTCTAGGTCACCATTTCTAATAACCTAAATCCCTATAGTTATGGGCTCTGATACCAATCTGTCACACCCCAACCTTGATGGCGGAAACGTCGAAGTGTGAGGGTTAAGATTGTTCACAACCACATAACGCTATATTATAACGTAAAATGCCATTAATCAATTGTTTCAAACACCACATACATCAAAGTCTCAAAATAAATCAAACGAAACCGGCAATCCAATTGTTCTTATTAAGCCTAGGTCCATGTTCTAGGTTTAAGCATTTCTTCAATCATCGCTAAGCTTGCACATTACCTGAAACATGTTGAAAATAAAGTCAACTAACGAGTTGGTGAGTTCTCATGGTTTTATATATAATAAATATACAAAAATGTGGCAATTCTAGTCAATGGTCCCAAGATAGTAAGTATATAGAACATGCATAGTTACAATCAAACCTCGACTGAACAATATGAATAAGCATGATTAGCTAAGTGTATTTGGTTCCCTAGTGCACAAGCATACGGCTCCTAGGAGCCGGCAATCCCTCGGCTTTAGCACCAAATAGGCTTGTCAGGCCGAAAGATCTAAGACTTCGCCAGACTAGCAATAGTTAATGATTGCACACGTATGTCACATCTCATATATTACTTAACATATTCAAACAACCACGACTATGTAAAGAATTGCACGTGCGTAATAAGTATCAAAGCGTGTATGAGTAAGTTTATATAAGCAAAATGTTTCACCCCGAAAGGTGTGAAATAAACGTAAAGCGGGGCATAAGAACTCACATGTTTGAATAATAGAAGACTCGTAGATAAAATAAGAGTAATCACGAATAAGATTTCCAACACAACGTCACAAGGCACCTAAATGAAATAAAGTAGCGCGTTATAATTTGTTTGATGATTAATTATGTTTTTAGGGTTATAGGTCTAATAGGATTTATTTCTTATTCGTATTTATTACATATTAATAATGCGATCGGATTAGTGGAACGAATGGATTTTTATACTTGAAATAATTACTTGTTTGCGCGTATGAGAAAGAATAATATAAATAAGAAAAGTTTGATTTAATTGTACGTTAAACCGATTTTTAGAGATTGTATATTACAATAAATGATTTAACTATTAAAATGAACTATATTTATTTATATACATTTATATAGATATAAGTAACTAAGTAACTTAATTTTTGAATATACATATATATATACAAGTATTATATTTACGCACTTCTTTTGTACTTTTAGAAATACAATAATGTATTTATAAATACAAAAGTATTTTTTTATAAAAGTTAATTTAGTCACAAAAATAGTTAAACAAAAGTTTTAGATAAATTCTGCATTTTATAAAATATATTTAGAAATTTTCAGAATTTAAAAAGGTTAAATAAATAAAAAGAAATGAAAAGAAAAAGGGACAAAAAATCAGAAAGGGAAAAGGGGGGTTGCCCGGGGTCGAACCCGGACCTCCCCTGAAGAATGGGGCGTAGGGACCAGTAACCCAGGGCCAAGGCCTTGGTTTTCATTGGTTCGGTAATTGTTTTAACCTTAGTCCCCCGTTTACCCCAAATTTGGATGAACCCTAGTTTCATTCAAACCCAAAATCAACCCTCGATTCGGTGTTAATCACCTAAATCATCATAGGGCTTTTGATCCTTGAACGAAACCGAGTCGGATGCAGGTCTTAATTACCTGATTGATGTGGTATTGAAGGGGTTTCGGGTTCGATTTAGCTTCGGGTGTTCTTGATTTGGGGTTTTTTGATCGAGAGGATTTCTGGTGAAATTGAGAGTTAGGGGAGTTTAGGAACTTCAAAATGAACCGAAAGCCCACAATTTATAGGCTTGATTTCATGTGTTCGAGCTTTTCACTCTCGGTTTGAAAACACGTTCGTAGTTTACCAAATTAGAGAGATTCGGTCTGTTAATCCGCGTTATTGGTTGATTGATTTATTGATTAGTCCGCGTATTATCTTTAGACATGATTGATTTGGTAAAATTTGTGAATTTGGTCAAGATTTGAATTCGGATTTCGCCACGGTTACTCCTCGGCTCGATTAGGAAGGTCAACGCGCGGGAAAATCATATTAAATTATGGCTCGGGTTCGAATCATGGGGTCGAGAGGGTTGGGCCGGTTAATTTGATCGAAAATGAGGAAATGGTGGGGTTTTTGGGGTCGCCGGAGCTCGCCGGCGTCCCTCGCCGGAAAAACGGGGAGAAAAGGGGGGCGGTTTGGGTGTTTTTACAAATTACACAAATGGTCCCTGTACTTTTAAACTCCATTATTTTATGTAATAAATCTTTATTCAAAGTTTTCAAAATGACAAAACGACCCCCTGCACTTTAATTCTAAGTTTTATTATTATTATTATTATTATTATTATTATTATTATTATTATTATTATTATTATTATTAATATTATTATTATTACCATTAACATTATGGTTATTATTTTTATAATTAACTAGTATTATTATTACTATTATTATTAGTTATTATTATTATTATTAGTTATAATTATTATTTTTTGTGTAATTAACTATTATTATTATTATTATTATATTATTATTATTATTATTTTATTATTTATTATTAGCAAAACTAACTTTAAATTAATTAAAATTACAAGATGTTACATGTATATATGTATATATGTATATATGTATATATGTATATATGTATATGTATATATGTATATATGTATAATGTATATATGTATATATGTATATATGTATATATATGTATATCTATATATATATGTATATATTTATGTGTGTGTATATATATATGTGTGTGTATGTGTGTGTGATTAGTATAAGGGCTCTCATACAAATATATTATTTCCCCCTTTTACTTTATGAAATATATTATGATGAGTAATACATAAACCCTAATTAGGGATTTCCAATCGATGACATAACCTTCCGCACTAATCGTCAATCTTGTGTCTTGTGACGTCGTCATGCTAAGTTGTTGGTCTATACTTCGTGTTGCTACTTTCTTCATTTTGTTTTTAGTTATAACTAGAACTGTTCACAGACGCGTCGCGCCAGAGTGAAGTGGGTGGTATTGTTGATCAATAATAAATAAAGCGTCGATTTCTAAGTATCAAGGGTCTCACGTATATATTTACGAAATTAATACATAAATGCAAGTAAGAGAAACTGGCACTCGAAGGGTACGAGTATAATCATCAAGTATCGTATAAGTAATTCAGAAAAAAATATTAAAATTACAAAAAGAGAATAGAAAAATGGCCAGACAGGCTAGGAGTGGGAGAGAAAGAACTAACGACTCATTTATGTAAAGCAAATGTCTCAACCATCATGTTAGGTTAATAATCCAAACGAAGCCAATTGTACATATCTAAAAGAAATAATAGATTAAGAAAATCAATGCATGACAAAGCTAAACTATATATATATATATATATATATATATATATATATATAGCACGTGAGAATAAATATCAAGAAATACAAAAGCAAACCTAATAAAAAACAAAATAGTATTATTATTATATTTCATGGCTTGTGAAAGAATAAAAACATGATAGAGTTGTGTAAAAGAAGATGAAAAATACTTTTAAAATTAACCTATATGTATATAAATACATATCATGATACATTGAACAGTGGAATAATAAAAAAATATGATATGAGTTTTTGTACAACATGAATTAGAAGTTGTATATTGTTATTAAGTTATGATAGTAAATATTCTACGTGGGACCTACCATCAATTGATATTGTGAGTAATGCACTCAAAAAAAGAAATTTTAAGGGTGTAAATGATAAATGAAAAGCTTTGTGCATAATTATAAAACTCTTAAACTTCATTTTAGCTAAGATTTTCTCATTATCTTCTTACTCTAATAAAAGAGTAACTGAGATGCCACGTGGCAGCACCATAATCATCGAGATGCCACGTGGCAGCACCACAATCATCATCATCAAAATTTTCCCGCATCTCTCTCCTCTTAAATAATTACCTTAATTACTAATAATATTATTTAATATTCTTTTAAATTTAATAAATTGAAAAAAAGAGATCTATTTATTAATATTATTTCTAAATAAATAATTTTTTTATAAAATAATTAATTTTTCTAAAGGATAAAACGTTTTTAAAAATACTAAATATTTTAAAATTGATATTTTCAAAAATTCAAATTTTTAAAACAAAAATAATTACATTTGGGAGTTATAATAAGGAAATTTATAAAAATGACATTTTTATATGGTTTGTTTTAGAACAAAATGTTTATTTTTTGGAAAAAAATTAAAATTAAAATTTAAAAATGTTGATATCACTGTTTTATTAATTATAGTCAGTCATATCGTATCTTATAATATCATTTATAAATAATAAATTTATTATATTAATATGGTATTTATTAAATCCGTGTAATACACGGGTTTAATAAAACTAGTATAGATATATAATGGTACTTTATCATACGTTTTCCAATTAAGTATTGACGTGCATCCTGAACGTACATCGTTGATTTTACAACTTTCTGTTAAATAGTATTACCTATTGCTTAATTATAAGTTTTGGTCTTCGTGACTTGTTTGCTTCATCAGTCAAATTGATTTTCCAATGTTGGAATATCAGCTATGGATTGAAATTTAATTAGGTTATGTATTATACTATTTATCTGATATTAGTTTATCAAAAGAAGTTTTAATTTGAGTTCGGGTTTGTTTGATTTGTGTTGACTTTAGGTTAGGTTTGTCATTTGTTTGATTGTTGTTAAAAAGAAGCCATGAAAAATCATGATTAAGCCATGATTTATGTATGTATGTGTGTGTATGCATGCATGCATGTATATAATATGACATATTACATACTGTAATCTTATTAAGTCATTATATCTCTCTACTCTAATAAAAGAGTAAATGAGGGGAACACGTGTCAGCATCACCTTACTTCTCAACAATTTTTTAATTTCTGCTTATCTCTCCTATTTAATAGTTTCTATAATTACAAATAATATTATTTAATCTCTTATAGACTAAAAATATTGTTTAATAAATTAAAAAAAAGTTCTTTTTATTAATGTTATTTTATAAAAAATATCTTTTTATAAAATAAGAAATTTTTTAAAACAGTATAGTTTTTTTAAAAATACAAATATTTTAAAATTGATGTTTTAAAAGTTAATGTTTTATAAATAAAAAATGTTATTAAAATTGGGAGTTATAACAATTAATCTTTTTTAAAATGTTTTATTTTGAAACAAAATATTTAGTTTATTTAATAAAAAGATTTTAAAAAGTTGATATCATTGTTTTATTACTTATATCATTAGTCATACGTAAATTCAATTATGTCTTATCTATCTTATCTTATATATCGTTTTATAATTAATAAATTTTATTTTATTTAATATTTTATTTATTTAACCCGTGTAATATACGGGTTTACTAAAGCTAGTTATATATATATATTGAACAAGTTCAAACACATGTTTTTTAATGTAGTAATACCATACTTAAAGTAAAAATATCATAATGCTTGATTTTATTGTGTATTTAAAAATAACTTATAATAAGGCATGAAAATTTATTAGTGTTAAGTTTAGCCAAATGGGTGAAAAGTTTTCTAGTTTCTCAATTTAGTTTTTCTTTAATGATATATAATATTTGATGTAATTTCAAATATCTTTATTGAAAACCAAGTTGTGTGTCCGTCGTAACACTCAGGATTCTTCTGGTTAATTTACAACAACCAAACATGACATGTTAAGATCATATCCAAACACCAATTATTTTCTTATGGTATTCAAGTTGCGTATGAATTACCTATCGAAATACAAAGTTAATGGTTAACAATATTATTCTACTTTATCAATCTTGGGGGCGAAAATGTGGTCCAGATTCATTATATTTTTTCATGGGATTTTCGGCCACAAAACCCTTTTATGGCGCACGTTTTTCCGTACCCCCAAGCGTCGGTCAAGTGGAGTAATTTTTTCAACTTTCAAATCTAAGTTAATAAATATATAGGTTTTGTTAAGAAAAGCTGGAATATCGTAAGCGAATAATAGTTTTTTTTTTTTTTGTTTTACTCGTAGTTAGTTTTATAAAGTGAATTACTATTTTTATTACTGTACTTGGTTTGTATAAGGTAATCGTTTTCATCCAAAGGAGTAAAAGTAACAATGTTAGTCACATAGTTTTCATTAAGTGACGTTTTACATCCACTCTGTTAACTCCCATCAATAAAATCCATTAAAGCCACTCATGTGCCTCTTACATAATAAGCGTTTTACTTAAATTAAATTGAAAAAAAAAACTTTTGTTTTTTTACCAAATGCAACAAAAAAACATGTTGCATGCCAGGATAACAACCATGCTTGTGAACTAAATTTTAAGTGAAAATTAATGCAAACTCACCATAAACATATCATAAGGATCGAACTCATCATCTTGTTTTCAAACAATCAAAGCATATTGGAGGTGTGAGTCGATTTACCAAATGAAGTAGATTGCATGCCAGTGCCGATCGACTGAAGCAGATGGTGAGGCCATTTTCAATTAAAGCCTATGGCAGGCGTCAATTTAATGGGGTTGTTTGGTATATTGAATGAAGTTGTCGACTGAAAGAACATTGCGACTTGGAGCTGTACTACACATAGATGCTTGGGGTTTAATGCAAAAAAGGGTTTTTTTCAACATAAATTGACTCAAATGTCTTTTACGTGAGAGACACATGGGTGGTTTTAACAGATTATATGGATGGAGTTAACGAAGTAGATGTAAAATGTTAATTAACAGAAACTATTGACCAAATGGTTACATTTAATCTTTTGGATGAAAATTATTACTTTATATAAACCATAGTGATAAAAATAATAATTTACTCTAGTTTATATTTGGATTTTAATGAATTTAAAAGAACACGAGTGAAAGTGATTTATTTTTTTCAAATTCGAGACAGACAAGTAATCTAAAACTAAATAAATAAATAAACAATAATAATAACAACAACAAAAATAATAATAATAATAATAATAAATTAGACTTGATTATATTTTAAATAGCAATTTTAATTATCTATACGAATAAAACAAAATAAAAATTTATCACATGTCATCTTCTCATACTCTTTATGTCACATGTCACTAGCATAAAAAATAATAATTTAACAATCATATTAAATGCTAAAGATCTTATTTATATTCTTTTCAAATTATAAAACATATTTTTATTAAAAAATATGTTTTCTTTAAAAATAAATAAATATGATTTTTTAATATATAGAACTTTTTTTAAATGACATTTAAAAAACAAAAAAATACTAAAATAATCTCAGTTTTCGTCCTTAAGTTTCGCAAATTGTGTTCATTTGAGTACCAACCTCTAGTTTGCCTCTATTATTGGCTTGAGTTTTGCATATCATGTTCGCTTCAGTCCAATTTATTAACGGTGTTAACTTTTTCCGTTAAGTAAGTGTTAGATGACAAAAACACCCTTCATTTAAAAATAAAAAAATGACATTAGATAATAAACTTATTAATATTATTTTACAAAAATATTTAAACACTCCCCCCTCCCTCTACATAGGCCCTCACTAATCAGACACCCTGTCAGGTGATAAAGAAACACCCTTTGACTTTCTTCACGGCCCGTGAAGGTCCTTACGGGCCGTGACGGGTTCGAACTTTAATTCTCTCAACTGCATTTAATCACGGCCCGTGTAGGAACAAACTGCCCGTAAACGACTGCCCACACGGCCCGTTAACTACATACATAACGGCCCGTGAGGTCCTTCACGGGCCGTAATTGTCCTTCTGAGAATTTACTTTCCTCGTTTTGCGTGCACTTTTAAATTTTATAATTATGTGACGCGACGTATTATTCCTTGATTCGATTTAAGATTCTATATAAACCGTTATATATATGACTTGTTATATGGTTAGTGACAAACAAAACAGTTAAAATGTCTTCTCGTGGAGGTAGGAGAAGACGTCAAAATGAGTCATCTTCAAACTCACGAGATATTGTGGAAAGTATTCCTGATCCAATAGATAACCATAATTGGCAGAACGGAAGGAACTGGTCTCAGAATATTATTCACTTTATACGTAACGGTGACTCCCAAACATGTAGAGTGTATTACATGGGTCATTCCGATATTCCGTTACAATTTTGGCGTGAATTACTCGGAAACGTGTCTTTAGCTACAGAGGTATGATTTAAAGTTTTTTTTATATATTTTATTTTATTTTAAAATTCTAACAATTAAAAAGTTATTGTTTTATAGCATGTTCGGGCGTGGACAAATAGACTCACAATATGGAGATACGAAGAAATACGTAGAACAGAAGAGTTGCCGGGTAGTGATCGTTGGACGATTCTCCCATTTGAGTGGTTTAACTTAATATACTCGGGGTCCGTTAATGGTAACGAATATGGCGACGGGAGTGACTGTCTATATCCCGCGTTATGGGAAGTTGATACGGTAATACTGTTTTTTAATGTTTTACAATAAAAATCATGAATTTATAACCGTGAATTAAATTATTTTGTAGGTTTACGTACCAATGACTGATGACGAAGAAAATTGGTATCTTTTTAAGATTTCTATGGACTCACTACAAGTTCGTATATATTCTCCATACGAATGCCGACCAAATACGTGTGATGATTCATGGTGCATTCATCGTAATGCACGAACGATTTTCGTACAATTCGAATCGTACTTTTTACATTTTCTGTCACGTATACAATTTTGGCAGCACTCCGGACAAGAAGAAATCGAAGAACTGGAGGTATCGGGTGAAACCGTTTGGCCCCCTAACGCCGGTCATATTGGTCGAGATTCGGGAGTTGTAATTTGTATGTTATTGCGTAGGTTGGTTCAAAATAGATCTTTAGAGTGGCAAGAGGTTAGCTTACAGGATGCTTGCTTTAGATTCCGAAGATTTATGGCAGACGAACTGTATTCTAGACGTGTAATGTAGAACAGTAATGAAATATTTTATTAAAACATAAACGTTTATTAGTACACTTTTTTAAAAACGATAAACCGTTATTGTCACACAAAAATAAAACACATAATTTTTAATCTTCTTGATCTTTATAAAAGATCCAAGCCGCAAAATGGTTAAAAGAAATTCCAAATTTCTCTCGATATCTTTCTTGAGTTCTTGTCATAATATCCGTTTCATTCCATAACATATTTCGATTGTTGTAAACGTCTTTGTAGAGCTGGTGAAATGTCGTGACCTTCCTTCTCAAGTCAGACCACTTGTTGCTAAGTTCACGAGTGGTGCGATATTCTTCACGTTCGAGAATTTGATGAAAACGAGTTGAAACCCGGTTCCAAAATATTGAATTTGGCGGGATAGTACCTGAATTTTCGATACAAGATCTTACTAAAGTCACCTCCTCTTCATCCGTCCACGGATTTTGATCACTTGTAGCACTCATGTTTTGGGTATTGAGTAAATTTGTGTGAATTGTTTGTGTGAAGCGGCTGAATTTATAGACATAAAAAAGTTTTATACGGCCCGTGACAGGCTATACGGGCCGTGACAATGTTCCCATACGGCCGTGTAGTGTCAACGGTCTGTTTTTAAAAACTACAAAGCATCACGGCCCGTGAAAGAGGTCACGGGCCGTTTGGGAAATACGTAACGGGCCGTGAGGTCCGTCACGACCGTGAGGCCCGATAATATATAGGACCTCACGGCCCATTTGTTCATTTGCGCCCCCAAAACACCCATACGATTTACTCCGTCACGACCTCCGTATTTTCATTATTTTCATACCGCCGACTCCTTACTACGGTACGTATTCAAATTCGTATTTTATTTTTGTGTATTTTTCGTTTAAATATATTAAAATTATATTTTAAAATTCTGGAAAATTGAAATTTTTGGGGGTTACGGGCTGTGAAGGGGAGTCACGGGCCGTAACCTTTTGAATTTTCAAAGGGTTACGGGCCGTGACCGCCCTTTACGAGCCGTAACCCTTTGAAAATTCAAAAGGTTACGGGCCGTGAGGGCGCATCACGGGCCGTAACCCTTTTTGTTTTCTGGTGAATTTATTATTTTTTTTTTGCAGATTATGCCGCCGCGCAAACGTGCACGTCCGGATACCGAGCCCGAGGGTCAGGGTGCCTTTCTGGACCCACACCCTGACCTTCATTTTCCGAGGGAGACACAGCCACGGCAGAAGCTGTGGAAGCTGATTGGACGTCCCCTAAAGGGGACACGCACCATCGACTGGGACGTGCTAGAGGAGGTCGGAGACATAGCACGTGCCCAGGATATCATTGGGCTGGACGGAGAGACGCCGTGGAGGCGGATGCTTGATTTGGGCTCGAGGAGGGGCTACCGGGAGCTGACGTTGCAGTTTCTGTCTACGTTTCTATTCACTCCCGCCTCTGAGGATCAGGACCCCCACGAGCACATAGCGGTTCGATTTTTGCTGGGGACCGGTAGGTACGAGTTCACCCTCGCTCAGTGGGCGGTGACTCTTGGGTTTTACACCCACGAGGAGACGGAGGATCCTCGTTTTTATTCTGACGAGGTCCAGTCGGAGCCGGCTCCTTTGGTCGGATGGTGGCCGACCATTTCCGACCAGCCGTGGGAGGGCGCCATTAGGGCGACCTCCATTAGGGATCCTTTGCACCGGTACCTACACCGGTGCATTGCCGGCACCATTACCGGCAGAGACCAGAGCATGGAGCAGGTGTCGCTCCTTGACTTATTTTTTCTGAGGGCCTTGCTTTCACCTAGACGGGTGAATCTAGCTCACTGTATGGCCGCCTATTTTTTGATCGTCATTCAGGGCAAGGTAAAAAAATATTTATATTAATTCTTAATAAATAAGTATTATCTATTATGCGATTCATAATTATGCCTATTATTTGATTGTTTTACAGATGGATAGCCCGATTGTTTGCGGCTCGTACATCACCGTCATTGCCTCGCGCTAAGCGTTGTTTACGGACGCCCTAATTGCGAGGCAGACGACGGACACGCCGCCTCGGATTTTAGGTCGACAGACCGTCATGGCCATGGGGATTGCCGCCAAATTTGGCGACGACCTCCGATGGTCCACTGACGGTGGTCGGACCGTCTGGCAGCCGGTGCCAGACGTTGCTGAGGAGGAGGAGCAGCCGGCGCAGCAGCAACAGCCGCATCCCCAGCCACACGCCAGAGCACCCGTCCCACCGCCACCGCCTGTTCCCAGGACCATCATTCGGCAGATTCCGCCGACGGGGGAGTTTATGGCGGAGTCACTACATTTGCAGCGCCAGGACCACGCCTTGCTAGTATGGATGGCGGATGCGTACGTCATTTTTGCTGCTAGCGTGGGTATCGACCTCCCCCCTCGGCCGGAGTTGCCTCCGTTTGTCAGACGACCTGCGGGTGATGACGAGGAGGCTGCTGGGGGTGGTGATGCGGAGGATGCTGGTGCTGGTGTTGGTGATGCTGGTGGTGGTCATGACGCATAGATAGTAGGATTTTATTATTTTATTTACCTTTCATGTAAAAAAATTGAAAAATTATGTTTATATATTATGAGTTATTTTGGATGACGTTTAAATGTTTAATTATATGTTTACAATTGGTTGTGCTTGTGGAGGAAGTGGTTTGTACGAATAATATTAAATCAACCTGTTGGATAATAAAATCAGTACTTGAACCTACTCGTCCCACAGAAAGAAATATATAATCCTTCAGAAAATCCGACGCCAGGCTCTGCAATTATATAAACATACTTGAATCTCAGTCGGAAAAGTTGCACTGAAAACATACTTGAATCTCAACAAATATTATGCATCTCATATCATTAACATCCTGCTAACCAAATGCCCAGCTCATATAAACAAAATTCAAATGTTGAAAAAAATTCGATAATCTTCTTATTGCATTTTTCTTTGGAAAACGAAAGAATTGATTACATGTTTACAATTCAACAACAATAAATAATTGAATAAATAATAGATTACATGTTTACAATTCAACAACAATAAAGAATTGAATAAATAAAGAATTGAAAGAATTGATAAATGTGTAAACTATACTAAATCTACATGTTCAACCGGGTCTACGGGCCTTAGTTCAAGATATTTTTGAATTCGACTTCCGTATATAGCCTCCCAATCATTGGCGTTTTCTGTTTTGTACAAATGCCAATATTTGCTCGGAACAGGTATTGGATAGTCACCCACTAATCGAATTCTAATGAAATGGCAATCTTGAACATAAGCAATTGAAATTATATGATGTTCACTGATATCACGAGGAGATAACCAGAACGGGAAAAAAGTAGCGGAGTTGCCGATCGATATAAAAATTATAACCACTCGAAACCTGTTAGCAATAAGGATTGTAGCAGGTGGCACTGTCATCCAATTTTTATGTGGAGCCGCACCTAACCCGTTCCAGTTTAATGATTCCCTTATTTCGTTTATATCAGGAAACATCGCAGCGTACCTATGTCTGTTTTCATCCAACTCAGATATAAGTTCCGTACGTATAAAACGCCAGTGATTTTCACCATATCCCAGTGCGAGTGCTATAGCACGAAAACCACAATTGCCGTCCGCTAAAACATCATCCGCACCTGAAATATACGGGAAAAAGAATGATGGAATCCAGCGGTTAAACCGGACAAAATTGTTTTTATCTTCGTCGCCCGGGATATATGAAAACTTGGAACTCTGTTGAGATAATCCATCTTTGGCTCTTGATTTTGAAGACATGGATTGACTGCGCTGCAAAGGCCCTTGTTTTGACTTCACCACCGAACTTGAATATGTTGGCGGACCTTCAAAATTTTCTCTCGGTTGAACATATGAACTATGTCTGGGGGCGTCTAATATTGTTTCTTTTTGCTTATCTTTTTTGGACGACCCCGTGTATTTGTTTGGACTTTAGGAGGTTTTTTATCCGTTTTTGAAGGAGTAACGAAAGATTTGAAAATATTAATCAAAGATCTTTTCACATTTTCGGGTTGGACAAGTAAATGTTTTGTCACCATCTCCATCTCTTTATGTACATCTACTTGAACCTCCCGTACAATATACGCGGGTGAAAAATCTAGCTTCCTCCAAAAAACATCAATGACATCGAGCGGGATACATTGACCTATAAAATAATATATTAAATAAAATATAATAAAAGTTTTCATGAAAAAATAAAAACGTAAAAGAACATTCACCTGTTTGAAAGTAATTGTTTAATTTACAAGCACACGGAAGACCAAAGCTGGTAAAAAGACAGCAGCCACATGATTCTTTGGATATAATTAGATGATTTATCCTGTTAATCTCACCGACTAACATATCCAAAGCCGCAATAGAAACGTTACCTCGCAGCAATTTAAGCACTTCATGATTATGCTGCACCATAAGCATGATTTTGTTTTTGGTAAAACTTTCTTTTATAGCAATTTCTTGGGTAGCTAAGATATTATTAATGAAAGGAATAAATCTATCCAGGGTGCTATTGGTTGCTTTCAGGTAACTTTTCAACAACGAATGTTGGCTCTCAACTCGGTTCGTTGTGTGCTGACCGAAGTTATAACTTCTATTTATCCACGCCGACACAAATCTCTCTTTATAGGGGTCCAACCAGTTATTTTTTAGGTACATCAGCACTCCTATTAAAAAAATGCACTTATTTTTATATAAATATACATATATTTTTAAGAATAACACTAGAAAACTTACTTGAATGGTTGGACACCAATCTGCGATAAAGCCGGTCGTAATTATAAGCGTATATGTCCTCCGTTTCAGAGTTAATAAGTACCGACCACACATGCTGAAAAGCACCCACTTTTCATTTGAAAAACTCGCCTTACAATGTTTAGCAATATTTTCCGAAATATGCCATCTGCAAAGTAATCGAACAGCACTCGGAAAAACTTCTTCTGACGCATTCATCAGAGCGAGGTCTCGGTCGGTTAGTATAACACGGGGCTCCATACACTTATCTTCCAGCTTTGCTTTTAGTTGCTCTAACACCCATCTGAAGTTGACTTCACGCTCATAATCAATGAATGCGTGAGCAACAGAAAAAGATTTCAGGGTGGATGTCACACCAACCATTTGAACAAAAGGCATTTTATACAAGTTAGTTTTGTATGTTGTGTCAATCATCAGCACGTGTGGGTAAGCACGCCATAATGTGTGAGATGTGGGATGTATAAAAAAAACCCCGTCGACGGTATTTGTCGGTTCCTCAATGTGAGGGGTGTAAATATATTGATGTTGTTGTAGTATAGAAAAAAAAACCTGCATTGGGGTTTCACCAATTCTGGTGGACTTTTTTATTTTTGCCCGAGCATTATATACGGTTCGTAACCCAGACACGTTATTGGGATTTTGTTCCCTCAACGTGCCTAGAATGTTTCGAGGGTCAATATTTTGCTCGGTCAGATTCTTTACAGTAGAAAGCTCATTTTCGGTGAGCCTCATTGCGTATGCATGTCCTTCCAGGTGTTCAGCAGGTTCATGGTTATGAGTATCATCCACAATAACTATAATCCACCCATCTCTCTGCATCTGGTACTTACCCTGCAATTCAAATTGACAGTTTGTTTTTTTCGTGCCACTTTTTCTTAGAGTGGATGCTCCCTTATATACACCACCCCGATCGCATTTCAACCAAATTTTAACCACCAAACCATTCGAATTTCTTTTTGAACGTTTGGTGACAATAACGAACCCATTATCTCACCCCACGTTAGTTGCCCAATCAACTAATTCTTCACGAGATGAGAAAACCTAATCAATTTAATATTTTTAGTTAGTTATTACTAAATGATAGTAAAATGAAAGTAAAATTAAATATGATATATCTTATAACCTGATTCGTGTCGTATAAACCCTTTTTACCGGAACCAGAACCGTCATTATCCCCGCTGCTATCGCCACCGTTATCACCCCCGTCATCGCCGCCGTCATTCCCGACGTAATTGGACGCGAACTGTCCTAGATAGTTTGAAGCAGCCTCATCGTAATAACCGTAACCCTCCTGAGGGTAATAGTTAGATTCCGAACCGAATAAATAGTTGCTATCCAGAAAGACATCGTAACGTTAGATATTAACGTTTATATAGTACTTGAAATGGAATATTGCGTTTATGTAGTAGTTGAAATGAAATGAATTTATATCGTTGAATTATGAAATGAATTTATAAACTAACGTTTATATAGTAGTTGAAATGGAATATTGCATCTCGTCACATAATTAACACGAATATCGAGGAATATTACGTCATATCAAATAATGTAATAAATATAAATTTACACGACTATCGAGGAATATTACGTCATATCAAATAACGTAATAAATACAAAATTACACGAAAAACGAGGAATAATATATCTCGTCAAATTATTAAAAGTGAAACTAGGACCCGTAAGCAAGTTCACGGCCCGTAAGAAGATTTCCATACGGGCCGTGAAGGAATTCACGGGCCGTAAATCCATACGACCGTGATCGTATTCACGGGCCGTTACGTTTTTGAATTACGTTTCTGAATGACCGATTTGACTTGCGACAGACCATACGGCCCGTGAAGGGCCTTACGGCCCGTAAGCAGTACGTCCAGATATCCTGAAGGGCGTCCCTTTAGCAGGCCCCCTCTACATATCATCAATATCACCTACACATCATCATCTACCCATGAGTGCCACCACCAAAAACCACCGTCAACATCTCTACCTCCTCTCTCAATTTCACCCCATAACTACCGTTGCTTGAAGCCACTAAATTAGCCACTGTGGCCTTAAATCGTACAAAAACCACATCCGTCATTGCTTTCCTCTATATGATTTGGTACTCGCATCATGGTTGTGATACAAACAACCACTTTAATATATCACATCAAATCTTAGCAAAATCTTAGGGGTTTGGAAGCGACATAAACTAAGAGAGGGAGATGGGGTGTCTATTTTCCGTGTTAGTAGGATCTGTTTGATTTTGGGTGGTCAGATCAGCACACACGTATACACACACAGAGAGAGTAAACGTCAATGGTGGTTTAGGATGTGTTGGAGACAAATCGAGTGATTAGCGCGTGATAGTGTAGCAATGGTGGTTGTGATCTTGTAGGATTAGGGTTTGTTTAAAAGTAGGATTGTGTATTTTTGGAAAGAAGAAATGTGTAGGCCTAGGTAGTTGGGGGTGGCTAACGCAGGTGCACAAGGCGATGTGGCAGGCGGAGGTGGTGGTTATTTGGTGTTTTGCAGACGTTGACGATGGCGATGGAGGTGGCTACTGGAGGGTGGATGCAGGAGATGTTATTTTGCGTTGGAGAGAGAGAGAAAGAAAAATAGAGAGAGAGAGAGAGAGGAGAGAAAGATTAAAGAGGAGAGAGAGGAAAAAGAGGAGAAAGAGAAAAGAGAGAGAAATTGGAAAGTGAGAAAGTGGTGAGAATTTTTTAAATCATTTGAGAACCTAAGGTATTTTGATCTTTTTAATAAATTATAACAGAAAATGTTAGAACCATTAGTCAAAAGTACGAGAATAGAAACAATTTGTAAAACTCAGGTTAATAATAGAGATAAATTAAATGCTGGTACTCAAATGAAGATAATTTATAAAACTCAAGGATAAAAACCGTGATTGACTCATTTTTAAAAAACTTTTTTTGCCAAAAGTTTTTAAAAACAAAATTTTAGAATTATTATTATTTTATTATTACTTAACGTAGTTGATTATACGTAACTCGAAACATATTTATCTAAAAGTTATAATATAATTTCTAGCTATTAACTTAATATTTTAATCAACTATTGTAAAACACATATTTCTAAACTATTTACTAAATATTTATTTATACTTAAAAACCAACACATGTTATTGATCAGCAACAAACTATGATTTAAATATGTTTTTTTTTTTCAGTTGTTAGATTTAGAGTTGGAGTTAGAGGCGTAGGTTAGACACGCCCCTTGAAGCCTCATATATGAGCAATGTTGTTAGGACCGGATCGGACCGGCCGGTCCGACCGGTCGAACCGGGAATCGGAGGCCTGTCCGGTCCGGTCGATATAGGTTCGTTTTTGGAGCTTTGAACCGGCCGGTTCGAACCGAGTCGGCGGTTGGACCGGCCGACCGGTTCGGGTCCGACCGGATTTTTTTTTTTTTTTTTTTTTTTTTTTTTTTTTTGATTTTAGTGGGTAAAAACGGGGTGTTAAACCATAAATTAGTACTTTGTATATACAAATATAGTTAAGTTTTATATATAACTATAAAATATAGTATAAATCATATATAAATTACTTATATTTAATTACATATATAAATATAATTAAAATATAGTTAAATCCGGTCCATCCGGTCCGACCGGTCCGACCGGTCCGACCACCAAACCAGTAAGCCGTCCGGTTCGACGTCCGATCCGGTTCTGAGAACATTGTATATGAGTTCAAATCCTTTTGGTTTAATTTTTGGTTCATTTTTTCCTTTACTTTTCTTATATTTATTTTGTTAGTTTTTCTTATATTAATTATTAAGCAGTAACATGTGAGACATATATTGCTTTCTATTTCAATCTTCAAAACCAAACCGCAACAATTTCATATATTTATTTTATGTTTTTAACCAAGTTAACATCATTGTTTGCAAAACGCGTTAATATGCCTGTTTAATTTCTTGTTCATGTTGAACGGAAAATGAATTTGAATATTAAGAATAGGTTCAAGATGCTTCCGAGTTTTGAACGGAAAATGAATTTGAATATTAAGAATGGATTCAAGATGCTTCCGAGTTTTAAAGTCAAAGTTAGGAACTTTAAAACAAGGGAAAATTATCAAAATAAATATTTGACCAAACTAAATTACTAATATAACCATTGAAAATTAAATTTACAAAAAAACAACCAATAAAACGAGTCACTTGTCCATTCCTCACCACGTGTGTGCGAAAAATCCATAAATCCTCGTTGAAAAAGGTGATTGGGTGAGGGAATTACATAATCCCCTGCTGACGTGACAAAAATTCAGTGGTTCTTAGCTGACTGGTCGAGGAATCATGAGTTTTCCTCGCTCATAATTATCAAAAAAATAAAAAATCGCTAGTTTTATTAATTTTTTTCATTTATTGTTTATTAAACACTTAAATTGTTATTTAATTTGGTTTTCCCCCATATAGTACAAGCTTTTCTCTTAAAAAAGCATCAAATTTTAGTTTTCTACTTTATTCATTTTACTAGTTTAGAAAGTTTAAAAATACCTTCTTAGCACGGGTTGAATTAAAATATTAAACTAATAGTTAATATTTAATATTTAAAAATTTTAAAATAATTTTTTAGATAGGATATGATTCAGTTTACGTATAATCAACTATTTAAGTAATAACAATATTTTTAAACTTTGATCTTTAAAAAAATTTAAATAAATGCATTTTAAACATAATAAATTGCAATTTATTTAAATACATTTTTTTAAAGAGAAAGTTTAAAAAATATTGTTATTACTTAAAATAGTTGATCACACGTAATTTGAATCATATATTATCTAAAAAAAATATTTTACACTTTTTAAATATTAAATATTAACTATTAATTTAATATTTTAATTCAACCCATGTTATAAAACGTATTTTTAAACTAGTAAAATGAATAAAGTAAAAAACTAAAGTTTGATATGTTTGTTAAGAGGAAAGCTTGTTTTATGTAGGGAAAAACCACATTAAATAACAAATTTAAGTGTTTAAAAAACAATGACTAAGTTTTTTTAATAAAACCAACGATTTTCTAATTTTTGATAAATACTTTTTTTAAAATTTTATATTTAAAAAAAATAAAAATTCTAAGCGAGAAGTGACATTTTGGTAATTATGGGCAAGGAAAAGGCATGATTTCTCGCCCAACCAGCGAGAAATGGGACATGTCAGCGAGGAACCACATAAATTTTATCACGTCAGCAAGGGATTAAGTAATTCTCTCGCCCAGTCACCTTTTTCAGCGAGAATTTATGGATTTTTTAACCACGTGATGAGAAATGGACACATGACTCATTTTTATTGTTTGTTTTTTATTTTGTAAATTTAATTATTTAATGATTATATTAGTAAGTTAGTTTGATCAAATATTTATTTAGTAATTTTCCCTTAAGACAAACTATGTATCATTGAGAATCAATTCAAATAGCATCTTTCACTGCATCAAACATGAACAGTAGTTTATCAATTAAACTAAATGCGAGGACTTCCAATTAATTGCAGGCCACCATCACCAATGTGCAGAATTTCATCAAATGAATAGCCGCCATCACATGGAATCAAAGAAAGACTTTTGTGAAATTTCAAATGTACGTACGTCGCCCAGTCAGGATATTTAATTGGACTTATTTTGTTTTCATATAGCCGTTGATTTCATACGAAGAGGATTGATTAAAGTATGATCACAGCCCGTTAATTTTAAACCCGGATCAAGAAATCATGTCGGTTAATGCTTAGGCGTGTTAATTTTCTTGGTTTGGTTTCATCTGTTGTTTTCACTAGATTCTAATCATGTCAGCCAATTGAAATTTTATTAATTTTGATCAGTTAGGTTAAGCTTAAATATTTAGTAATCATCTATGACCTTTGACATGGGGAGTTTAGAGTGTCGATAGCTTCTATCTACAAAGACAGTAAAGATTGATAGCCTTTAGCAAGGTGACATTCTTTTTAATGCTTCAATACGAGTGTTGATTGTTAATAGTGCTGTTTAAAAAGTTCGTGACTTGAAATTCGCTCAAGAAAAGCTTGAAAAAAGCTTGACTCGAGAAAAGCTTGTATCTAAACGAGCCGGATCAGCTCGGCTCAGCTCGGTTTCTAAACGAGCTAACCCAGCCAGGGTTAGCTCTACTCGTTGGCTCGGTGTGTGTGTGTATATATATATAATATATTATTATTATTATTGTTATTATTACTAGTAAGGCACCCGCGCGATGCGGCGGCGACGACATCGACATATTTCACAATGCGATATTTGTTTTCTGAATACATGCGTGGTTTCTATTGTATAGTCTATTTATGTCATGAGCATCACAAAACTCAATTAAATAATAGCACACGAATAAGAAAATGTTTTTCATAAACATAGTACGTTAAAACTAAATATCTGAGCACACGAATAAGAGAATACAAGTCATAAACATAGTACGTTAAAAATGAATATCCGCATGTCAACTACTTGGATTTGATGAGATCATTTTTTGTCATAAGCCTTATAAATCTCAGTGACCTCATCGATATGCTTCCACCATCATTCTTCATCGGTGTCCAAACTAGAAGATTCTTATGTCACTTCCTTTTTTACCGCTACTAATTCTTGATTAAGACTTTCTTGCATTTTCTTCTCTTTGACTGAAACAGGCACTGAAGTTCAAATCTTGTTTTAATCCGGTCAAATTCGACCCTTTCACCCTCAAGAACCAGGTTGAATCCCTTACTGATTTCATCCAAAATCGAGTTTGACCTTCTTTGACCCAAACAGACCCAACAACCAATGAGTGTTTTGTAAGTTCTGCAAGTGGCAAAACTACAAATTGATGCAGATGGCAGTTTGATATTTTATAGTTTGACTTTTTAAAAGTCAAAATCAAATTGTGAAATGTTAGTTATCAATATTAATTCTAAAGATGACCAAACAACTATTTCTCCCCAAATCCATACAATGAGCAAAATTGTCTCTTAGAAACAGTTTGAAAGACTATATCCTAATCTATTTGTGTGCAGAATATTATTTTCTAAAATGACCCGTTATACTGTTTTGGTTAGAACTTGTTTTGATTCGACCAGATTGAACTTGTGTGCAGAACATTATTTTCTAAAACATGTTAAACTATTTTGGGTTTGAACTTGTTTTGATTCGACCAAATTGATCATTTTTTCAGACTGAGCTTATGACACTTGACTTTAAAGTGTAAGAAAGAGTGAACGTACAAGGGCAATTTTGGCATTTTAAAATGACAAAATTTAAGCAAACCTCATGTGTAGAAAAAACATACTTACAGATGCAATTTTGACATTTCGAAACTAAAAAATTGAACATATGATAGTTTGACTTTCTAAAAATCAAAAAAAGTAAGCATACAACTAAAAAAACTAAAGATATTACATGGGCATGTTTACATCAAGGTATTGCCAAAAGACTAATAAGACAATACACAATGGTAATTGCAACACACAACCAACAATGTTTTTTCACAAATAAATAATAGTGTAAACAACTGCAGGCAGCAACATCTTATCTACCTAAACTCAACTTGACAGAAGAGCTTACCAATGCAGAGTTCAAGAATCCACCAGACCTCTTATCGCATGGATTCCATAACAACCACATAATTAGTCATACAAGCTCTCCTGATCATTCTTCAAGAAGGTAACTTTCTGCACACTCAATTTTTATAGTTTTTATTAAAGTTTTGGGAGTAGGATTCTAAGATGATGATAAAAGCATGTTCATCCCCATTTGACCATTTTATATCCATTTGTTACATAATTCATTAAGTCTCTTTCATAGTGCATGCTTTTTCTTTTCATAAAATGCTTAAATGAATCCACATACATATACTAATGCAAAAGAGTCATTGATTAGATGGTAATTCAATCTACATTTGATTGTATTAGATGATGTGTCAATGGTTAAAGATTTTTATTAAACTATCTTTTTTTTGGAAAGCAACCTTCATTAAACAAAACCAGCCAATCTCCAAGGCAGAGATGGCCACCCAACCAATCACTTACATAACATCAAAACTAAAAGAAGGCCAACCCTCCCATTTAACTTCATTACCCTTACAACGACTATTAAACCACAGAAAACTTAGAGCCTTCACATCCGTAATAAGTTTAGTAACTAACACATTCGTCTTCTTGAATATTTTCTCGTTCCTAGCCTTCCAAATCCGCCATAACGTAATCACCAGAATGCCTCAAAGAATATCTCTCTTCGGCTGAGAATAACTGGAATTCTCCGCAATAGCATAAACGTCTTGAACCGAAAACAGAAAGATCGGGGGAATATGACACCACCTAGCGATACCACTCCACACACCGTTTGAAAACAAGCATTCAGCAGCAAGATGATCAATCGACTCTACCGGCCCATCGCATAGCACACAACCAACAGTCCCCACGATAATATTCCTACACCGAAGAACCTCTATTGTCGGAAGCCGATTTAAACCAGCTCTCCAAAAGAGCAGATTACATTTGGCTGGAATCCATCTCACCCATTGCGAATCATTAGACTACTCCATACTACCCGAATCATTGAACCATTGTTTAGTATCCTGAACCGATAAATTCTGCAGCATGTTAGCATTCCATATCCACATGTCCGGGCAGGCGTTCAATACAATGTCAGCAACCCGCCGAGTGCATTCGATCAGCTCTGAAATTTCTTGGTCCGTAACTGGGTACCTCTTCCAATCCCAAGCCATGATTCCCGATCTCCCGTTAGGATTAACTCTATCCGCTACAACACACCACTTGTTTTTTTCAAGTCGGAATAATTCCGGATAAAGACTCTTTAAAGGAACCCGGTTGAACCACGAGTCAATCCAGAATTTAATCTCCTTTCCATTCCAACCCGGCCTTGGAGCAAACTAGTAAAAGATGAGTCGTTAATAATAATACGATCCCCACTAGATACTATTTTACCCCATACCCCACGCACAGTTTTGTTGTAAGGAACCGTGAGCCATCTTCGTCTCGACCCATGAATAGCATCTATCACTTGCCTCCACGACGCCAACCCTTCCGTTCTATACCGCCAAATCCATTTCAATAAAAGAGCGTTATTACTAACATTCAACTTGGTCAACCCGAGACCTCCCAACTGTTTAGAACGTGTAACCACCTCCCACCTAACACAATGAACCTTATGTTGATCCACATTTCCTCCCCATAAAAACTTTCACACCAACTTCTCGAGTTTAGTCACAACCGCTACTGGGGCCTTGAATAGAGAAAAATAATATGTCGGAAGACTCTCCAAGGCCGATTTAATTAAGACGACCCTACCCCCCATAAAGAGCATCCTAGACTTCCATTTAGAAAGTCTTTTATGAAACACCTCCACTGTCGAATCCCAATTATTAATTCTCCCCATGTTAGCTCCAACTTGAATCCCAAGATACTTGAAAGGGATATCACCCGGGCTACAACCCAAAGCTTCTGCTTGTACCGAAACCTCTTCACCATTCAAACCAATACCATACAGAATGGACTTTTTAATATTAATTTGAGGCCCGAGCACAAGCAGAAGATCCTCAAAATTCTTTTCAAGGTCTTAAAATTAGACTCCGACCACTCCCCCATTAACATGGCATCGTCTGCGTATAATAATTGAGAAATACTTGGATCATCATTAGGTAGTTGTACCCCTTTAAAGTCCCCGTCAACACATGATTTTTTTACTAGACCCGATAGCGCTTCCATAGCTATAATAAAAGAAAAGGGGAAATAGGATCGCCTTGACTCATACCTTTGCCACAAGAGAACTCGAACGTAGGCGCACCATTGATTAGAACGGATGATCTAGCCGAAGATAGGACACCCGAGATCCACTTACACCAAGTTTCCGGGAAGTTCATTTGTCACATAACCATTAACAAGAATCCCCAATTCACGTTGTCGTATGCCTTTTCGAAATCAATCTTAAACATGAATAATCGCTTGCCCCTTTGTCTCGCCCATGCCACTACCTCATTAATAATCAACGGGCCATCCAGAATATATCTACCCTTAATAAACGCAGATTGGGTCTCATGAATTATCGAGCTCACCACTTTCTTCAACCTATTGGCAAGCCATTTTGAGATAACTTTGCTCACAATCCCGATCAAATTAATCAGGTGATATTCCCCCAAGGATACCGGATCGTTATCCTTGGGAATTAAGGTTATAAATGACGATCCAGCACCCCTACTTAGGGGTGTAAACGAGCCGAGCCGAGCCCGAGCTCGCTAAGGCTCGAGCTCGGCTCGTTTTGGTTTTAGGAAGCTCGAGCTCGAGCTCGGCTCGTTTATAGTTTTATTTATAAAGCTCGAGCTCGACTCGTTAGAAAATTTTCAAGCTCGAGCTCGGCTCGAGCTCGGCTCGAGCTCGGCTAGTTTATTGTTAAATTATTAAATTTATATTTTTTATAATTACTTTTATATTATTTATAAGCATACTTTTTATATATAACACAATATATATTATTTAACTATTTTTTATCACAATAATATATTTAATAATATAATTTATGTAAATATGTATTTATATATATTTAATATGTAAGTAAAAAATACATATATACAAAAAGCTCGTTTAGGCTCGCGAGCCAGCTCGAGCTCGATATCTTGAAGCTCGAGCTCGAGATCGTTTAGTAAACGAGCAATAATTTGAGCTCGAGCTCGGGCTCGAGCTCGTTTAAGCTCAACTCGATTCGAGCTTTTTTCGAGTCGATCCCGAGTAGCTTGCGAGCCGGCTTGGCTCGTTTACACCCCTAAGTAGGCATTAAAAATACTAATGAAATCATCCACCAACAATGGCCAAAATTTTTAACAAATCAGAAGTTAAACCCATCCGGCCCGGGAGCTTTATCGCTACCACAACTAAACACGACCTCCTTTATTTCTAGCTTCGAAAAATTCCCCACTAACCCCATCACATCTTAAGAAGAGAGTGTTTCAAACCGAAGCATCTTAAAAACAGACGAATCACCATCTCTTCTTTAAACTTATTCCGAAGAAAACCATCACCTCTTTTTTAACTAAATTAGGATGTGTTCCCAAACCCCGTTTATCATCATCCCGTTATCCCATTACTCACCTTGCGACTATTAATGAACCCGTGAAAGAACGTCGTATTCTCATCACCCTCCTTTGCCCACTTAACCCGAGACTTCTGTTTCAAGTCATTTCTATTCAAAAACTCAATATCTTTCACCCGCTTGGACCCCTCTTCAAATACCCACTGTTCTTCTTTGGATAAATCCCTATTTTCCATGATCACCTCCAAATCTTCTAACTCATTTTTAAGACCCACCATCTCCTCTGTTTCTTTTTTGCTAAACTCTTTTATCCAATCTTGAATAGCACCTTTAACTCTTTTAAGTTTCTCCATAAATTTAACATCCGGTTTCAAATCCGACCGCTGCTCGGACCCTAGCGCATTCCCCACTATTTCATCGATCCCATCTCTACTCAACCATGAATTGAAAAACCTAAACGGTTTTGCGCCATAGTTCCTAAAAACCAATTTCAATAGTAACGGGCTATGATCGGAATAAAGTCTAGCTAAAACTCTATACTCCGCATTAGGCCACCGATCACAAATATTAGAAGATACAAAATACGATCAATACGACTTAACTTATTACCTGCACAAAAGTGAACTTACGATTGCGCAAAATAAATTCACGAAGAGCCAACTCATCAATAAACTCGTTAAACTCCGAAGCCTCAGCAGCCTTGAATTTTGAATTCCTTCTTTCATCACGATTGTGGATACAATTGAAATCTCTACCAATAATCCATAGACCCGCCTCCGTATCAACCGACGTTCTTAAATCGTTCCATATACGTCTCTTATCCACCAACTTCTGCGGAACATAAGTATTAACACAAGATAGTAGCGAGCCATCATCTTTCAACTCTCCTGATACTATCAAAAAGTTCTCTTTCTTGTTAACAGAAACACAAGAAAAAACCTTTGGATTCCACAATGTAACGAGGCCACCTGACCGAACCGCTGAAGGCACCTAATCGAACTGATAATCACCATTACCCCGGAATTTACCTATATCAATTCCATCAATGGAAACTAAGGTGTTGTTTGTTTTTTCTGCAGGAAAACGTCTGCAGTCTGCGGACCACATCTGCAGACATCTATAGCAGAAGAGGTGGACCAAATGTCTGCAGTCTGCAGGAAAAAGACTGTTTGATTTTTAACATCTGCAGAATGCTGAAATTTCTTATTACAATCCCAAACTCCCCTAGAATATATTATCTTGATTTTTTAACATTACTAGAAGTAATTTCTTATTACAATCCCAAACTCCCCTAGAATCCTAGATTTATCATATGTATTCAATTCAAGAAGCTAGCATATATTATCTTGCTACCATAAAATAATAATCTTGGCTCATATATATTCAATTCAAGAAACTAGCATATATTATCTTGAACAAAAACATGAATTCATGATAGCATTCTAGCATCAAAAACAATCAAAATTCAGCACAAACAAGACAAGAACTACCTGCAACTCGGATCATCAATCAAACCGACATCCGTCTAACTATACTACCTTCCATCTTGTAATATATGCACCTGTAACCATCAAATTATGCAGTTAAATGGTTAATTCATTTAAATATCAACAATACATCACAATCTCCTGCACTTAAACACAAACAAAAATGAAAAACATCATTGAAGTTACAAACATCAAGTACAAATAAACCCAGGCAATAAAACAAACAGTTGGTGTGCATCACCTGTTCCTCACAAATTTAGCAGTAATAGGTCACACCCAATTCATATATATGCTTAATCAACTTCTTGATTACGTATTAAAAAAGCAGAAAATAAACTGAAATTCTTTATCTTTCAAGAATTGCTCAATTACGTGTTCTGAAAGAAACCCCATATCATGAACTTCAAGAAACTTCAAGGGTGAGATGGAAAAACGTACTAAATTAGGTCTTCTGTAAGCATCAATTCGTGAACTTTAATCAAACAAACATGGGGGGCGAAGGGCGACGGTGGAAGGGGTCGAAGGTGGCGATGGGGGGCGAAAGGCGACGATCGATGGGGGGCGAAGGGCGACGATCGATGGGGGGCGAAGGGCGACGGGGGGCGAAGGGAGACGGTGGACCGGCGACCGGCGACGGTGGACGTGGATGCAGCGGTGGTGTGGAGTGTGGAGCGGTGGTGGGTTTCAAATGAAGGAAGAAAGGGTTTCAAATGAAGGGAGAAAAAAGGAGGAAGGGCTAGAAGAGGTTGTGAAGACTTAAGAAGTGGTTGTACCACGTCTTCTCCGTGCAGACGTCAGGAAGACGTTTTTTAATGAAACGTCTTTCAAAAAACAAACAGTCTGTATACTCAAAACCTCTTCCCGCGTCTGCGTGCGCGCAGATGAAGAGGTGGAGAAGAGGTTTTTTCAAAAAACAAACACCATCTAATTGTGACTCTTGTAACATGATTAAACTCGCTTCATTCTCTCCGCGTAACCCCCGAACCCAATCGGCTTTGGACTCGGACCCCATACCCCGAATATTAAGAGACAACACATTCATTGGGCAACCTGTTGAAAGCCTTCTTCCCTTACCAAGTTACCAATCGACTGTTCAAACAACTTAATATTTTCAACACCCAACTTCTTCCCGATAACCATCGTTTCGATCACCTCTTTCGAAAGAGGATCATCCTTCTTTTCCATATCCACTAACTCAACCGGAGCATTCAAGTCTACCGTTGCCACACCGTTACCATCATCCGAGTCGACACTCACACATTTTATGAATCTATCTATGTCAAATAAATCTTCCCTTTCTCTTTGTCTCTTTTTGTCCTTTCAGGTCCCACCGGAGAACACGAAAGCTGCTTCCTTGACTTTTTCCTGTAAACCTTTCTTTTCTTTTTAAGATCTTCTTTCTCTGGACTAACCCCCACCAACTTGACCTCCACTGACCCCGTGTTACTACCATCGCTACCCATAAACCCATACTCAGGTAAACCTTGTTGAGAATTAACCACCACAACCTCATTCTCCAACCCTTCGGGATGAGGTTCCGGCTCCATAACCCTATTAATCTCCTCTTCAACAACCATATCCCCCTCTCCAATCTCTTCCTCCTCAGCACGACCTTCCGCCTCATCATCGTACAACCAATCGGGTATCCAATCTTCACAATCTTCTTTAACCATGATCGGAAACACTGATGACTTCCAATGCAAGTTAACATATTGATGAATTCTATGTGTAGACTTCGTTAGCACTCCAAACCTAACTTGAGAAGATCCTCATCCCCATCAGAAGGATTCGGCATCTGAAGAATTTCCCCAAATTTGGACGAAACATCGGATAAAACACTTTCAACATTTAAAGACAAAGGCACTCCCAATAATTTAAGCCATGCAACACGTTCATACTCACATATTTGACCTTTCCATGTGTCAAGAGTACCAAACACCCTTTCCCACGCCCTTTTTTATCAAAAAACCAATTCTTCTCTTCGATAGAACCAAACACTAGAATAACCGAAAGGCCACCCAAATATTTGATTCTAACCTTGCAATTAACAGACTCGCTCAACCATTGTCTTAGACTAGTTAAGAAAAAAAAATCTTTAACTTTCCCCAACAAGCCAATCCCATTCCATGTATTCCGAACCATTACCTCGTCTTTGACAGTGATGTCCATCCCCTCCTTCCCCGGATCAATATTCAACAAAGTGTCTCTGAATGATCTGATCCCCACCCTAGACATACCCACTACTATCCTTGGCCCTAACCGAATCACCTTTCAATTCAGGGGTTAACTCGGCCCCGTTGTCACTCTCCGATTTCCAGACTTTAGTCTCCTTACCTTGACCCTTCATACCATTCACAAATCTAGCGGGATAGCGTATAATTTATAACTACTAATCCATACATCCTTTAGGTCTGCTTCGAGTCTCAACGGGTTTTCAATATTGACAAACGACACAAATCCAAACCTCTTCCCTAGCTTATCATATTTCCGAGCAATGTACGTACCTTGTATCGCCCCGAAACCTTTCATAACATGAACCAAATCTGTCGAAGAACAGCCCTCGGGAAGATTCAAAACGAAAAACTTGGTAATCTTAACATTAGAACTTGATTCCCCATGCTTCTTTGACCTTCTGTCATTCTTGAATGGTACATCATACCATGTATTGACCTTGAAACCTTCCTTTGCCGCCATGCATGAAGAGAAACCCTAATCGCCAAAGAAGCTTGGTGGTTTGGTAGATCTTGAGATAACTTGAAGGGCTGCGACAGGGAGAGCGGCGACCGTGAGGGAGGGCGGCGACGGGAAGAAGGGCGGCGGCCGTGAGGGAGGGAGGCGACGGTAAGAAGGGCGGCGGGCGTAAGGGAGACGGGAAGGAGGGTGGCGGTCGTGAGGGAGGGCGGCGGCCGTGAGGGAGGGCGGCGAGGGGAAGGAGCGCTGCGACCATGCATGAGGGTTGTAATAAGTGAAGGAGGGCTGGTGGTGGCAGGTGGACCGGCAGGGCGGGTAGACTGGCGGGGCGGGTAGGCGGGCGGTGGTGAGGGGAAGGAGGAGGAGGGTAGTTCATTAAACTATCTATAAAGCCAAATGCTACATATATTGGGACAAATGTGTATGTGATTGTACCTGTTGATTGAACTGAGCAAGACCGGAAATTTTTTGAGTATAAGTAGCTTTCAGAAGGAACGAATTCAACAATTTCAAGAGCCTGCAATGACCAGATCATAAACATGAATAACAAGTGCACCATGTAGCAAACATGAATAACAAGTGCAATTTACAATAAACAAATTCATAGAATCAATAGAAACCCAACAAAAATAATAACTAAATACCTAAATAATCTTCAATGCTAATGGCTTTGATTGTTATAAACTCTTAGTGATGCAGGATGTTGGAGTCATCATATAATCTGTTATTTGGGAAGCTCGGTCAAACTACAGCAAATCATTTCAGTACAATATTATTACTCAAGCCAATTGAAGATCGTCATGTGGATTTAATAGCAAGTGTATCCATCAAAGCATTTCATTACTTACATATACTTATTTTACCATTTTACCACCAATTTGTAAGATGACCCAATACCAAAAAAATACAACCTAATCTGAAGCGTTACCAAGTCAAAAACACATTACTCAAGCTATCTTCAAAATCAAAACACAAATTTATGAAAACAACTAAAAATCAATTAGAAATTGCACAGTGAACAGAAGAACAAGCGTGAAGAATCTTACATCCAAGAAGTTGTAGTAGGTTGAAAAACAAAAAAACCGGATGGTGTGAGTTTATGTAGGGTTTTGAGGAAGAACCAAATGCAATTTGAATTGATCGCCATTTGTTCATCTTGCAGAGAAGGCCTGAAAAAGAAGCCAAAAACCATACTCTTTTCGTGTTATGTAGGGTTTTAAGGAAGTAAAGCCCTAGCTATGACCTTCTCGAAAGGGAGGTGATGGTGATGGTGATGGTACCTTGTTCCAACATCTTATCTCCAACACGGGTTGAATATGGTTCCAGCATCGCACGGATTGTACATCATGCAATAGAGGAAGGTGATGGTGATGGTACCTTGTTCTCCGAAAGCAACTCTGGATGTACATATTTCTGATATGTTCTCCGAAAGCAACTCTGGATGTACACCATTCAAGAATTTGGAAAAAGCATAAGTGATGCATGAGTTGTAACTTATGCATCAAGAGATGTACATCTCTTAATTTTAAAAGATTTGTGTGAAATGACATTCTTGCCCTGTCAATGAATATTAATGTAGTATAGATTATTATTATTATTATTATTATTATTATTATTATTAATATTATTATTATTATTATTATTATTATTATTATTATTATTATTAGGATTTTAAAAAGATTCTTTTAAAATAAATTAGATTCTTTTTAAAAACATTAGTTATTTTGTTTACAAAAATATTACTTGATATTAAAATGTTTATATTCAAAATAATGATTTTTCCTAGGTACGGAGTACCCCACAAAAGACAAAGGCTCTAAAAATCGAGCTGGCTCGAGCTTTTTACAATCCTAACTCGAGCATGTGTTTTCAGCTAGTTAAAATTTTCAAGCTCGAGCCGAGCCAGCTCGATAAGCTTTGAGCTCGAACCCACCCTAGCTCGGTTCGGCTCGACTCATTTACAACCCTAATTATTAATAGTAGTGATTGGTAGATGGATCAAACACCAGGTCCCTGAGCTTTAGTATTTTATTCATCCGTAGCTGGGATTAGTTTCATCACTTAGTTACATCCTTGCTATTGTTGATGAACAATCTACTATGTAAAAATGGGAGGACAACCTCAAGAAGAAACCACATCATGGTAAGTGTGACTTATTACTCTAATTATTCGGTACCCTTGTAAATTTTTCTTTGTATAAGGGGATGAGCTGCTGACGTGTTACAAGTATTTTAAATTTCTTTATGATTTATATTTTTTATACTTGAATTTATAGTTCAAACTTAAACATGAGATGTCTTCTTAGGTTGGCTTGTAAGATAATTCATTATTAAATTCTAGTTATGGTTAATCATAGTAAGAACCCCAAAAGAAGTCTGAAAGTTAAAACATGTTCATAATAAACATTACATGTAATGTGAAATTGTAGAATCAGTGGTGTGCTAAACTGCTAATACATTAGAAACTATAAGTCCTTAAGACTATCCAACACACCATATATAGTACCATACAATATATTGAACTAATCACCTAAGAAAGCATGGCATGTGAAGAGGCCACTCCGTCACAACAATAACCACATTTTCTACATATCAATATAAACAACGATCAACGCTTTTGTTTAAGAATGATCCCCACATAAAGAATGTATTCATAAACCGTTCAAAGTTAATACTAAACTAGCTTCTCTAATTAGAAATATTTAAATAGTGGAGCTTGAAAACTTTTATACGGGGATCAGGAGCGAAAGTATTTTTTTTTGTGAGGGCGAACTCAATATACATATACATATATATATATATATATATATATATATATATATATATAAATTGTAAATTATCAGATAAAAATTAACACCATTAATGGAAAAAAAGAGGGGGTTGTGGCTCCCTCCGCCTCCTTATATCCTTCGCCATGAAATATTTCGCAACTTATTGTCACCAAGGTTTGATCACGAGGTATAACCCTTATGGCAATCACAATCATTTTCATGTTTTTTTGTCTCATGTTATGTTACTATCACTTATTCAAAACATCATGTATATCTAAAGCTTCAAACGCCAAAGGAATTATTGCCCAGCGGCATTTTCGTGGTGTGATAAGACTTTATTGCCCAGCGGCATTTTCGTGGTGTGATAAGACTTAGGGCCTATTAGGTCATGGGTTCAAATCTCACAAAGGGGGGTTTTCTCATAATTATGAGTTTCCTCCTGAATTGATGACTTGGTGGTGGAATATGATCGCGTGGTAACACTGGTGGCACGATGATACTCCAGTGATCCGTGAGTGATTCCAATTTAGCCGTTCAAAAAAAAAATCTAAAGCTTCAAACCAAACACTACTCTAGATCATTCATAGCAAAAGACTACTAATTAAGATTCAGATGGTATTACTCATAATTAACATGAATAATTGATACACATGATTTTTTTAATAAACCATCTTCCTCTTAGCTAATTTAATTACAGAAGGTTTGATTCATAGGCTGAGGAACCTTCAAGGGTCATTCCAACTACAACTGAATAGTAGAGGCTTTTGCCAATCAAGTACTAAAACAATATTCAAATCCTGATATAAGATAGATTAGGAATTGATGTAATTTAAAGTATAAACAGATACATACATGTGTGAGAGTTATCGTTCTAAATAAAATTGAAACTACAAGGGGGAAAGATGCTACATCCGAATTCTCTAAGCAACCAAACAAACATTTTTGAACTATAAGCCCCAAAATCACAATTTCATCACAGTGTGCTTCCACCTTCATCACCTGAGGGTTTTCTAAACCCTAGAGCTCGAGAAAAACCTCAGAGATTACAACAATGGAAGGAGCATCATACCAGAGGTTCCCCAAGGTCAAAATCCGTGAGATCAAAGACGATTACGTCAAATTCGAGCTCCGTGAAACCGACGCCAGCATGGCCAACGCCCTCCGTCGCGTCATGATCTCCGAGGTTCCGACAATCGCCATCGACCTCGTTGAAATCGAGGTCAACTCTTCTGTTCTCAACGATGAGTTCATCGCACATCGGCTTGGGCTTATACCTCTTACGAGTGAGCGTGCGATGAGTATGCGATTCTCGCGTGACTGCGATGCGTGTGATGGTGATGGTCAGTGTGAGTTTTGTTCGGTTGAGTTTCATCTGAGGGCCAAGTGTATCAGTGATCAGACGCTTGATGTGACGAGTAAAGATCTTTATAGCTCGGATCATACTGTTGTGCCTGTTGATTTCTCGGATTCGGGTGCGGGCTATGAGAACCCTGAAGATCAAAGGTGTGTGTCTGTTGCGTTTGTGTAGGAATTTGTGATGTCAAATGTTGTTTGTGTGAAGTTGTTTTGTGACATTTTGTTAGCTTCAGTTGCTAAGAGTTAGGGTTTGGGCATTATCATTTCAAAACTTTGTTTTTGAAGATGTTATTGTAGTCATTGAGAGTCTTTTTATCAGATTGAGGCCCAAAAATACATGAAGGCAAGGTGTGAAGGAGTTGCCAGTTATCCATTGTGATTCTGAATCTATTAATTCTGGCCATGGATAGAGTCTCATGGTTAAACAAGAAATGCTGCATGCATTAGACCCTTCCTTGACTTAGCAATGACAGGACCCATGTTTGACACTTCTGTGCTTTGGAATTGCTGTTAGTATAGTATCACAAAATTGTTGGCTTTAGAGTTATCTGATTCATTGAGGATTACTTGCACAAATATTTGTTTTTCATTAACACTTCACAAAGCAAGTCTTGTTGCAAGAAGAAGTGAGTCATCCTGTATTCAGTTATCTTTCTAGCTTTATCTAAATATGAATTCAGTTTTGTACCTGAATCTCTTTTCTTATCCTGGCTACGATGAGTTGGTTTAGCTCATGATTAGGAAGCAATGCCCAGTAAAACATTTGTTGTTTTATTCTACTCATTAGGAAGCATTAGAAAAGAAATTTGAGCAAAAATGTATTGGAATCAAGTCAACAACTTTCTCTCATCATGTAAAATTGAAGCCAATTATGTGATGCCTTAAATTTTGATTTCTAAACTCTGCTGCAGAGTGCTGCTGCTTAAGAGTATGATGAACTTTCTTAATGGTTACTTTTACCCAAAGACAATCAATTATATGTTAGGTTTGCTGGAATTTAGTTTCTCAGATGACATTATTCTTGATTATAAGTTGCTGAATGTTGTTCTAATTCCCAATCATACCAGTAAGGTTTATGTGGATGTATGATTGTACATATACTGCTAATAACTAGTCTCTCTATTACCGTTGTTACAAATATGTGTGGGGTCTGCTTTAAGTAATCATGTTAGAACTTGATGAGGTTTTTTTTGTCGTGTCAGGGGAATCACAATTGTAAAACTTCGCAAGGGGCAAGAACTGAGGCTAAGAGCAATAGCTAGAAAGGGTATTGGAAAAGATCATGCAAAATGGTCACCTGCTGCAACTGTGACTTTCATGTATGAGCCTGAGATTCACATCAATGAAGAAATGATGGAGACTTTATCACTTGAGGAGAAAACAAGTGTAGTTGATAGCAGCCCAACCAAAGTCTTTGCCTTAAATCCCCATACTCACCAGGTTCTTCATTTTTTCCTTATCCTTTCTGACTCTATATTTAATTATTTGTATAAACACAATTTACATAAAAAGTGTACCCTTTTTTGTTACATTAATTTAAGAAAACCCCAATTTGAGCAGCCTGAATCGATGATAATGAGTTATATTTGTGGTGGTTGTGGTGTGATCAGGTGGAGGTGGTGGATCCTGAGGCATACACATATGACGATGAAGTGCTGAAGAAAGTGGAAGCCATGGGGAAACCGGGGCTTATTGAAATCTATGCAAAAGAAGACAGTTTTATCTTCACAGTTGAATCAACTGGTGCAATCAAAGCTTCTCAGTTGGTGATTAATGCCATTGAGGTCCTGAAACAGAAGCTGGATGCAGTGCGCCTGTTAGAGGACACTGTAGAAGCTGATGATCAGTTTGGGGAATTAGGTGCGCATATGCGAGGAGGTTGATCTTAACTTCATCTTTATTGTAGCTGAAGGTCAATCTGCTGTCAGTTTCTTTGGTATGGAAAACTGGGATTTCTGTAATGTTATTTTCATCAAATTGTAAGGTTTCGTGCTTATTTCACTGTTGCTATATTTCTAAGCTAAGAATGATCCGTAGGGATGTTGCAACAACTCTGGTGCTAGTTATGCCACTATCTCATGCTCCATAGAATGATCATGCAATACCATCCCAGTTTGTCTTGTCAGGGAGATATCTTGTGACCAGACTCTAGCGTGAGTAAGTTTAGCGTAAAAAGTGATAAAGGGGAGTGCAATAAATGGGAGTGAACGTGAGTGAGAGATTTATGACAAGGTATTTACGAATGTACTCGTTGAAGTTGTGTTTTCTGTCATTGTCACCACAAAAAAAATTTATAATTAATATTTTTACAAATTGTAAAACCATTATTTTCGTTCTTTAGATATTCATGAAAATACCTGGAAGTAATGAACACCTACTACAATGGCTTAAGATCATTGCCCGTGAAGATTAGTGAGCTTCATAAACATCAGAACGAATAATGTTAGAAATGTATATGATATGTTTAACTTGGAAAAGTTGTTTGATTTAATAAATAAAACCACAAAAACAAGTGTGTGTACTATAAAACATGATACTAATTTCTCATGAATTTATTTGGTTGTCTTGAACCCGACGTAGTTGACTAAATGTATTTCTAGGTTTGACTTGGAACTGCATGTTTAAGCTTAATCTATACACACGACTTTAGTGTCAGGGTGTCGTATTTTTCGTACTGTGTCAGAAATTCACACTTGTTTCTATAAAAAAGAAATGTTAATCTAGGTTTTATTTGATTTATGACGGGTACTAAAACAGGTTAGATGCTTAAATATTATTTAAAACGGTAACTAGTTTTGTAAGGAAATCATAGAGCAAGTATGAAGGTTGTACTCAATACAAGGAAATCTAATCTGCAAGTCTTTAAAACATAATATAACATATGCACCTTTTGTTTCAAACTTGAAATAACTTGGTTCAATCAACTGCATTGGATTCCATACAATACGACAATTCACATTTCACAAACCGTCTTCATCCTCGCAAACTCTCATGCTTGAAACAACATGAATGCAACATCTTCTGAGCAACTATCTGCACTGATCAGTATACATCAAATTATAAGGTCTCAATCTTCAACTTGGTGTACACAATGTTTCTTTGACGCTAATCGCCAATCGGTTCCCTGACTTCCTAAGCCTATCAAACGATTCACTTCAATTGATTACTCAACGTTTTTATCTTGATCATAGAGAACCTTTGCTCATGTAGTTTCGTTTGATATCACGAGATCCTAATGAAGCTTCCCACATCGGCAAGCGTAAAGTAAAAACAACAGTTAATAAAAATCTAAAGCATTCTCATTCTCATCATTGGGTTGCGTGATGGTGCTGTGGGTCCCGCATGTTATTTTAACCCTAAACCACTCCGCTTAACCGGAGGTTTTGTGTGCCATTAGGTTAGGTATGGGTTTCTTTTCCCGGGTTTTCTTTGACCATATATACGAAATAAATGAAAACTCGAGCCTGTGCGGACCATGGCGTGTGGAACCATCGAGTCGACTTGAAGGTGGTTAACCATTGGTATGTTGGACACATATCTCGGTTTACTCCTCGTCACTCAAGCGCAACCGTTTTGATAATTGTTATTTTTATCGGGCTTTTTAAAAAGTTTTACGCTTCAAAACTCGCTCGAAATCGGTTCGGTTTACAACGACCCGAACCGGCTCGACTCGGTTTGTATCGAGCCAAGGTCAGCTCGGCTCGTTAGCTGGCTTGTTGACTCCCTCGTAAGCTTGCTTGTTGATTTGTTTAAATTAATGGCTAAATTAAAATTTATAATATATTAACCATATTTATGTCATAATGTACAAACATATAGTCACTTTTATACCTTTTAATAACAAAACTTATAAAATTACTGAGGATGATCTTAACTTATGAAATACTAATCACGTATCATTGTTTTAACGATTAAAATAAATGAATATAAAAACTACTACATTTTGTTTATATACATATAATATTTAAAAAAATGTCAATATTATTATTTTAAATAAATTGGCTCGCGAACCGGGTCGTCTCTTATATACACGATATTTAATACTAGAGGTGTACAAACCGTTTTTTTACCAAACCGGTTCGGTTATAAAACCGGACCGATTTTTTTTAATACGTACAAACCGGTTTTTTTTCAAACCGGTTTTTTTCAAACCGGTTCGGTTTCAAACCGGTTTTTATCAAGAATCCTCAAACCGCTCAAACCGGTTTGGACCGTACCAATTTTTTTAAGAAAAAACGTTTTTTATACCAGTTTAACCGTTTTTTCTAATTTGAAACTGGTTTACAAACTGGTTTTTGGTGCCGGGTTTCAAAAACTTATAGAAATCGCCGGTTCAGATCGGTTTAAAAACCGTTTTTTTAAACCGGTTCGTTTTTTTCGGTTTTTTTCCAAACCGGCTTTTTACAGCTCTATTTAATACTATAACTATCTATAATGTTTATAACGAGCCGAGAGCCCGAGTCCACCTTGGCTAGGCTCAACTTGTTTACAGCACTAACCATATTTAATACGGTAACTATCTATAATGTTTAAGAAAATAAAAATAAAAAAGATCATTGAAAAAGTTATAGCTAACTTATGTATGTATTAAATATGGGTCAAAATTATAATACCTATTAAAACCTTTGGTCGGTGGGACCAGAGGTTTTTTGCTTTTTCATGTTTTGGCCACACCAGTTTTGTGTTTTTGCGTTTGTGCTGCCTATATAATGTGTCTCTTTGTTTCTCTGACCTTCCACCGATGGAATTCTCTGATATTCCACCGAACCTCTCTGATTTTCCACCGATGGGGTTCGACGTCTTCCCGGCGGTTTTTGTCGCCGTTGGTCTCCTCCTCTCGATTTCTAGAGAGAGGCGGAGGGGTCATCGTTTCTGGCGGTGTTGCCGGTCGCCTTTCCTTGCAGCGGCGGTTAGGGCTGGCCTTGGTAGCATATGCACGTGGCTCCTCTCGATTTCTACGATGATGTTATCCGAGGATAGAGAGAAAGATAGAGGCGGAGAAGTCACCGTTTCCGGCGGTGTTGCCGGTCGCCGTCCGCCGCGCCTTTCCTTGCAGCGGCGGTTAAGGCTGGCCTTGGTGGCATCGCCTGTACACGTGGAGACATCCCATGGGTCTAGATCTGTCGATGATTATTCTGATTATGGGCTTGAGTTATCGGTCGATGATGACTGGGGTCGCCTTGTCTGAGACTTTGTTGTGCATGTTGTTCTTTGTGTTTTCAAGATTGAGCTTTGATTTTATTTCATGAAACATTTTTTGGGGGTTGTTTCAGATCTGTCGATGTTATGTTGCTTGGGTTGATCTTTGATTTGGATTTTTATGTACATGGACGATGATGGAATGGGGATGGCGGTTGATGAAGTGGGGGTGATGTTGGTGTGAGAGATGATAGTTTGTGGTAAGTCTGACGGTGGTTATGGTGATATTTAGTTGCCGGTTGCTGCCGCCTCAGTCCTAATTTGGTGGTCTGGTTCGTGTAGGTGGCGGCGATGTCGCTGTCACCACGCCCTCTTGGTGGCGATTGTTTGATTTCCCCTTTCTTGATTCACTATGGGCCGGTAATATCTACGGGTCGATGATGATGGATGAGGATCCATCTAAGACCGCCCTCTTTTTACTTGTCGATGATGATGGATCAAGATTCGTGTGAGATGATGTTGCTATGGTTATTCCTGTTACTATTTTGGTGGTCTGGTTCGTGTAGGTGGCGGCGATGTCGCTGTGACCACGCCCTCTCGGTGATGGTTTGTTTTCCCCTTTGTGGATTCACCATGGGCCGGTAACATCTATGGGTCGATGATGATGGACGAGGATCCGTCTGAGACCGCCCTTTTTTTACTTGTCGATGATGACGGATCAAGATTCGTCTGAGACGATGTTGCTATGGTTATTCCTGTTGCTATTTAGTTGGTCTGGTTTGTGTAGGTGGCGGCGATGTCGCTGTCACCACGCCCTCTCGGTGGCAACGGTTTTGTTTTCCACTTTGTGGATTCACTATGGGCCGGTAACATCTATGGGTCGATGATGATGGATGAGGATCCGTCTGAGACCGCCTTTTTACTTGTCGATGATGATGGATCTAGATTTGTCTGAGACGATGTTGTTATGGTTATTCCTGTTGCCATGGTTAATTAGTTTATATGGTTGTAGTCAATATGTTTTGATGAGCCTAACGAGTAATTGTATTAAGCTCCCGCGGCAACGCGCGGGAGAAATAACTAGTTTATAATTATAAAGTTTTAGAAATTTGGAAGAGATGAATATGTGATGTTTTGTACATAGTTGAGCGGTTTAAGTATGAATTACGATTCACAATTGGTTAAACACGATTATATTATTGAAAACGGGTCAAAATAGGACGTGATTATACACATCAAATGCGTGCTTATTTGAAAGGAGTTTGGAAAGCGGATACACCTTAAAATATTTAAGAAATCGCTTAATGACATTGGTTATTGGTTCTCATAAAATGAACATGAGATTAAATCTTTATAAATTATTAAAAGGTATTTAAAAGTAAAAAAGTTATTACAAAGTTTTAGAATGCTCTCTTGGTCGTGACTCGTGAGACACATGCACTCATGAAGCCTCTGGACTTTAATTTTCCACATGGTAACCCGACACCATTTTTAAAGGGATAATAATAATTCATTTCTAGCATACTTGATTTTCAAAATCACTTGTCTAGCATAAATTGTGATTTCAGTTCATTTCATTTTTTGTGATCTTGAAAATCACTTGTCTAGTATAAATTGTGATTTCAGTTAATTTTCGATTGATGAATGGGATTTTTACGGGTCCTGTGACTTTTTGGTAACGGGTCACATGATTACCAAACAAAATTTTTGTAAATTGACACTTATGACCTCAGTAATATTCAGTTTACACTTTACACGATAGTCAACATTTGGCTTTTGCTAGAATAATTGATCACCAAGAAGTCAACATACAACAACTTTATAAGTTTCCCCAACACAATAAAATATAAATTTATTTATTCTTGTTAAACAAAATCATAATAAAATATTACAATAAAATTTAGAAGTTATAGTAATATCAACCAAAGCGATTGCCCAACAAAAGAAACAATTTTTCTAGATGCCACTGCATGCTGACTTTAACTAAAAAAAAATTAGTGCCAATATGAATTTTAATTAATACTAAACACCGTATATGCACCTCCATAACCAAGTTAATTATAGCCTTCTAATCATCTTTAGTAGGAACTGCACCTCAATATGTAGGATACCTTCCTGGATATAAAGAACCTGATAGTTACAACAACATCTAGATTAGTAAAATGCGGTTTAAAAATACATTATACAGATTGGGTAACAGGTCAAAACGCACTAAAACTAAAACACAGATGGTGTGCACTTGTTTTCATTGTGTCAAAAAGAAAAGTTACCATGAGAATACTGCAACCCATATGGCTGAGGTGGATAAATTGAAATAGGAGGGTATGTCTGCTCAGGGAGATAATGAACTGGCTGAGGTGGGTATGTGGGCGGCGCCATAGGATAAGCTCCGGTGGCGGCAGGTGGATAGATCATGGTGGATGGTGGCGGCGGTGCAGCGTACATAGACACCTGTGGTGCACCTGCTGCAGCATGTGATGGAGCTGATGGCACATAACTGTTTGCATTGGCTCTGTAATAGTGCATTATTAATCTTACTTCACCAGCATGCCTGTATAAACATAAGTTTTCATTAATCTATGATTTATCTTATCAGAATAACAATTTGAAGTTTTAAAGTTATAATCAAACCTTCCATGTTTAGTCTGCAATGGCCAAGAGCTGTCATCATATCCCTGAGAAAGTACTTTAGCTAAATGCACCCTGAAAAACACAAGAAATTATTCATATATTGAAGAATATTAATGATTAAGCTCAGGAAAAGCGCGTATAGATCGATCGAAGAGGAAGCATACTTTCCACTGCCGATAAAGTCATCGTGTGAGATTGTATTGCTGTTCCAGACAATAATGTTGAACTCTCTTAATCCTTCAGTCGCGCTGTATACGAATTTCTCTTGGAATGTCGGGTTCTTGCCTCCGTCTGTTATACACATCACAAATATTAATACAGATGTTATTGGTTATGAAATGAACGCGCCTTTGAGTGTGGGAATATATGGAGGGAGATAGCTAATTAACCTGTACAAACACGAGTGCGATATCTGGTATTCCCATATTCTAGACAAACATAAGGATCTTGCCTTGAAATCCATTCTGTGTCTTTCAGTTTATTGCAGCAAACCACTAAATATTCATGAGAAAAAAATGGAAGTTAGACATACATATATATCGAATTCTTATTTTTAATACTGATTTTGTTACGTTACCATGCAGATATTGATCAATTATATTTAAAAAAAGGGGAATTGAAGTCCTAAGGTAAATCTAGTGGTTAAGTGGCATGCTCAACACAACAATCACAAGGTTATTGAGGCTGAAAATCCTGTATGATGATGATGATGTATTTATCCTAGAAAATCTTAAATTAATGTCTGAAAAATTTCATTATATAAAAACGGAAACACGATGCATGTACCGGTGACTTCAAGGAGATTGCCTTGAACGCCCATGGGTTGTTGTTGATGATGATGATGATGATGATGATAGGTTGCTGATGCTGGTGGAATAGAATGTTGATTATACATGGGTAGAATTGAATATTTGATTGAAATGGATTTAGTATAATATATATAATATAAAGATGATAGAGTACTTGTGTTATTATATATATATAATATATATAGCATTCGAATCTTAACGAAGAAATATTGAACGCGTTTTTGTGGAAGAAAATTCGTCGTAATGTACATAACATGGATTCATTTCCAATAGTCAAATGAGTGTCCAAGTCGCTACAAACGTCGTAAATTATATACGTATTTCGTTTTTTAAAAGTTTTTCAACATTAAGGTTTTGTTTTTTAATTTGTTTTCAAAAGTCTTTCAACATTAAGGTTCAGTCTTTTAATTTCGGATTTGCGATTCCGACTTTATTTATTTTTATCATTAGTTTAGAACCTCGTGTATTAATGCACGTATTAAATGAAAATATTAAGTTAATATTTATTTATTAATGTTTAGAAATTAAAAATATTTTTATGAGGTAACATATGATTGAAATTATGTATAACTAACTACTTTAGGTAAATAAAACAATTACAACATTTTTCTAAACTTGCTTCTCTAAAAAACTTTTGCTTTAAAAATAATTATTTTTTAAACACTCCAATTTAATTTAAAAATACTCTTTTTAAACAATATCATTTTAGTAAAAGTTCTTTGTATTAAAAAAAGGTTAATATTTCATAAAATATTATTTTTATAAAAATTATACCTTTTAATAAAAAGAAATATATTTTTAATTTATCAATAAAATTGTTTATAATTTGAAAAAGTATATAAATTAACTATTAAATGATTAATCAACAAAATTGTTTACAATTTGAAGAGTATATAAATTATAACATTAACTATGAAAAATGATTAATTTTCATTCTATCAACAACACATTCAAATCCTTGATGAAACCTGAGGGCTAATATGAAAAAATAAGATATGACTTATAAATATTTTATCTTATTAGTTTAGATCAATGTTTTCAGACTCGGATTGGACGTCGAATCGGACGCTTTACTGGTTTGGTGGTTGAACCGGATTTAAGAACCGAATGACATCATAATTATATATATAGTATATTATATATAATCAAATATAAGTAATTTATATATAATTTATATATGTATTTTATAGTTATATATAAAATTTAACTATATTTATATATCTAATATACTAATTTATGGTTCAACACCCTGTTTTTACCCATAAAAATAAAAAAAAATTCCGGTCCAAATTAATCCGGTTTCCCAGTCTGATCATCGGTTCGGGACGAACCGACCGGTTCGACCATTTCAAAACGAATCACAGCGGACCGAATCGGCCGGACCGGATCGGCTAGGTGGCCGAGTCCTGGTCGGACCGGCCGGTCCGATCCGGTCCTAAGAACAATGGTTTAGTTTGTTTCAACGAGAATTAATTTTTATGACAGGGTGAATACTAATAGAAAATACAAGTCTTCCGTGATCAATAATTTCCATACAAGAATGTTACATGCATCATAAAGGAAAATACATTCAGATTCAATCAAACTCACCCTTGTAACATTCATAAAAGCTTTACGATCCGTTCAAACGAAACTACTGAATGAATCAAATACGTTCTTTTGTATGAATAACAACTAAAGTTCTTCAACGTTAATTTATGTACAAGCAACCACATATCACAAGTCGCTCATTCTCACTCGCTTTCATAGTCTTCGTCTCCAAACGTAAATACAGATGCATCAGCTGCCATCGCCTTAAAATCGCTTACCTCGCCAATCGGGCCTGCTGAATCATTTTTGGGGCCACTAGCCGGAGTTATTTGGGTGGGGCCTGAATTTCCTAGAGAGAGGTTCTTGGTGTCGTTTGACAAATTTGCGATTTTCCCAGAAGTCGAATTGGTTTCAGATGCAGTGTCAGTTTTTGCTTCAGACTCGGTATCAGAGAACACCTCGTCTTCTTTTTCACTGATTTTGGAGTCTTTAGGTAAGTTTGTGGCGGTGGGTTCAGAGGCAGCAGGTGGCAGAGCAGCTGCACTTGGACCCTCTGTGGATTTGGTAGTACTTTCGGTCTCGGGTTTGGGTTGAGCAGCAGCATTGTCATAGTCCACAACCACAACCTCCACTTGAAACCCGGGGGATGGCAATTTCCTCTGCAGATAATTATTATATAATTTTGACGAACATATTATGGAACATGGGATCGGAAGTAAAACAAATTACAGATCTTTAAGGTTATAAAATTGTTTGAAAGTTACCTTGTCAAAGCCATCAAGATCATTAGTAGTTAGAATCTTCCTGTTCTCAATCATTGTTGTGTTCAGCCAGCTTTAAATATAAAAGATGGAAAGAATAAAATTACAAATGAAAAAATGCCATGAAAAGATAAAATTAAACGGTTAGTATGCTATTAAGTTAACTAATTGGTGATTTGACGTGTACCAGTAAAAGTCGCCTTGGCGGTCATGAAAATGAATTTTGAAATCACCAGATAACTCGGTCAAACCAGGCTCTCCAGGTAGAGCAAAGACCATTATACCCTTTCTCGGTGCGGAAAACCATAAGTCCTCAGGCTGCACAGCAGAACATAATCTTGATAAATTTAGGGTATGTTAGTCAGCAAGACTACAGAATTCAACCTTCTGTGCATGTATTACTTCTAAAACATTTTCTTGATTGTACAGAAACATGATGTTTTGCGAAAAAGAAATTAGTCATTGCTAATAGGCTAGATGCAGATATGTCATGAAATTTGTAAATGAGATGTACCGATAGATCCTTCGTTCTAGGATGCTTCTTGGTTGAAAAGAGAATACCTAAACACATATAGAGATCAATAAATTATATCTCATGTTAAATGTTGTAGTAAAAAAATGAGAATGGAACATGTAAAAGAAGGCAAATGGGAGGAGTTTTGAAAACAAGAAAAAAAACAAATTTACATATGTAAAGTGTTTACCATTATGATCTGAGATGGTTATAGAGGGCCTGATCCAATATGGGCACCTATGAAGGCGAAATCCTCTAAGCATGCATCTATAACATTAAACTCTCCAAATAATTAATGGGCAACAAAAGTGATGAAGATGAACAAAGTAAAACTACAAGTGGCAAGATGGATGGATCAAGCAAGATGGTTCATTGGTTAAAACTGTTCGTCGTTGGTACATGTCGCAAGAGGCTGGCCAGATCAAGTTAAGTTGCAACATACACGTTTTTGACCATTTTTATGAATATTTAATGAGTTAAATATTGAGTAACGCTATTACGATAATAATCAAAATCTTTGAACAAAATGATTTGGGATATTTCATTCATTATGATTTAATTTGGACTCTCACACTGTCTGATATATTAGCTTAAGTTTTTTCATTTAATCCATTTAAGATAAAATGCAAGCCAAAGCCACCCGCTCATCAAGTAAGGGTATGCTTGGCAAATTCGCTGGAACCGTAGTTGGTGGTTCTATTTGTATAGAAGTGTTAATTATGAAGCTTTTAGCTTCGATCATATATACGTGCATAAAAGCTAAAGGCTTAAAGCTTTAGTTTTAAACTAAGAGCTACCCACTCTCCATCCAAACAAAGGTAAAAACAAGAGATTAAAAAAGCTCCTTACGAAACATTACCTAAATGGGTATAATTCCAACCGCTCAAAAAAAGAGGATGTATATGATTAGCATTACAAGCTTATAAAGTAAGCATAAGGTGTTGAATAAAGAAGACTTATAAATGAAGTATAACATGTACCTGCGCCCAGGCTGATCTTCTCCATTAAAATACGTCAGAACCCGTTCAAAATATTTGACATACCTCTATTACAATGAAAAAAGGTAAAGGAGCAGATATATATCAACTTGAAAATGAGACACTACCCATTAGAAATGACAAAATGGGCCGGTTAGGTAAACAAGCCAACATGAATTCAGGCTGAATGATAATTCCCTGAAAACGTTTTTGACCCGTTTTCATAAAACTAATGAATTCAATGGTTGTTGCATTTCGACCTATTGACAACCCATTTGAACTGTGTACTTGCTTTATTTGACCATTAGAGCTAAATATAATAAACCCACCCATTCACAAATAAATTGGATGAAATTGTCAGATCAACTACACACAAAACAAATATGATTTGTAAACAAAGCTTAACTTACTATTTGACTTGGGAGAACAAGGCCCTTTCCATCAACACATCTTTTTTGGTTATAGTATGATATAGACTCCTCAGCTGTAGGGAAAAACTGCATGGAAAAAGTAAAAAAGCCAAAGCAGAAATAGAACATCAATATAAATTTTGGTTATATTTTCATAATATGAACAATTGTTGATGTCACCTTCAGATATAAAAGAAGACTTGATATCATTAAGCCTGTTCTAGCCATGCCGGCCTTACAATGCACTACCACAACATTCTCAATGTCCTCTTTCAACCATGAGTACGCACTCTGGCAAAATGATATTATGAGTCGAATGGGAGGACAGTTATGATCATCAAATGGGAAACTAGCAACCTGCATATAGTGAAAAGAAAACGTTTAACCACATGAAAGATCTCTGGCTAAGTACTAAATAAATATAAGTTACATCCTCCAGCTCAAAAATTAATTGATAGTAGTTCTCGTTCCATGAATCCATGGGAAGATTTAAGTTAACTATACTGACAATTAATTTTTTATACATATTACTATTTTAAATGAGAAGGAAACTAATGTGAAAATATTAAAAAAAAACATTATGAACATCTGATACATGTAATGTTTTAGATGCCAATAATCACTGCCAATGGTTAGTTAACCAACTATAATTCTATGCAGAGATAATGTTTTATACTTTTAATCTTTTATCATGCTTCACAAAATCTACTGATAATAATAGCATGATTTTCATCAACCGAAACATGAATATTGAAAGTAAGTTGAGTGGTTGACAGACCTTCCCTTCAAACAGTGATGCATCATAGAGCCTCTCAGAGCAAAGATTGTACACCTTGTACTTATCCTGATATTTACAAAAACATAATGAAATTGAACATCCCAATATTTTGAGACATGTCATCAATGGAGGCTTTTAACGGCAATCACAATTACTAAATAAAAAAAATCAACAAGCAACATGGAGAAAACAAAAATAAAGAGCTGTAAGATAACTAGAAAAAAAATCAACAAGCAGCTGTAAGCTTTTAACGTGCCATTTTTCGTACGGGTCAAAACAGCCTAGGCCCGGTTGACCCATAAACACTTTCTTGTCCATTTTTAGATTTGTATAAGTGATTAACGCTATAATTATGGTTACAGAACAAGAAATTACAATATTAATCTAAATTTCTAAGCCATTACACAAATTGGTTTAGGTGATTAGAATAGAGTTTTGGTAGTTCTTTTATTTGACCAATTTCAGACAAAAGAAAACCAAATCAACCCACTTATAGATTGTCATCTCTAATGCCAACTATTTATACTTTCCAAATTTACGACAAACATCTTCCATCTTTCATCAAACCCATGCAAGATCGTTCATCTATTATACACATGACACTATAAAAAGTAAAAGACATAATATGATTGTAGTTTGAATGTAATAAAATCTTCAAGAAAGTGTTCTGACCTTGTGATAGGTTTCAAAGAACCTGATAACTTCCTCCATGTGGTTACGATAAAATCCCTACAGAAAATTTTGAAAAATTCAACTAAATTGTTTTTCGTTGAAGAATGTAGTATGATTATACTAAGTCAATGATATAAGTACTATATTGACCTCAACATATCCGAAGAAACCAGAGCTCATATCACCAGCAGGGAATCCCATTGCAATTATATTCTCAGTGATGTATGTCATATCCAAATCAAATCCCCCTTCCTGGAACCAGCATAAAGTAACAATAAGTGATGCATGCAATAAAATACTTCTTTTCGTGAGAAAAATAACAGAAAATCTAAATTAAAGAAAAAAGTTTATCAAAAAACTCAGCTAAGAAGTATTTGAAGAACAATTCATAAATGACATCGTATTAGAAATTAAACACATGCTGCCCTTCAGTACAATCAGTGGGGGCCACAATCTATGTAGATTCTTTTGTTTTCCTTACTTTCATTATTCAACATTTCAACCCAATATGGAACAAGAAAAGATGTGGGAAAACGATAATTTTCCAGAAACAAAAGAATATGTACATAGATTTTAAATTTCTAAATGGCCACATATAAAAGATAATAAGCATACCTGATATCTTCGTTTGTTTTGTGATACAACATGACGAGCCTTGACCTGGACAGCCTTGACCGCATTTTTAGACGTGTCAACAAAACCTTTAGTGAGCGTTCCAATAATGCCACCTGATGGTGTTGTTGGAGCTCCATCAGGACTGTTATTATCATCTTGCTCCTGAGCCTTTGGAGACAATCGCAACCCAAGTCCACTAGTCAAACGAGATAAAGGTGACCTTGCAGTATTTGTATTTTCAGATGAAGACTCATCTTGTGTGCCTCCCAAAGGTTGGGGAAGTTTCAGATTCTTGGCCCATGAGGCTATGCCAAAAGCGGACGGCTTTGATGTTGAATTTTGTGTAGAATCATGTCCACTATCCACTGCAGAAACGGTTTGGGGGCCTGAATCTTTTACAGGAGGCGATGTTGTCTTAGCAGATTCTGGATCCATTTTGTGTATCAGAACTCTTTAACAAAATCTATGAAAACAACAAGACAACACATGTAAGAGCAAGCTCCCTAAGATATCAATCATCTTATTAAACTATATGGATTAACAAGCCCATGAATGGATTAACAATCATCTTATTCTAGAAAAAGTTCACCGCGGCAAACTAGATAACAGAAATAAAGTTTGTTGCTTGCTAGGCGTGTCCAAAAATGTTTTGCCATATGGTTAAGTCAACAACCAAATAGCATTCGGCCTAGCGGTGGTACCAAGGTGTTTAAAAAAGGTGTCCTCTCCATGAGGTTGAGGATTCAAGTCCCACAGTGGACAAAAGTGTAGATTTAGAAGTAGGAATAAGGTGTGTGTGTATCCTGTCGTAAAAATAGTATGTGTGTGTTTTGTAGTCAAGTCAGCAAGTCACTACACAGTTTTGTTCATACAATCACATCCTTAATACGCCAAAAGTCACATTGAGCCAAAATATGAAATTGAATAGACACATTTATCAAAACCTTTGCTAAGCTAGAACTCTTACATAAACAAACATCAATACATAATAATGGATTAACATTAACCTTACTCTCTCTCTCTCTACTGTAGAAGTAGGAATAAGGTGTGTGTGTATCATGAGATGTACTCTCTCTCTCTACTGTACTCTCTCTCTCTACTGCACAGGTACCTCCTTAGTACCGCAGCCACCATCACCAACGGTCATCTCACCGCCGGTGACCTTCTCCGGCGACAAACCGCGGAGACCTTCTCCGGTGACCTCCGGCGCACCACACAAATCCGCGACCGCGACCCCACCCCACCTCAAACGGCGACCACAACGCCACAAACGGCGACCACCAACCACCACACCACAAACCGCAACCACTATCCGGTCACTTCCGCTAGCCACAACCTCCACCCCCGCTAGCCACAACCTTCACCCGTCACCCACCGCGGCCACCTCACACCGGAGCACCATACGCGACCACCACACCACAAACCGCGCCCACCCACCACCACCGCCCACCTCCGCTAGCCACAACCTTCACCCCCGCTAGCCACACCGGTCACCTCCGATCACTGCCTTCATCGCCGCTGCGTTTTCTGCCCTCACCTTCCACCCCACCGCCATCACCTGCCGTCACCTATTAGCCGACAGCCCACACAACACACCCACAGTCACTCACCGCCATCACCTGCCGTCACCTGTTACGAGTTCTTGCTCCATCTGTGAGCCTTGTAACCCGCGAAGGTTACGGACTTTCAATCGCTAGGCGAACCCTAACTTGGGAACCCCCGCTGTCAGATCTTTCTATCCTTTATATTTCCTGTTTTTAGTTCTAGAATAACTTTGGTAAGATCGTTCCATAACGGGGTACATTTTCTCATTTCTAGCTATTTGAAATATTGCTGCTTTCCCGGTATTTGATTTATTGCGTATATCTCTAGTTGTTTGTGTTTTTACTTGTTGAGTGTGTTTAACGTGTGCTTGCTTTCTTTCTAGTGTGTTGGCTGTGTTTTTATTGTTTGGTGGTTTTAGTAGACTCTGCCTGGTATAATAGATAGTACGACCCAATATGCTGCCCCGAGATCATGTTCGGTGAGGAGAGGTGCCAAGACAGGGAATCAGGTTTATAGATTAAGAGTGGCATCGTGGAATGTAGGAACCCTAACTAGTAAGTTACTAGAGTTAATTGATGTGCTGAAAAAACGTAGGGTCCACATAGCATGCCTGCAGGAGACTAGATGGCGGGGTGGGAGAGCAAAAGAGTGCAATAGTTATAAACTATGGTATTCAGGGTCTGGTGGAGCTAAAAACGGAGTAGGTTTTTTAGTTGCTAAGGAACTCCAAGATAATGTAGTGGAGGTGAGGAGATACAATGATAGAATTATGTTGTTAATAATAGTAATAGGAGATGAGGTAGTGACGGTAGTTAGTGCGTATGCACCACATGTTGGATTAGGAGAAACGGAAAGAAAAACGTTCTGGGAGAGTTTAGACCAAGTTATGGGCGACATACCTAGAGAGGAAAAGTTATACATAGGAGGAGATTTTAATGGACATATCGGAAAGGATAATGAGCATTTCCAACTGGTGCACGGAGGCTACGGGTATGGTCTTAGGAATGACGGCGGTAGGGAGCTTCTTGAATTTGCAGTAGCGCATGACTTAGGCATCATAAATTCGTTCTTTAAGAAAAGAGACTCACATCTAATCACGTTTAGCAGCGGCGGGAGACACACGCAGATAGACTATCTATTGATGAGGAGAGAAGATCATAGCTCGTGGAAAGACTGTAAAGCAATCCCGGGAGAGACGGTTGTGACGCAACACCATATGTTGGTGGCGGATATACGCGTCAAGAGGCCAATTGCCCAACGGAACAAGAGAGTTACACCCAAGATCAGATGGGGCCAGCTCAAAGACGAAAAGATTACCATTTTTAGAGATAAAGTCATACAAATGAACCAAACTGGGCCACAGGAAGATGCAAACCAAAAGTGGGAGGTTATGGCAAATAGGCTCATCCAAGCAGCTAAAGAAACGCTTGGAGTCACAACAAAAAGGGCAGTTGGCCATAAGGAATCATGGTGGTGGAACGAAAATGTACAGGAGAAGATACGTACCAAACAACAAAGTTTTAGAGAGCTCATACACTGTAACAATGACGAAGAACACGCGGAGCTAAAACAAAAGTACAAGGAGGCTAAGAGACAAGCGAAAAAATCGGTGTCAGAGGCAAAGAACACGGCGTATGAAATGATGTATAAGCGACTAGAGACGAAAGAAGGAGAGCATGACATGTTTAAGATAGCCAAGGCAAGAGAAAGAAGAAGACAGGACCTGACAATGGTCAAGTACATAAAGGATGCGGATGGAAAGGTTTTGGTGAAGGAGAAAGATATCAAGGTCAGATGGAAAACTTACTTCGATAACCTATTTAACAATAGGAATCAAAATCAACAAACTGAGGTAGATAGAACAACTCAAACAACGCAGCAAAACCAATGCTATTGTAGAAGCATCACAGTTGACGAAGTTACAAGAGCTATGAAGAAAATGGGAAGGGCTAAAGCGGTGGGGCCAGACAACATACCGATTGAAGCGTGGAAATGCCTGGGTGATGAGGGTCTCAAATGGCTAACAGATCTATTCAACACTATCTTTAAGACAGGGAAGATGCCAGACCAGTGGAGAACCAGTGTCATAGTCCCCATATATAAGAAAAAGGAGATATTCAAGGTTGCGAAAACTACAGGGGAATAAAGCTACTGAGTCACACGATGAAACTATGGGAAAGAGTTATTGATACGAGAATTAGACGGGAAACCCAGATAGCAATAAACCAATTTGGATTTATGCCAGGACGCTCTACGACAGAAGCCATACACGTCATAAGAAGGATAATGGAGAAATACAGAGAAAAGAAAAGGGACCTCCATATGGTATTCATCGACCTAGAAAAGGCCTATGACAGTGTACCGCGACAACTAATTGGGAAACTCTACGACTTAGAGGGGTACCAGAGAGGTATACCAAATTAATTAAGGATATGTATGACGGGGCAAAAACGCGTGTGCGAGCACCGGTAGGAGACACAGACTCATTCTCAGTGGAAGTGGGACTCCACCAAGGATCGGCATTGAGCCCATTTCTCTTCGCACTAGTGTTGGATGAGATGACTAAGTCTATACAACAGTCAGTCCCGTGGTGCATGCTCTTTGCGGATGATATTGTCCTAATATCAGAATCTAAAATGATGCTTAACGACAAGCTAGAGCAGTGGAGAGCAACGCTGGAGAACAAAGGATTAACGATAAGTCGCTCTAAGACGGAATACATGCATTGTAACTTTGGTGGTGACGAGGAAGAGGACACCCAAATCAGTATCCAAGGTATGCCGGTCCCACGGACATCTAGGTTCAAATACCTGGGCTCGTACCTGCAGGAAGACGGAGAGATACACAGCGATGTAGCGCACCGTGTCCAAGCAGGATGGTGCAAGTGGAGAGCAGCATCAGGGATCCTATGTGACAAGAGGTTTCCAGCAAAACTTAAGGGAAAACTATACAAAGTCGTGGTACGCCCAGCTATGCTATATGGAACAGACTGCTGGGCCATAAAGAAATCGCACGAGAAACAAATAGAGGTTGCGGAAATGCGAATGCTAAGGTGGATGAGTGGCCATACAAGACTGGATCGGATAAGAAACGAAGTGTTTCGACAGAAGTTAGAAGTGGCTTGTATTGCAGATAAAATAAGAGAGGGAAGATTAAGGTGGTATGGACATGTCAAGAGGAGACCAATGGCAGCACCAGTCAGAGCAGTGGAGAACATCGTCATAGAGGGCAGGAAGAGTAGAGGAAGACCTAGGCTGACTTGGGAAGAGATAATTAGGCGAGATATGACACACTTGCACCTCTCTGAGCACATGATCGAGGATAGGAGCGACTGGAGACGTAGAATTAAAATTAAGGACTTTTAGTGGTTTCTGTAGATACGAAGGGACTTTCATTACTTCTTACGGGGCCTGATGTGTACGTAGTACACTGCGACCTTTTTAGGGAAAATTTGGTGCTTCCCTGATGCAGGCTTGTTCATTTTATATTTCTTTTGGTGATATTCTAATGTTTGCTGTAGGATGGGTACGGTATCATATATCATATAGCTTATACCATATGTTTGATTATATGTTGATTTCCTAGCTTTATTGCTTTTGTTATCGAGCCGGGGGTCTCTTTGGAAGCGGTCTCTCTACCTATCTGGATAGAGGAAAGACTTGCCACCACCTGCCCTCCCCAGACCCTACTCTTGAGTGGGATATACTGGGTTTGTTTGTTTGTTTATTAACCTTACTCTGATCATTACCTGAAATGAAAGTGATTAAACACCAAAAAGAACCCTAAACCTCCTAATTGCTGAGTTGTCCGTACTATTAACTACATAATCTTAATAAATCACAAATGAATTTGGCCAATGAGAGAATTAATTTTAATTTCTCAAAAGAGGGCAACGCAATCCACGGATCCAAACAATATTTAATTTGCAAATTCTACAAAGAAATATCGTCTGATCTGAAGCCCTAACCAGTTAACATCAAACACATAGTCGTCTAAACAGAGTTGTGATGGTATATAGAGAGCTTCAGATAAGATAATTTACTTGTGAAACAGTCGGTTATATTATAACTCGATGAATAGTTCAAGCAATAACGTTAGCTCGAATCTTACGGAATAAGTGAATACAGATAGCCAGCTTCTGAGAAGTTAACGGTGGCTAACGGTGGTTTCCGGTGGCTTGTGAGAGGTTTCCGGTGGCAGTAGCAGTCGTCGTGTTCTTGATTTGCGTTTTATCTGCGCTATAGGATTGAACGAGGTTAAAAGAAATAATAATAATAATAAAATAATAAGTCGATTAGAGTATACGTATTTGCTAGGATGTCCTTCTCTTTTGTTTTTAATGCACATCCAACCCTTGCTACTTGCTACTTTTTTAATTACGAGTTAAATATGATTTTTGCTTTGTAAGTTTGATAAAAATAATCATATTACTTCAAAAGTTATAAAACATGCTAGAGTCTAAACGAGTAAAAGTTTAATAATTTTTTAATTCAATTCAAAAAAATTATCGTTTGAAATTGATATGATGATGAAGCTATTGAATTGAAATTTTAAAGTTTTGAAGGTAAATTTATGGTTTAATTTTTTTATAAAGAAAAATGTTTGTTTTCGTTAAAATTTAAAACTAAATGAGTAAAACTAAATTTAATTATTAAGCTTAAGAACATACCATTAAAGTTTACGGCCTATACGATAAACCTTGTGGCTTGTGTATTGAGAATTTTTTTTTTTTAAAACTTATAATATAAGATGAAAAGAATTTCAAGTGGTATAACTAGAAAGGATCTTCAATAATCACGATTATCAACCGTATTCACAAGATTTGGATCAAAAACATCTTCTAATTTTAAAAATAAAACTGTAATCCCAATAACTACATATAGGGGTGGTAGTGAAAAAGCATAAATTACTACATTTCAACTGTAGAAATTAAAAATAAAAAGGTTCCAACAATTTCATCTATTTCATATTTAATAAGAGGCACATACAACACTCAATCAGGAGACAGACTTCAATTGTAGAAGTGTGGTTGTTCGATCAATGGTACAAAGGGTCTGATCTAGCATGGGTGTTTGATTTATGTGCTCTAGTTTTAGGTGCTCCAGCTTCGATACAGGTTTGATTTCATGAAGATGAAGCTGAGGTGATGGTGGAGATAATGACACCAATAGCAATAACAAAAAATAATATTAACACAAGTGTAGTAGTCATTTTAAGCTATATATGGAAGTACATAAACGGGGCGGGTACCAACAGGTTTCAGTAAACAACTTATGGCTTAATATTGTTGTAACACTCGAAAAGTCAAAACGAGTCATCAAGAACAATGAGCCTAATTAGTGGGTGTTTAATAAAGGAATGAAATAGGTTATGGACTAAATTAGGCTTATGGGCAAGAGCCTAAATGATTAAGGGCCCATAATCAACCCTTTAACACATTCAACCAACCACCGTCTCCCTCATTTGAACCCTAGCCTCCCAAATTCATAGAGAAAGAAAGTAGAGAGAGAAAGTGAAGAAAACTCAATATTTGAAGCTTCAAAGGTTAAGGGATTGAAGATCTGCGTGTTGGAGCATCAAATCATAAGAAAGGAGCAACAAATTCAGGTAAGAATCGGCCTTTAAACCCTTCTGTAGATCAAACTCGGATTCTAGGGTTTTGGGTTTTGAAAAGTTGTAAAGAATAGCATAAAGGTCACATTTTTACGTATGAAAACATGTAAAAAGCTTAGATATAGCCTCATAGATGATAAACTAAGAGATTGGACGTAAAAAGTTGTGATTTTGGGTTAAAAACGGGCTGGTTCGTAATTTTTATGCGATCTTCGAAACTGTCTGTGCATCCAGCGAAATTGCATATTCAAGCTGCGAAACTATGGGTTTTCTACGAAACTATAGTTTCGCAAATAATTTCGCAGCCATGGAATTCCAACGAAAGTTGGGTGAAACTATCAGGCGAAACTGGTAGCGAAACTGGCAACGAATGTTACCCGGGCCCGTTTGATGATGAAAAGTCTTGCAAGCACTATGATAGACTTCACTTATGTGAGTCTGACATATGATGATGGATCCATATTCATGAGCGGGCTATGTGCCTTGCAGTGTGGATCAACTGTCGGGGGTTAACTACCATGATGATGTGTACCGACGGGGATCGACATTCATTGTCGATCAACATGGAGCTCTTGCTTTGTACAATCTCGCTTATGATGAACTGAAAGATAATGAAAGAATGAAAGATAATAAACATGCTTAATATGATGCAAGAAATGTTATGTAGTATGATGTATGCGTGGTCATTATATGGAGGATAAAGCTTATATTTTCTTATTTATCTAAAACTAGAACTCACTCAGCAAAGCTGACTTTTATGCATAATAGTGGGCAGGTAAATGCTGATGCTGAGGGTGGCACTAGGGAGCTACTTGGCGAGCAATGGATGGCATTCCTGTCTATGAAATCTTTATTGTAATTTATGACCATGCACTATGTTTTATTCTATTTAAAGACAAATATATGAGTACAATTGGATTTCCAAGTTTTAAGTGAATGTTTATTTAATTCCGCTACAATGTTTTGTTTATAAAGTGATTTTATGCTATGATTAACGAGCTGTGAGGCTTCCCGGGAAAGGGGCCTTACAATTGTACAGGCCATGGCATGTAATTTCCACGGATCCATCAATGTCCGTATTATATAACATCGCTACCTTGGTATGATCGAGTGGTACCACAATGCAAACTAGTGTAGGTGCTCCAAAGCCAACCATACTGCTCAACTCACTGAAGATCAGTGCCATCGATCCAACAAAAGAAAAAGAAGCAGTCGTGCAAAAAAAAACTTTTTAATGGGTCTACAAGTAAAGAGGAAGTGTCATGTATTTGTCGATAAATGTTTGACTTTCTTTGATGTTTAGTTTCTTAGCACTTGATTTTCCATATGGTTAGATCATAGTTTTTATATATCACACACGAAGCTTTTTAAATATAAGTATATTTTATATACTTTGATTATGTTTCACTGATTTAAATGGTTGGTGTTTACATAAAGTAATCAATTGCAGGCGCTGTTACAAAAAGAATCAATTGTAGGAATGAAAAAAATTCACGTCAGTGTGATACATTAAATGCAATATAATAGTTATTATTTCTATTTTAAAAATTCTAAGTTTTTAAGAAAATGTATTAGTTTAGGTAAATAAGTTTTAAATTGTATATCGATAGAATTTTTTTTTATTAATATCAGAAAATGCTATGAGAAGGAACACAAAAAAATTGATTATATAAGTTAAACAATTTAAAATACATAAAACAACAATATTTACGGTTAAAAATAAATTCCAACGTACCTTAATATTTTATAAAGTATAAATAGTTAACATAATCTATGAGAATTCATAATGTTTATGAAATTTGATAAATATATACGTAATACACTTGAAATTTGATAAATATATACGTAATACACTTGTGTCAGTCGATGCATGATGGACTGAAAATTTTATAACATAAATTTTTAAGAAAAAATTATATAAAAGTAACATATATAGGCTTACCTTAAAATGATATTTAAAAACACTGAAACAACTATATAATTTCTTCATAAACGTTTATAAACAATAATTAAAAACGCTTTTGAAAGATAAGTTGAATAAAAAATGTCTAAAAAAACACAATTAATGAATGATTAAAGAGGTTTTTATGTTTAGTTATTAACTAATGAGTGATTATATAAGTATTTAATGATTATATATTGAGATGTTATAGGATAAGGTCTAAATAGCAACACCCGTTACTTTTATAGGTTACTTAATAATATATAAAAAAGTCATTTTGTAATGGGTGTGGTCGACAGTTTTACTGTTATTTTATATTTATTGTATTAATGAAGTATAGATTGATTTACCTTTTTAAAAATTACCTACTGGGTTGATGGATCAGAGCTTGTGTTTCTTATACTAATATTGGAGACGGTAAGAATTTATAAAGTTTGTATGTTATTTTTACTACATATTTTATAAATATAATTAAACTACGTTGCATATTCTTATATACTTTTTTTGGTTTCTGTCATAATATCAATTGCTGTAACAGTATTAATTAGTCATCTTTTGTGCTCCCTTACCTATAGTGAAATGATTACTTTGCATAATCTGAAATATGTTTAGAAAGTCTAGCCATTTACATGGCATTGATTTTTATATAAGTTAAATAAAACAAAATTTAAGCGGTTTTCCAATTATTTAAATCAGCCTTATTTTATGAATGTGACCCACTAACTTAGAAACTGCCAGGTAGTTTAAATAAGCAGTTTAAACAGGTTGTTTAAACATGTAGTTTAAGCCGATAGTTCATATGGAAGCCGTTGGCCAATAATTTCTATCATTTTGGCAAAAAAAATTAGTGGGGTGAACAGTTCCATTTTATTCTGCCTATATAAGGGCAGATTAGTGCATCTGGGAAAAAAGTCTCAACATTACTTCTGATATTCCAAAATGGACAAGAAATCCAGCAAAAGCCCCGCTCGCGAGGAAAATGTGAGTTGTTATCAAAAAATCAAAAGTTTGCTCCTTATTTTGAAGAGCTTTCGTAACGTCTTTATGTTTTCTATTTTGGGCCTTCTAATGGAAGCATTTGTTTAATGACAGCACATGAATGATGAGAGTTTGGAGGTTCTTAGCTTGTAAGGCCCCGTTCCCGGGCACCTCACAGCTAGTCATTCATCGCACATAAAACATTTTAAAACGTACATTTATTTTGCAGCGGAATTTAAAACTTTCATTAATAATTAAAAACATGCATTTTCATTACATTACAACATTTGTTTTCATCTCGAAATACAATGACATGTCAAAGTATGGATACCAGCCTCAAAACACTTCCAGTAGCTTATGCATCCATGCCTGCAACTCCTCAGTATCAACAAAATACCTGCCAACTATTATGCATACAAAAAGTCAGCGATGCTGAGTGAGTTCTAGTTTTTATAATAAAATACTTTATTCCTTTAAAAACTAGTCTTACATTCATTCGTGGTCATACAACATACGTACACTCAATCTGTGTTCTTTTTCGTTTAGTTCTTTCATACTTTCATCGTTTCATTTTTTATTTACTTTCGTATTCATACTATCGTTCATACTTCTCACTATCTTTTACTTTCTTTCTCTTACATTCTTTTCATACTTTACGTTCGTCATTTGTCATACATCATACATACACATTGATAATAATTATTATTATTATCTTCATCATCATTCGTTCATTCATTCATTCCCTCACTCTTTACTCATCATTACTCGAATCTTGTCTCATGCAATATCCCCGACTCATGCTCGAAAGCTGATGTTGTGTCGAGGCCTGTACACAAACCCCCGACTCAGGTCTAAAGACTGACACTGCACCGGGATACGCGATAAAGATCCCATTCGAGTCAATCACATGGATTGAACTCTATCCGAGTCTGTTGCAACACAAAGTCGCTCACCTAATCATCTCGTCTCATGCAACACCCCCGGCTCATGTCCGAAGACTGATACTGTCAGAAGACTGACACAGTACCGGAGTACGTGAAAAAGATCTCATCTCTCTATTTTGTCTCATGCAATACCCCCGACTCATGTCCAAAGACTGATACTGTGCCGGAGCTTGTAAACAAACCCCTCTCATGTCCGAAGACTGACATAGTACCGGGGGTACGCGACAAGGATCTCATCATCCGTCACTTCCATACTCACCATTCATTATCTTATGTGTTTGTTCGTTTCGTACTTTATCGTATTCGTTTGTTTTGTACTTTATCATTATCTTTCACTTCGTTACATAGTACTTTACAAACAAACAAACAAACAAACATACCCAGTGTCTCCCGCTGAAGAGCAGGGTCTGGGAGGGGTATATGGTGGCAAGTCTTTCCTCTATCTAGAAAGATAGAGAGACCGCTTCCGAAGAGACCCCCGACTCGTTAACAAAGGCAATCGTTACATAGTACTTTACGTTCATTAATTTATTCGTTCATACATCACACCATGTAAAGTCAAACATAATGTATTACAAAACACAATACATACATTTGAAAACTCTTTAACGAAGAAAGACAACATATCACTCACGCACATACACATCATAATTTCATCACATCATCATGCACACATCAAGCATAAGTCATCATATCATAACAGGGCCTATATCCCTATTCTACCCCTTAAAACCACTTAGAAAATTCTAAGTCCAAGATGGGTGCATGGGGCTTTTCAGGCGCATGAGCATAAAATTTCTAAGTGTAAAACAGTCTGGACGCATGGGCACTGTTTGGACGTTTCTCCCCTGTTTGGGCATTTCGTCACTATGCAGACGCATGGACACTTAGCCGTTTTGGAAACTTGGGAGCATGGACACTTAGCCGTTTTGGCAACTTAGGCGCATGGACACTGTTTGGGCGTTTCTGTCCTGTTTGGGCGTTTCTGCTCTATTTGGGCGTTTCGCCACTATGCAGACGCATAGACACTTGATCATTTATACTTGGACGCATGGCCCCCTTTTAGGGTGGTTGGGCAATACGCAGACATATGGCCCAACACTTGGCCAATCTGGGGAGGTCCCACATGGTTGGCTACTATTCAGACGTTTGGTTCTGACTTAGAAACTTTCAAAGTAAATTTAGACGGTTGGCACTGTTTAGACGCATGGGCCCTATTCAGATGTTTGGGCCTACACTTATCACTCTTCACTTAGACGCATGGGCCTGTTTAGACGCATGGGCCCTATTCAGACGTTTGGGCTTACTGTTTGAACGTTTGGGCTTACTGTTTGAACGTTTGGGTTTCTGGGCGGTAGGGCATACTTAGGCAGTTGACCGTTGGACGCATGGGACCATTCTGAAACATTTTCTAACCTAATACAACACCCGAATCTCATTCAAACACTACCCAAACACAGATCAATCATGCTAAGGGCCATAAAACATGCTAACAATCGATATAACCACTAAAACATCATCTAAACTAGCATACACAGAACATCATTAGAACAAAATGCATAAACACTCGGTTAACTTTCAAAACATGTGTTCGGTATGCATAATAGCCCTAAAAGGTTGAAAATCAGTAAAAGATGTTAGGACCGTGTACGAACGGAGTACTAACTGATTCTACATGAAACCGAATCAAATAGCGCGGAATTCTATTTGATTGGCGATCCAATCAGGGAGAACGTTAACCGGATCAAACCTAACGATTAGAATACGTTGAGAATGAAGTACGAATGATCTGAAACGCTCTGTGAAGTTGGAAGGGACGCTCTATGCGAACTGGGACGGCTAGGGTTGTCAATTATTGAAGAGTTCTGTTTTTCCACGAATTAAGTGGTATTTATAGGTTACAGCTTTCATTTGTACGACTGAGCCAAGCGACTGGCTCAGTCGTGCGACTGAGTCATACGATTTATTCATTCGTACGACTGAGTCAGTCTTATGACTCAATCGTGCGATTGACTCAATCACCTGGTTCAGTCGTGCGATTGGCCCATTCGCATGGTCCAGTCGTGCGACTGAATCAGAATACTTAGTTAAACACATTCTTGAACCTTTAATGATTCAGAATGATGTCTAACAACCGTAAACCTATATAACATATTCATATAAGCGTGCAACAATAAATAATATTAATAGATATAACGTTAAACAACCAATAAACATTCACGGAAGAGTTTTTCATTACATAGATTCAACGTTACATATGTGTTACAAGATGAAAGTCTATTACATTGACGCTCACTAGACTAGAACTAGGGACATGTGTATCAACAAACTCCCCCTTGGACCTAGATCTATCTAAACTTTGACTTCCTTCTTGAACTCTTCAAATCTCTTCACTTGTTCTTCTTTCGAATCCCCGGCATGGATATTGAGTGCGAAGCATAGACGTATGATATGCTGAAACTGTAGTGCTTGCACTATATCTTGCGTGTCAAAAAATAATGGCCACTTGTATAGTGTATAAACATCTGACTCTGACAAGTTTATAAGCCACATGGGGTCGAACACCCTTATTGTGTCCACTGTGCCTTCCCTATCCAAAACAATGATGACCTCTCCAGAGCGGAAGTCATAGTACCACCACTTAAAATATGGGGTAAAGTCATGTGGCATCTCCCTCAATGGTATTCTGGACATCGTACGCGAAGGGCGCCACTTCAGGACTATCTTTGGTAAACCAGTGATGGGACTCACTTCAGACCTACGGATGTACCTCGTAGCCTGCTATGGTCTGAAGTTTACCCATCTCGTCTGGTATTCTCTTTTCAGGGCAGCCTCAAACCAGCCTGACATTTTCTTCGGACCAGCATATAGTAACTTCAGGCGTGCCAGCTGGTTGAGCTCAAACCCGGGGAGAGTTTTCAGATCATGAGGCAATCTGAAGTACTCGATTCACCTATCCCTTTTCACTACATAAACTCCAAGGTCGTCAAAATGAGCCTAAGCAATGATCTTCCCTGACACCTTCATGTTCTTCTTGACTTTGTATAACTTGGTGTAGGTACTCTGAGTTGCTATAGCGCGTTGGGCTCGGACCTCAGCGAAGCAAGCCGCCCATTCAGCCTTTCGGGTATCTACATCAGCGTCCGAGGCTTGGGCTTGGCTAGTTGATGCTTCAGCTCCCCTTTCCTTCTCACTGAGTTTCTCCAGAATATCACTGCCGAGGGTGTTAACCAGATCTGGAAACAGATTGCCCTCTCGGTCAGCGTATTCTATATATGCTGATCAGTGATGTCTTCTATCTCTATTTCTTCAACGTCGTTGAGCTCGTCATCATCAGCATCATCAAAAGTTGGAGCATCCTTTATAATCTCGTCCGGATTCAGTCGAAATATTTCAGCAAGTTGCTCGTCGGTTAGGTCGTGAATTATTTCTCCTTCTTCAGGAGTATAACTCACTGACCTTCGGACAATCCCCTGCAGATCAAGAATCATTGTGAGTTGAGACTTGATCTGTTAGAGGGGAGCAACATCGTGCTCATCTTGCTGAAATCCTGAATCTGCTTGATTTAGACATATAGAATAACAATCATTAGTAAGTAATATCATTAAACATTTACATAAGTTACATAAACATTGAAAGATGATTCAAGAACAAAAGTTGAAAAATAAAACATCTAATCTGTACTTTTGCCCTGAATCATAGCCGGATCTTCAGCAGATGGAGAGGTAGGCTGGACAGACGATGATGCTCCCTGGTCCTGTTTCCTCTTGGTCCTTTGCTCTTGACCAGGGGCAGAGGCAGATGCATCTGCATCCCCTTCATCGTCATCACCATCCTTGCCTAGAGCCTCGCCATTACCCTCATCATCATCATCTTCACTTTCAACCTCTTTATCATCATCCTCATCATCATCACCATCGACATCATCCTCTCCTTCCCCTATCTTCAGTGGCTCAGCTTGCGACCCCTTCAGCTTTAGTAAAATCTTCTTATTAGCTGACTCCAACTCCTCAATCTTCTAAGTAGACAGGACGTTTTGCTCCTGGAGTTGGGAGATCTGCTCAGCCTGCTGAGCAATATGCTGAGCTTGAGAAGCATTTTGCTCCTCAAGCTGATGAAGCCTAGCTGCCTTCTCCTCGTCTGCAGCTAACAGCTTCAGCACCATTCTGTTAAGTGTTGCGAGCTGTTCCTCCACTCCAATAGGAGGGAGGGATGATCCTGTGGGGAAGGAGGATGGGCCGGCTTGGTGTCTCGTGGTGGTGGTAAAGATTGGGGGTGGTATAAAGGTTGTTGGTGGTGTAGTGGTGGTAGTGAAGATTAGGGGTGGTATAGAGGTTGTTTGTAACACTCGTAAATTTTTATATAAAGAAATAAAAGAAAAAGAAAGAAAAAGAGAAAGAAATAAAGGTCAACAAAAGTGGAGGGACCAAAAATGTTGAAATTGCAAACTTCATATTTATTTTGGTACAAAAGTTGGTATAGCCACCCATGTCCTGCTACTTTTCACCTTTTCTACCGATTCTAGAGAGAGAAAGAGCAGAACTTCGGATTTTTGAAGAAGGAACAAGAAGATTCAAAGTTTTTGGTAAGAAATCTCGAAATTTTGATGCTTAGGATGATTCTAGAACCACTTATGTGCTTATAAAGGTGACTTGTGTGTTCGGGTTGCATTGTGTGTGTGTTCTAGGTGTTAGAAACGACTGAGAAGTTCAAGAAGGGGTATCAAACCCGAAGAACAACAAAGGTGAGTTTCTAGATCCCCTTTTTACATGTTTTCAAACGGTTTTGGGGCTGGAAAATACATGTATGTATGTTTTTATGAGATTGGGTATGTTAACCGTATGTTATATGCATGTGTATGTTGGTAGAATATGTTTAGGGTAAATGTATTGTTATGCTTATGTTAAGTTTATGCCTGGAATAGTATATGCATATTTAGAAGTATGTAATATGATGTTTGGGGACTGGAAAACGACTTGGAAAAACATGAACAGACTGCTAATACGACTAAACAAGGATCATGAGTCCAAACAATGCTCATGAGTCTGAAATTCGAGTAAGTGTAGGGTAATAAGTCCAAACAGTGCTCATGAGTCTGAAATTTGACTAAGTGTAGGGTAATAAGTCCAAACAGTGCTCGTGAGTCTGAAATTTGACTAAGTGTAGGATCATGAGTCCAAACATTGCTCATGAGTCTGAAATTTGACTAAGTGTAGGATCATGAGTCCAAACAGTGCTCATGAGTCTGAAATTTGACTAAGTGTAGGATCATGAGTCCAAACAGTGCTCATGAGTCTGAAATTTGACTAAGTATAGGATCATGAGTCCAAACAGTGCTCATGAGTCTGAAATTTAACTTAGAAAAACCAAGTGTAGGGTAATAAGTCCAAACAGTGCTCATGAGTCTGAAATTCGACTAAGTGTAGGGTAATAAGTCCAAACAGTGCTCATGAGTCTGAAATTTGACTAAGTGTAGGGTAATAAGTCCAAACAGTGCTCATAAGTCTGAATTTTGACTAAGTGTAGGATCATGAGTCCAAACAGTGCTCATGAGTCTGAAATTTGACTAAGTGTAGGATCATGAGTCCAAACAGTGCTCATGAGTCTGAATTCTGACTAAGAAAAACCAAGTGTAGGGTAAAAAGTCCAAACAGTGCTCTTGTGCCTGGGATTATTTACTAAGTGTAAGGTAAAAAGTCCCAACAGTGGTCAAACGCCCAAATAGTCCTCATGAGTCCAAATAGTACTCATACGCCCAAAAATTTGAATTTAATGCAGAATGTTCGTGGAAGTTTGTACAGCTAGGGATTTGGACTGATATTGACTAAGGATTTATTAAATGCATATGATTATGTCTGAATGTCATAATAACCCTTTTTTTATATTTTAATTAATATTATGATTAGGGCTATTATTAATGTTAATATTATTATTAATATGCTTATTAATAATAATATGGTATGACTCTACGTGGTATGATCATGATCAAGACAGGAAGTATTATCATTAATAAAGTGAAAGATTAATGATAAAGAAAAGTGGAACGTAAATGAATGAACGAAAGTCTTGCAAGCAAATGAATGGAGGTGCACACCCCTGGCAGGTGTTAGCTCAACTGTGATGCGGGTTCGCTACCCCGAAGGATGCACACATGGTCAATCTTTGAGGGTGACATAGAGGTGAGCGACTCGGTGTTGCAAAAGACTCACAGGATGAAAGTCAATCTTTGTGATTGGCTTAGAGGTGAGCGACTTGGTGTCGCAAAAGACTCACAGCATAAGTGTAATCCTTGAGATTGCCATAGAGGTGAGCGACTCAGTGTCGCAAAAGACTCGGAAGAATAATGATAAAAGTACGAATTGAACGATGATGAAGATAATAATGATATTACCTACTGTACGTACGATGTGTGATCACATATGCATAACAAACGGTTTGAAATGAGAAGTAAAGTATTTTAATTACAAAACTAGAACTCACTCAGCAACGCTGACTTTTATGTATTTTCCAGTTGGCAGGTAACAGGTTGCTGATGATGGCACATGGGGATGGCTATTTGGCGGGCAAGACTGACATCCATTTATGTTTTGACAATACTGTTGTTTTGTAATTCATTCGACTAATTATTTTGTGACCCATGAACTAGAATGTATTGCTTAACAACAGTGTTTATAATGAATGAATGGGTTTTTGTCAAATTGATTCCGCTGCTTAAATTTATAATATGTATGTTTTATGCTGTGAATGACCAACTGTGAGATGCCCGGGAACCTGGCCTTACAAGTTGGTATCAGAGCCAAAGTTTAAGTGAAACAGGTAAATCTTTTTAAAAATAAACCTTAACTTAAACTGAAAATGGGACAGAAAGAGGGATGTCAGCCCGAGTAGCCATGTGCCATCAGGTATTGTTTTCTTAAAAGTTAATCAGTGTTATGTGCGTGTGCTATGTGATTTATGTGTTCTTAGTAGATTTAGATGCTGATGTAGTCAGGATGGGAAGTGCTTGGGGTGTGGAGAGTAAAGTAAGTGGCTAATCACAACTGGCCACTGTAATTAGGGACATACTATACTTGACATAAACTGAGCTGTTTCCTTGAATGACTGTTTTAGTGTTTGAATCTTATAGTGCATAGGAAAATGACTGGGAAGAAACCTTCTAAGGCTGCTAGAGGTAGAGGTCGTCCGCGTACGACTAGGAGCAGTGCTAAAGCCCCTAAGACGACTCCTGTGAACCCTGAGGTTCCTGACCGGAATGAAGAAACTGAGAATGCGAGCCTGAATGCCTCAGCTAGGGAGGCGATTGCTGATGAGGTACACCAAGTCCTGCAGGCAGTGATGCCGTCTATAGTGACCGATGTTATTGGAGCTGTGAGGAACGAGGAAAGAAAGGAGAAGGAGGACCGGAGAGAGTCGACTGGAAAAGAAATCAAAGGAGGAGAGGAACGACTGGATCCTGAGATAGTAGTATCTGATGAGGAGGAGGATGATGTAGTAGGGGTGATGACTAAGGGATGCAGCTATGGGCATTCCAGAGGTGCAAGCCCCCGACTTTTGATGGAAATGGCAACGCTGCTGCTGCCCACCGTTAGATAAGGGAAATGGAAGCGGTACTCGAGATCAGCGAGTGCCGGGAGGATCAGAAGGTGAAATTTGCCACCCACTCCTTTACTGACTCAGCACTGTGTTGGTGGGACAATATCGTCCAAGCTGAGGGCAGCAGGGCCATAGGGAAGATGAAATGCTCCGAGTTGAAGAAGCTAGTAATTGAGGAATTCTGTCCTCACAGGGAACTTGATAAGATTGAGAGGGAGTTCCTACAATTCGAGGCGGGAACCATGACCCACCAGCAATACACTACCAAATTCAATGAGATGGCGAGGCTGGTGCCGGATCAAGTAACGCCGGTGTCTCGAAAGATTAACCGGTATATTCAGGGGCTGCCAGCCGACATTCGTAGGCACTTGATTGCTGCTCGACCAAGCACTTTTAGGTCAGCAGTGGATTTGGCTGGGAGACTCTATGATGAGAGGGAGGTAGCAGATGCAGAGGTGAAGAAGGCTGGTGGTGGTGATCGAAACTGGAATGGAAAACGGTTCGGGCGTGGTGGTTTTACCCCGAACAACAAGAGGATGAGAATGGATGACCGTAGGGTGGGGTCATCAAGCTCGGGGCCTAAAAGGTGTGGCAAGTGCGGGAAGGAGCATACGGGTGAGTGCAGAATGGGGCTCAAAGTGTGTTTCAAGTGCGGGAAGCCGGGCCACATCTTGAAAGACTGTAAGGAGTTAAGGTGTTACACCTGCAGTGAGGCGGGCCATATGAGCAAAGACTGCAGAAAGCCGAGGGTGGAGAGTTCCGGGGCGAAGAAGACGGCCCGGGCTGAAGGGCAGAAGGCAAGTGCCAGAGCTTTCACCATGACCAGAGAGGAGGCTAGGACGGACCCCGACGTTGTGTCAGGTACGTTTCTAGTAAATCAAACTCTTGCTTCTGTGTTATTTGATTCTGGTGCTAGTAGGAGTTTTATCTCTGCCACTTTCTGTGCTAAACTGTCTGTTGGTAGTAAGTGCATTAATGAGCCCTTTGAAGTAGAAACCGCTATTGGTGAGTCCACTAGAGTTACTGAGGTGATAGAGGACTGTACTATAGAATTAGAAGGTCATAGGTTTGCTACTAAGTTGCATGTGATGCCCCTAGGTGGATTTGATATAGTACTAGGGATGGATTGGTTGGCAACCTATGAAGCAAATATCGTATGTCGTAAGAAGATGATTAGATTGACGGCGCCTGACAGAAGTCCGGTGACCATATATGGCGATCGGGTTACGATGATCCCGAAAGTGATTTCGATGGCGGTGGCGGGAAAGTGTATGAGGCGTGGGTGCAGCGCCTACCTATGTTATGTAAAGGATGTGGAAATGCCAACACCACAACTATCCGATGTTCTGGTTGTGTGTGAATTTCCAGATGTGTTCCCGGAAGACTTATCGGGATTGCCACCTGACCACGAAATCAAATTTCAAATTGACTTAATACTCGGTGCCCAACCTGTCACCAAGGCACCGTACCGATTAGCTCCGACTGAGATGAAGGAGTTAATGGAGCAACTGCAAGAATTGCTCGATAAGGGTTTCATCAGACCGAGTATCTCTCCTTGGGGTGCTCAGGTCTTATTCGTGAAAAAGAAGGACGGTAGCATGAGAATGTGTATCGACTACCGTGAGTTGAACAAGTTGACAATAAAGAATCGGTATCCGTTACCGAGGATCGACGACTTGTTCGACCAGCTCCAGGGTGCCAGTTGGTTCTCGAGGATACCTATGTGCATATTTAGAACTAGGTAATATGATGTTTGGGGACTAGAAAACGACTTGGAAAAACATGAACAGACTGCTAATACGACTAAACAAGGATCATGAGTCCAAACAGTGCTCATGAGTCTGAAATTCGACTAAGTGTAGGGTAATAAGTCCAAAGAGTGCTCATGAGTCTGAAATTTGACTAAGTGTAGGGTAATAAGTCCAAACAGTGCTCATGAGTCTGAAATTTGACTAAGTGTAGGATCATGAGTCCAAACAGTGCTCATGAGTCTGAAATTTGACTAAGTGTAGGATCATGAGTCCAAACAGTGCTCATGAGTCTGAAATTTGACTAAGTGTAGGATCATGAGTCCAAACAGTGCTCATGAGTCTGAAATTTGACTAAGTGTAGGATCATGAGTCCAAACAGAGCTCATGACTCTAAAATTTAACTTAGAAAAACCAAGTATAGGGTAATAAGTCCAAACAGTGCTCATGACTCTGAAATTCGACTAAGTGTAGGGTAATAAGTCCAAATAGTGCTCATGAGTCTGAAATTTGACTAAGTGTAGGGTAATAAGTCCAAACAGTGCTCATGAGTCTGAAATTTGACTAAGTGTAGGATCATGAGTCCAAACAGTGCTCATGAGTCTGAAATTTGACTAAGTGTAGGATCATAAGTCCAAACAGTGCTCATGAGTCTGAATTCTGACTAAGAAAAACCAAGTGTAGGGTAAAAAGTCCAAACAGTGCTTTTGTGCCTGGGATTATTTACTAAGTGTAAGGTAAAAAGTCCCAACAGTGGTCAAACGCCCAAATAGTCCTCATGAGTCCAAATAGTACTCATGCGCCCAAGAATTTGAATTTAATGCAGAATGTTCGTGGAAGTTTGTACAGCTAGGGTTTTGGACTGATATTGACTAAGGATTTATTAAATGCATATGATTATGTCTGAATGTCATAATAACCCTTTTTTTATATTTTAATTAATATTATGATTAGGGCTATTATTAATGTTAATATTATTATTATTAATATGCTTATTAATAATAATATGGTATGACTCTACGTGGTATGATCATGATCAAGACAGGAAGTATTATCATTAATAAAGTGAAAGATTAATGATAAAGAAAAGTGGAACGTAAATGAATGAACGAAAGTCTTGCAAGCAAATGAATGGAGGTGCACACCCCTGGCAGGTGTTAGCTCAACTGTGATGCGGGTTCGCTACCCCGAAGGATGCACACAGGGTCAATCTTTGAGGTTGACATAGAGGTGAGCGACTCGGTGTCGCAAAAGACTCACAGGATGAAAGTCAATCTTTGTGATTGGTTTAGAGGTGAGCGACTTGGTGTCGCAAAAGACTCACAGCATAAGTGCAATCCTTGAGATTGCCATAGAGGTGAGCGACTCAGTGTCGCAAAAGACTCGGAAGAATAATGATAAAAGTACGAATTGAACGATGATGAAGATAATAATGATATTACCTACGTGTACGTACGATGTGTGATCACATATGCATAACAAACGGTTTGAAATGAGAAGTAAAGTATTTTAATTACAAAACTAGAACTCACTCAGCAACGCTGACTTTTATGTATTTTCCAGTTGGCAGGTAACAGGTTGCTGATGATGGCACACGGGGATGGCTATTTGGCGGGCAAGACTGACATCCATTTATGTTTTGACAATACTGTTGTTTTGTAATTCATTCGACTAATTATTTTGTGACCTATGAACTAGAATGTATTGCTTAACAACAGTGTTTATAATGAATGAATGGGTTTTTGTCAAATTGATTCCTTTACTTAAATTTATAATATGTATGTTTTATGCTGTGAATGACCAACTGTGAGGTGCCCGGGAACCTGGCCTTACATTGTTGGTGGTGTAGTAGTGGTAGTGAAGATTAGGGGTGGTATAGAGGTGGTAGGTGGTGTAGTAGTAGTGGGTGGAGGAGTGGTAGTGGGTGGTGGAGTGGTAGTAGGGGTGGTTGAGGTAGTGATGGTGGCTGTGGAGGTAGTGAGTAGGGTAAACCTCCTTCGCTTGGGCTTCAGCCCATGTGGCTGAGCCATCCGTTTCCTCCGAGTCCCCCTGGACCCGGAGGCTCCCCCTCGGCTACTGGGAGAGTCTGGGATGTAAGATGGGTCAGTGACAGTCTCTCCAGACCCTCCAGGACGTCCTCCAACCGTCCTAATGCCCATCTCCGTGGCTACGACACGACTTCCTACCGTTCGTACCAGGGGCTCATCATCCGAGTCTTCTTCCTCATCAGGCTGAAATCCTTGATGGAAACCAACACTCACTGCTCCTTCTTGGGTGGATGATGGAGATGTCACATCGGTAGTAGTGGCCCTAGATTGTGTATGGCCAGTATCTCCGCCATCACCGTCATCATCATCTGAATCATCATCTAGAACGCTATCGGCTCCGAGTCCGAATCACTCTCATCGTGACACCACATTTTCCTAGCTGGCGCCACGTAATCCTCACGGGCCAAATGCCCAAACAATCTCCTCACCGGGGCTTCACCTGCTTCCCCCGGTAGACCTTCATCCTCCCCAGTGTCGTATCATCCATAACCTCCAATACGACCGCATCATCTTGCTCCTTAGGCAGCTGGGGAAGTTTCTGATCGATAATCATCTGAATGAACCTCGGGTACATACAGAAACTCTCCTTCCCCTTGGCCTCGATGTTCTCCACCAAGTAGGTGAAGATCATCCTGGAGAAGCTAAATGGATGGTTCAGCACCAGAGCAGCATATGCATTCTGTATTTGGTCTGACAACTCATCAAAGCCGCCCTTCCTTGATGCGATGCATCTAAGAAGTACAAGTGCCAAGTATTTGAACTGGGGGCACAAGTTGCTCTTGTTGAGCATACTTGTGTTGATGTCCCCAGAATACTTGGCTCTCATAAAGAAGCCACGGACGGTAAAGGGATGTAATCTAGTGGGGCAATTTGCATCATCCCCGAACTCAAGAACCGTCCGTATATCCTCTTCGGTGATCTGGATGGCCTCCCCAAAAATCGAACTCCTGATAGTGTATGGATCGGTAGACCGGTCTACAGCAGCGTTTTCCCAAAACGCCTGCTGTATCGATCGGTAAGGAGTGCAAGGCTCTGAGATCGCTCGAAAGATCCTCGAGCGTCATAAAACGAGATGATCCCAGCAAACTCAGCAGAGTTACGGGAAGTCAGGTCGAGATAAGCACAAATGTTGTGCTTAGAGCTCATAGGCCATCTGCTCGCCATCTGTGACATAAAGTAAATAAACATTAGTACATGTCAAAGTATTCCAGACTTGTTTCATGTAATTGAACATTTTGTTCAATCGTGCGACTGAACTGAGAGATTGAACCTAGTCGTGCGACTGAGCTAGACGACTGAGCTCTAGTCATGCAATTGAGCTCATTCGTGCAACTGAGTCAAGCGATCGGACTTAGTCGTGCGATTGCTCATGCACTTACCTCAGTCGTGCGATTGAGCTTAGACGCATGGTTCAGTCGTGCGATTGAACCATTCGTCCATCTCAGTCGTGCGATTGAGTCTAGTCGTCTTGCTCAGTCGTGCGATTGGAGTTCATCAGTGTGTCCAGTCGCATGACTGACGGTTTGTCCATTCAAATTTGATTTTTGAGCGATTCATGATATTAAACGTTGAGGAATGGCTCATTAGGTTCGCATATGTCCGAATAAACACCTATTAACTTTAATTTGATCAATGAGCTTAGTTTTAGTGGTTTATTTGTCACTTTTTAGTCCGGTTACTGCTAGGTCACATTTTAGATTCATTTGGCGTGTAGGAACGGATTTTAGTGATACACCACATCGCGTAGTACCTGTATAATCAATACCAACGTTAGAGAGAAACAAACAAAGATCAAAATCGATCAAATTGAATTTTGGCAGAGTGGGGTTGTGTCGTATGATTTGGGGGTGATTTGAGTGGATGGAGTGACTGAGGCCGATTCACCCTCTATTTATACTAGGGCACACTCCAGTCGTGCGACTGAACCTAGTCGCACGATTGAGTCGTGCGACTGAGCTTCAGTCGTACGACTCGTCCATTCGGTAATCACCAGTCGTACGATTGAGGTTCATTCGTACGATTGAGGTTCATTCGTGCGATTGATCACAGTCGGTTACCTCCAATCGTGCGATTTGGCTCATTCGTACGGTCTATTCGTACGACTGGTCCATACTCAGGGTCCAGTCGTGCGAATGGGTTCATTTGCATGGTCCATTCGTACGACTAGTCCATACTCATGGTCCAGTCGTGCGAATGGGTCATTCGTATGCAATTATGCCCTTTTGACCCATAAACACTTATACCCTTATTTCAATAAATAAAACTTTTTGACCAATTTGATCATCTCAGACATGATCACTTTAAGTTTAAAGCAACATTTGATCACCTCAGATGTGATCTATTTATCCACCTGATCATCTTAGACATGATCCATTTATCCACCTGATCATCTCAGATATGATCCATTTATCCACCTGATCATCCCAGACATGATCCATTTATCCACCTGATCATCTCAGATATGATCCATTTACTTTTTCAGAAACAATTGATTTTAGATTAACGTTAAGTTCATATTTGTGACATTTTCTGCAATGAGTAGCATAGCACAGTCCGACACTGACACACTTTACAAATAAATTAAAAACTCAACTAAGTAACAAAATAAACATGTTTTTGTGATTTTCTTAGGGTTGGGTAGATCAGCCTACTAGCATTAAGATCATTTTCAAGACAGATTCTTATGGAATCAGACAGGCATAAACTCAATTACTTGGAACTTTTTCTACATTTATTGAAATGGAAACTAGCATATTTACATATCACAGTATCTCATTCATCTGAGACTTCTAATTTCTAACTAGGAATCATGCTTGATTTGATACGTAACACATGTTGATTATCAACATCAGGTGGTGCATTCACGACGATTGTCAGTATACTTATCCACTTAAATCCATACACAGACTTTTGATACATATTGGTGATGTATTAGATTATATTATTTCAACCAACATTTGTGGATCCCACACTTATATGGTAATCAACATTCCTCAGGAGACTTTTGAGCAGTCTACGGGTATTTAGACAAGGAGAGACTATTCTTAGAATTTTTAAAGAGAAGCCAAGCCTCAGGTCAGTGCCATCGCATAGCAGAGAGGCGACAAATAACAGTGAATTCTAGAATATCTAGGTTATGCTTATCCTCAGGTCAGTGCCATCACACAGCAGAGAGGCACACAACCTATCTCCTTGTTAGAGCATTTCTTATTTTCTTTTGCACATAACGCACCAACAACATATGTTATCATCTTTATTACACATAATTTCAATTTTTTTTGTGCTTTGCTCTTTTTATGGTCATCCGCACACTTTTAGTTGCGTTAATTTGCTCGTCATCCCTTATTGGAAATAACTGATTGTGTTAGCCAGTGATAAGATGGGAACCCACAGTCGGTTGAATAGATTAGTTTAAATTGTGTTCACCAATGGTGTCTACTGGTCTATCGTGTTGAATCTACCGACACATCGTATAGTGAACTAGCACCTCCCTAGATCAACTTTCTCTGTGTAATTACAGTAACACCCAGCGTACTATCATTTTCCCTTCTGTTAGACTTAGAATTCTCTTACTAACGATTTTCTGTGATTTAATTAAACTAAAATTGCAAAAATTTAAAATCTTTTTGGTGTTTCAAGTAACTAGACGCCTGTGTACTATCACTTTCCATTTGTGTAGAATCACAGTCTTATCTTTGTTGTTTTTGCCTTTTAGCTTATCTGCCCTTCCCCTTTTCTTTTAAGTAAATAAATACTGAAAGTAAACTAATATCCCCCTAAAATTCTAAAACAGAAAATCTTTTTGTGTTTTTGGATTTTTATAAGACAAGGAAATTAAAAAAATAAAATAAAATAAAAAACTGAACTAATGTCGGACTATGCATCTGTGTCTTCAGAGATAATGTCACTTTTCTTTTTCACGCTGTTGACCTCTAACAGATAGAAAAATCTGGGTTTATCAAATGGTTAGGTGTAGAGGTCAGCGTGTTGAAAATCCGTGTTTATCTTAACCACATCAATTAATTGTTTTTCATAGCAGTCGCGTATGAAGTGATACTTTATGCTGATGTGTTTAGTTTTAGGGTGTTGAACCGGATTTTTAGTTACAGCTATGGCAGCAGAGTTATCAACATAGATAGGGGTGTTAGAGAATTGCAAACCGTAGTCCCGCGTTTGCTGTTGGATCCAGATAATCTGAGAACAGCTGCTTGCAGCAGCAACGTATTCAGCTTCACAGGTTGATAGGGCAACCGAGGTCTGCTTCTTGCATTGCCACGTACTAAACGCCTTCTAAAAAACTGACACCCTGCTGATGTAGACTTGAAATTCATCTTGCAGCCGCCGTAGTCTGAATCACTATACGCCGTTAGCTCAAAGTCATCGTCATGAGGATACCACAACCCCAGTGTTGGAGTACCCTTCAGATAACGAAAGATCCGTTTCACCCCAATCAGATGATTTACTTTCGGTTTTGCTTGATATCTAGAGCATAGACATGTGGCATACAAGATATCTGGACGCGATGCAGTGAGATACATGAGAGATCCGATCATCCCACGATACATAGTGGCATCCACTAGATCCCCATTCTCATCAGGAACCACATCATGATTTGTGGCGAGTGGGGTACCGGCAGCGGTGACATTTTCCATATCAAATCGACTAAGAATGTCACCGACATACTTAGTCTGATGCAGAAAAATACCGGTAGGTGTCTGATCCACCTGTAATCCTAGGAAGAACTTCATTTCTCCCATGGCGCTCATTTCAAATTCTGCCTTCATCACAGATTCGAATTCTTTACATAGATCTTCGTTTCGCGAACTGAAGATAATGTCATCCACATAAATTTGCACCATAAGTAAATCCCCGTCTCTTTCTTTGATAAACAGTATGCAGTCAATCACACCCCTGCGAAACCCGTGTTTCAACAGGTGGGTGGAGAGCTTTTCATACCAAGCTCGAGGAGCCTGATGTAGCCCATACAGAGCCTTGTCCAACTTGTAGACTCTGTCCCGATGGTAAGGATCTTCGAATCCCTTGGGTTGACTGACGTAGACCTCTTCACGGATTTCCCCGTGAAGGAACGCACTCTTTACATCTAGTTGATAGACTTTGATCTTCATGTAAGATACGTAGGATAGAAAGATACGGATTGCTTCCATTCTAGCTACTGGTGCAAAGACTTCATTATAGTCGACTCCTTCGACTTGTCTGAAGCCTTGAACAACCAACCGTGCCTTTTTTCTAATAACAATACCTTGGTCATCCTTCTTGCAGCGTAGCACCCATTTGGTGCATATCACTTTCACTCCTCTCGGTCGGTCAACAAGTGTCCACACTCCAAGCTTCTTGAACTGTAGCAGCTCCTCTTACATAGCATTGACCTAGGCCTCATCCTTTAGGGCATCGCTTACGTGTTTGGGTTCGACTTGAGATACAAAGCATTTGAATGCACCATCATTCACGTAGCCCTTTTCCATAATCGCAGCATAATCAGCTGAGTACAACTGATTTCTCGTCTGCACACTGGATTGTAAATCGCCAATATAGCCTCCTGCGGATGATTCGTACTGATCCTAGTCACAGGTGTCGTAGGGACGACTACTTCAGTATCCAGATTTATGACAGGAGGTTCAGTATCCGTATTTCCTGATGCATGTTCAGCAGCTTATGAGCTTTCCTCTTGATCAACATTATGCTCAATGCCTGTCTTAGCTGCTTCTTCATCATCTGATGAGTCATCACTCTCGTCCTGATCAGCTGGTGAAGATCCCGATGAACCACTCGCAGGTTTTGTATCGCTAGTATTCAGATTCGGTGTGTTAAAAAGATCGTGCATCATCTGAGTAGCAATCTCTTCATCTGAATCTATCTGAGGAAGGTTGAATGATTTGAAAAAACCATCGTAGTCGAAGAACGACGATGGACCTTTTCCAGCAGAGGGGATGGTGAATCGTTGAACGTCGACATTGCACCATACTTCGACCTGACCAGTTGAGTTGTTTTAAACTCATTTATCTGGTATGCTGTATCCTAGAAAGATCCCCTGATCTGCCTTTTCACTGAACTTGCCCGCCGGAGTTTTCTTTAGTAACGTACATGGAGCTCCGAATGGTTCCAGATACTCCAGGTTAGGTTTACGTTTTTTAATCAACTCATAGCAAGTCTTCCCATGCCTCTTAACAACTGACACACGATTAAGTGTGTAGCATGCATTGGCAACAACTTCATTCCAGAACTGCACTGGCAGCTTTGAATCTGCCAACATAGTCCTGGCAGCCTCGATCAAGCTCCTGTTCTTCCGCTTAGCAACTCCATTCATCTGTGGTGTGTATGCAGAGGTGAACTGATAAACAATTCCCTTTTCTTTGCAGAAAGCATCCATCCACTGACTCTTGAACTCTGTTCCATTGTCTAAATGAATTTTCCTACCTTCAGCTTGTAGAGAGACTCAAGTGTGGTAACGAGCACCTTGAATGACTCAAAGGTTTCTGACTTTGCTTTCAGAAACATCACCCAGGGGAACCGTGAGTAGTCATCTGTGACTACAAAGCAGTACCAGTCTCCGGCGATACTCTTCGTACTAATGGGACCGAATAGATCCATATGCAATAGCTCCAGGGGCATCTCGATAGAATTTACGTGCTTGGTCTTGTGAGATTTCCTTGTCTGCTTTCTCTTCTTGCATGAGACACAAAAATCAGGAAGTTTGAAGTTCTTTACAAGAACTCCATCAACTAAGTTGTTATGAATCAGATGATTCATCTTCCTGTGATTAATGTGTCCCATTCTCCTGTGCCATGAGATGGAATCCTTCTCTGTAGCTTTAGACAAAAAGCATTGAACAGTAGACACACTAGTAGAAGCATTAGACATATCTAGTACATACAGGTCATTATACCTAGATGCTGACATTAATACATGCTCCTCTGGAATCTCCATCTCTTTCTTTAGAATGTAACACTTCCGATTATCAAACATAACTTTGAAGCCCTTGTCACATATCTGAGACACTGAAAGCAGATTGTTTTCCGATTATTGAACGGAATTAACTTTATCAAACCTTACCTTTGCATTACCTACTTCTCCTTGTGCGGTAATGTATTCTCCTTTGTTTCCAACAAAAGAAACGTGTCCCCCTTTAATTTGTTTGACATTGTAAAGGAGAGACTGACTTCCTTTCATGTGCCTAGATGCTCCGCTATCTACTATCCATGTGTTGGTAGAAGCACTATAGCGGACAACCTGCACATAATAGAAAATAATTAGTTAAGGAGGGGGACCCAAGCCTTGACTGGCTTGGGTTTCCCAGAGGCATCACACATCACGAACTCGACCCACTGTCCTTTATCAGTAGCTGGGACCTTAATCTTCAACTTATCCACGCTTTTAGACACTTCAGGTGTTTTGGCTTTCCACAAACCATCCTTGTGAAAGGATTGTTTATGGTAAATCGATGACTGGTTTACAGTTTGAATCTTAGGTTTATTTTCAAAAACAGGTTTCACCTCAGGCATCACAGACTTGCCAGTGACTTGTCTGTGTTGTCTGTGGCGTTGAGGAGAGGTAAAAGACCTAGAAGGTGTTTTAGACCTAACAGGTGTTTTAGATCTAACGGGAGTCTTAGATCTCTGTTTTGAAAACTGTTTAACTTCATTGTCTAGTTCAATTTTAATTTTGGGTGTCTGATAGCGTGGACAGTTTGAAGAGATGTGACCATGTTGTCCACAAGTATAGCATGATCTCCTTTCAATAGGACTAGGAGATCTCTTATGGGGCGGTGAGTAAACTTCAGGAACTGACTTTTTGGTCTCACTTCTTTGATTTTCACCTTCCTTGACAAATTTTACTTGTTTAACGTTATGGGGGTTTTGTCTTTGAAGATGATTATTATCTTGCTTAACTGGTTTAGTTTGAGTGATTTTGGAAATCTTGGTAGCAGATTTTGAACCCAACCCAAAAGATGCTTGAACATTCTCTTCCTCCCGGTTTTCAGTGATGGTTTTACCAGTTGTGCCTGATGTTGATGTTGCCTGATCAGCAGCCGGAGGAGCAGATTTAACTGTTGTTTTTGGATCGCTGACCAGAGGAGTAGTCACCACATGGTCCTTTATTGGATTATTATAAATAGGACGTTGTTTGGTGTTCAAAAGGATCTCATGTGGTGGAGGCACAACCTTATAACCCAAACCTTCCCCGTTGTTGCGTTCCTTAACCAAGTTTTTCAAATATGAGAAGAACTAGCTAGACTGTGGAGTTTTTGCTTTAAAGACTCATTTTCAACTTGCAAAACAGCTCTGTCCTTTTTAGTTTCCTCAATTGTCTTTAAATAAAACTTTATATCATTTTCTTGGTTAAACGCGACAACCTCAGTTTCTTTTAGTTGTTTCTTTAACGCTTTAATTTTCTCCTTATAGCTGCTCTCGTTTTGTTTTAACACTATATTTGCCTCAATGCACAATTTTAAGTCATTTACTAAGTTATCATTATGATCTAATAACCTAGCAAATTTCAGATCAATGCTTTCCCTAAATTTATCACATTCAACACAAGCATGTTTAATAAACAGATCATCCTTTGATTCTACCTGTGCAGATGTAGACGTTCCAGCCATGAAAGCATTTTGAGGTTCAGTTTGTGCTTCAGATTCAGCATTCAGTTCATTTTCAACTAGTTGATTAACAGCAGCTAAGGACTCATCCACATCAGCAGTGTCAAGCTCAAATAAATTCTCCCCCTCACTCGCTGAGTCTTCATTCAGATCTTCAACAGATGCAATGTTGGCTTCACCATCAGTTAAGAATCAGAAGGACCAATCCTATCCTTCATCACCTTGAGTAACCATTGCCTTTGAATCACTGCTTGTTGAAGCTGTCTTTTTCTCTTTATCCTGTTTATTGAAGGATGAGAACGGGTTCCCATTTCCAGTCTTCTTTGGTTTGACACGTTCCCGCTTGAAGTGGCCTTTTTCACCACAGTTGAAACAGGTGACTTTAGACTTGTCGAATCCAAAAGTAGTATCTTTGGTAGCCACCAGATTCTGTCATGTCTTCTTCACAAACTTCTTTGCTCGTCGCACAGCACTTGTGAGAGCCCACATTATGTCCATTCTTTCCAGTTCATTTTCATCCACCTGCTCATAGTCTTCATCAGCCAAGTGGTAGTTCCCAATCTTCCCTGCGACTAAACCATCATAAGAATGAACCACAGCAGGAAGTAGGTCCATGTGCTCCTTAGCCACGTCCACAGTTACTTTGCCCAGATTTTCTGTCACTAACTTTGTCGATTGAGCAACTGTAGGACTTTGTTGAACCCCTGATGAAACATGTGACTCACCACCAGACGATGAGCTTTGACCAGTTGCAGATGATGCATTAGACACAACGGCAGTCTACAGAGGGGCACTGGAGGATTTAGCAGATGGAGTAGGAGTAACGTTGTAGAGAGATGGATCCTGAGTGTATGCTCCTTTCTTTGTCTTGTACTTGTGTCTGACCTCTTCTTCTCTCAGTTTCAGGATGAAATCATTTATATCCAAAGTCTCCAGCACTGAGTTATATCTTAGAGTGGAAATGAATGAATCCCACTTCTCTGGTAGCCCATCAGCCAAACTTGCTACATTTTCTTCTTTAGACGTTGTAACACCATGAGTGTGAAGTTCACTCATCAAATGATAGAAGCGATCTGTAATATCATCCAAGCCTTCAGTGACTTGAGTGTTGAATTACCTTCATATCTCTTCTCAAGAGCCTTAACTGTGACACCCTACACATATCCCACATCGGCCGTGGACAGGAGAGATTCTTGGTTCATAAGGAATGTCTGGTCTCTAATATCAACAACGCGTTTTGGGCGTATTCGCTGTGGATGAGAGGAGAACTCCACAGTTAAGCGTGCTCAGGTGGGAGCAATCCAGGGATGGGTGACCTCCCTGGGAAGTTTTCACCCGGGCAACCAAAAGCAAATCCGTGAGCTCCTCGTGGGCGAAGCGGACAATATTGTTGGTGTGAGAGGTCGGGTGTTACAGAATGGTATCAGAGCCACTCCTGTGCCGTTCGGGGTGTGGGACATACCTCACCAAGGATGGTGACTTCTCGGGCTCATCGAGGACGATGAGTCCAAACAGGGGGTGCTTGTGACACCCTACACATATCCCACATCAGCCGTGGACAGGAGAGATTCTTGGTTCATAAGAAATGTCTGGTCTCTAATATCAACAACGCGTTTTGGGCGTATTGGCTGTGGATGAGAGGAGAACTCCACAGTTAAGCGTGCTCAGGTGGGAGCAATCCAGGGATGGGTGACCTCCCTGGGAAGTTTTCACCCGGGCAACCAAAAGCAAATCCGTGAGCTCCTCGTGGGCGAAGCGGACAATATTGTTGGTGTGAGAGGCCGGGTGTTACATTAACTTTTTACTCTGCCTATGTTCTGAATATTGATGGAAGATGTCTTTGGGAATTGACTGGTTCAACATAGCATAGGCTTTCTTCTCTGCATTATAAGCAATCTTTTGTGCATCACTTAGTCCACTCATGTCACACCCTCAAATTTCCACAAACGGGGTATTACCGTTAGGCGTGTGACTTCCAGGATCTCAGCCATTAGTTACACCAAACGACATGTTAATTGTAAAACATAATTCATTTTTGAAGTTTAATATTCCAAAGACCAAGTTTTTAAAGTAAACATAACAGAAGTTGCGGAAGCATAGTAAATCTTAATTGTTTAAATGGCGCAACACGCGCAAACCGAATAAATGGAAGTTACTGAAAAATATTAAATAAGCCACGTGAGATATGCATGAGTGAATGCTCCTAATCGTGCGCGTCTTGTGAACCTGAAAGAAACATGCTAAAGTGTCAACACAAGGTTGGTGAGTTCACAGGTTTTTCAGAAAACAGTATGTATCAGTAATGAAATCCCCGGATTATGTAATCCGATAAGTATCAGTAATGAAATCCCCGGATTATGTAATCCAATAAGTATCAGTAATGAAATCCCCGGATTATGTAATCCGGTAAAGGTGTAATTCCCGGATTATGTAATCCGTCAAGTATGAAATTCCCGGATTATGTAATCCGTCAAGTATGTAATTCCCGGATTATGTAATCCGTCAAGTATGTAATCCCCGGATTATGTAATCCGTCAAGTATGAAAATCCCGGATTATGTAATCCGTCAAGTATGTATTTTGATAAACAGAACATAAAGTAAACCGATACAGTAAACAAAGTAATATCAGTAGGTAGCTAGTCTACTAAACCAGTTACTCAGTGTATGAAGTTCGAACCGAAGCTGACAATCGAAACTGAACGCCTCGGCTGTGAATACCAGGTCACAGCAACAGAACTTAGGTCAATTAAACACCCGTTTGACGAACGTTGTGCTAGCGCGACTAGCCCGGGTGGGGTTTGTCAAACCCAGTAGATCTACTCAGAATTGCCTCGCTATACTACATACATTAACGGTTCGAGAGTGAGGACTTTAGTGGTATCACACTAGTAAACCGGTGATATTACAATAATACTGATCAACGAAAATGAAATTGTTTCCACGTTTCTACTTGCGTAGTAACGGACTGAATGAAATTGTTTCCACGTTTCTACTTGCGTAGTAACGGACAGAACGAAATTGTTTCCACGTTTCTACTTGCGTAGTAACGGACCGAATGAAATTGTTTCCACGTTTCTACTTGCGTAGTAACGGACCGAAGGGCAAGGTATACGAACATAGTATCATGTATATACAGTATCACAACAATCCAATATAATGTAATGTTTATGAAAACAGCATGTTTCTCTCCCCCAAAAATAGTATAAAGTAAAAGTGGGGTTGTAAACTCACCTTGGATCGATGTAATGTATATGAACAAGAACTTCAAAGAATTGGGCAATGCACGATCAAACACGTTCAATACCTATTATTGTTTGTAATGGAGTCTTTAATATAATACGAATATATTTGGTAAGGTTTGGGTTGATTTGATTTAACACGTGGCACACACACAATTAGATGTATATATGTTACAATATTTTTATAGATTTGTATTAATAAATAATTATCAATAAGCATTAAGTTTTACCAAATAATTATTTACATTTTGATTTCACTAAAAGGGTTTCATATATGTATTTAAATATTTTTAGAATTAAATATAAAAATGATATGATTTAATTATATAATTTATAATTATCCAAGAATATTTACAAATAAGGATAATCACATTTATAGTATTTTGATTAATAATACGGTATTAATATATTTTACAAGAAATAACCCACAATTTCATTTGTAAATAATTTGTGAATCTATATTCAAAGATGATATAGTATCCATTTTTATAAAAAAAATAATTATTTATAATATTTATAAATAATTTATTTATGAGTTCTATGATTTTCGTGATTATTTCATTGTTATACACGATTTAGAATCCATTTTATAAAATAAGTATTTTTAATGTTTATAAATAATATTTTGTAAAAATTTATTAAGGTTTTTAAATAAAATAAATTTTCAGAAAATAATTATGTAGGATTTAAAATATGGGAAATTTATAATATTTATTTTTATAATTTTTAACAATTTTTGTATATTTTTAAAATGGTTGAAAAGCTTTAAAAAAATAAAAGAGGTTGCCCGGGGTCGAACCCGGGACCTCTCACCTGCACACACACGCACCAAACCAGTGAACCAAAGGCATATAGCCGCAAGAGATCTCGGTTCCAATTGTTTTTAAACACCAACCGATTGATCATCCCAAACCGAAGAACCCTAGATCCAATTTGAGTAAAATTGAACCCCAATTCCATTATGTTAACGAAATTAAACTTAGGGCTTTCATTGCCCATATGAAATCGAGTGTGAGGATGTGTTTAATTACCTGTTTTGATTCGGGTTGATGGTAAGAACAGATAAGAACAAGCCGCGGCAAAGGAAGAATCGGTTCGAGTCGATTTTGTTGATGATAACCAAATTAATTGCACAGAAAGCTTCGTGTGATGTTAATGAGATAAAACCTTGTGTTAATTTCAGTGCAGATGGGTCGGAGTGTGGTGCTCGAATAGGTTGCAGGTCGCGGAAGTCGATGATGATCAATGGGTGTGATTTGTTGTGTTTCATTGAAATTGTACTCACGGTTAGTTTATAAACAATCAAGAGATTGTTAGTGCACCATCCATTTCGATTATTATTATTGTTAAGTGCACAATTTCGGTGGATGTCGGCCGAACTTTCGGTCAAAGTGGAAACCACACCAAACCGACACCATTATCCAATTTTTAAGTGCCCACGAGTTCGAAACTCCCACTATAATGTGTCGGTAGCTTTAATTAGGTAAAAACCGCGTTTGTTGGGGTGTTGTGGACTCGCCGGAGTTGGCCGGAGAGGTGGCCGGCGGCGAGAAGGGTCGACGGGCGGGGGGGCTGGTTTTAAAAGAATTTTACACATTTGGTCCCTGAGGTTTTGTATTGTTATCATTTTATGTAGAAACTCTTAAAACAAGTTTTAAAAATTGCAAAATTACCCCCTTAGACTTAATTATTATTATTTATTATCATTATTATCATTATTATTATTTATTATTATTATTATTATCATTATTATCATTGTTATTTTTAATAATAATATTATTATTATTATTATCATTATTTTTATTATTGTTAATATTATCATTAAATATAAATAAACATTTTAATAAATCGTGAAAAAAAAAATTTCGGGTTGTCACAACTCAAAGTAAGGGGTATACCATCAGCACCAACTGCCATATGGTAGCCAGTTTCAGTAGCATTCCAGAGATTTGTATCCACTCCATTAAGATGAATCTCAAACCTTTGTTTCCATTGAGGAAATTCATCAAGAGACAATAGCTTAGGTGGTTTATTATGGTTCCCGATCTCATTTTCCAATAGCAAAAGGTTCTGGATCCTGGAGTCCTTCCTTGCTGAGAATGCAAAGTTCTCTGAGTCCATAATGAAGTAGTCTTAAACTTGAAAAACAAACTGTGTATGCGACTGAGAGAGGCGACTAAAGGACGACTGAGACAATCAATGTGATATTGAGCTGAGTCGTACGACTAGGCAGACGATTAGGGCAGTTGTGCGAATGAGCATAACGACTGGGACAATCGTGCGATTGAACGAGCGATTGGTCCAATCGTGCGATTGAATTGGGCGATTGGAGTTCAGTCGTGTGATTGAGTCAATCGTGCGACTGAGACTGCTGACTTCGAAAATTTTCAACCTTTTTCACACAATTCGACCTAAAAATACAATTTGAATACCCTATATGGCTGCAACTAAAAAAACTCAATTTTCAAAGCATGCCCACGTAAAAACTGGATTTTGAGCAGAAAGAACAGATCTTTTCACTTAAAAACGTTGACTTTTTCAAAAACAAGATTGAATCCACGAAGAATCAAGAACCTGGCTCTGATACCACTTGTTAGGACCGTGTACGAACGGAGTACTAACTAATTCTACGTGAAACCGAATCAAATAGCGCGGAATTCTATTTGATTGGCGATCCAATCAGGGAGAACGTTAACCGGATCAAACCTAACGATCAGAATACGCTGAGAATGAAGTAGGAATGATCTGAAACGCTCTGTGAAGTTGGAAGGGACGCTTTGTGCGAACTGGGACGGCTAGGGTTGTCAATTATCGAAGAGTTCTGTTTTTCCACGAATTAAGTGGTATTTATAGGTTATAGCTTTCATTCGTACGACTGAGCCAAGCGACTGGATCAGTCATGCGACTGAGTCATACGATTGATTCATTCGTACGACTGAGTCAGTCTTATGACTCAATCGTGCGATTGACTCAATCACCTGGTTCAGTCATGCGATTGGCCCATTCACATGGTCCAGTCGTGCGACTGAATCAGAATACTTAGTTAAACACATTCTTGAACCTTTAATGATTCAGAACTATGTATAACAATCGTAAACCTATATAACATGTTCATATAAGCGTGCAATAATAAGTAATATTAATAGATATAACGTTAAACAACCAATAAACATTCCCAGAAGAGTTTTTCATTACATAGATTCAACATTACATATGTGTTACAAGATGAAAGTCTATTACATTGACGCTCACTAGACTAGAACTAGGGACATGTGTATCAACAAAAGAGGAGTTCTAAAAACTCACCTGAAACAATCTTTCAGTAGCACACTTCAAATCCGAGACTCACCTTCAAATTCAGCTCCTATGTCCCGAGAACAAACACAAATCACCAAGAACTTTGGTTTAGAACTCGAAACCCAGCTGAAACCGAACTCATAATCAAGAAAACTTACCTTTTGTGGCTTCTTCTTCCTCTTTCTCTCTCTAGAACAGAGAGCTTTCTGCTTCTTCTTCTTCTTCAACCGAGAACAAAAGCAGTTCTTGTTTTAAAGTGGGCGACCATACCCACTTTTCTATTAAAATAATAGACTTTTGTACTTTGTACACTTTATCCCCCTCCACTTGTGTCCATTTTCTTTTCTATCTATTTAGTTTTCTTTTAAATGGGTTGATGGATCAAAACTTGTGTTTCTTATAATAATATTGGAGACAGTAAGAATTTATAAAGTTTTTATGTTATTTTTACTACATATTTTATAAATATAATTAAACTATGTTGCATATTCTTATATACTTTTTTTGGTTTCTGGCATAATATCAATCGCTGCAACAGTATTAATTAGTTGTCTTTTGTGCTCCCTTACCCATAGTGAAATGGTTACTTTGCATAATCTGAAATATGTTTAGAAAGTCTAGCCATTTACATGGCCTTGATTTTTTATATAAATTAAATAAAACAAAAATTTCAGCGGTTTTCCAATTATTTAAATCAGCCTTGTTTTATGAATGTGACCCACTAACTGAAAAACTGCCAGGTAGTTTAAACAAGTAGTTTAAACAGACTGTTTAAACATGTAGTTTAAGCAGACAGTTCATACGGAAGCTGTTGGCCAATAATTCCTATCATTTTAGCAAAAAAAATTAGTGGGGTGAGCAGTTGTATTTTATTCTGCCTATATAAGGGCAGATTAGTGCATCTGGGAAAAAGTCTCAACATTACTTCAGATATTCCAAAATGGACAACAAATCAAGCAAAAGCCCCGCTCGTGAGGAAAATGTGAGTTGTTATCAAAAATCAAAAGTTTGCTCATTATTTTGAAGAGTTTTCGTAACGTCTTTATGTTTTCTGTTTTGGGCCTTCTAATGGAAGCATTTGTTTAATGACAGCACATGGATGATGAGAGTTTGGAGGTTCTTAGCTACACACAATATCTTAGGTTCTATGTGTCACATCTTTATCGTGAATTTGGTGTTGAGGTGATTTGTTTTAGTTTATGTATATACAATAGTTCATGTCTTTTTTTGCTTATATTTTCTATGGGCTAACCCTTTGTTCCTCCTATATGTTGACTTTAATTTTTTATCAGGATTCCCAGGCAAGAAAAAAACAAAAAGATGGCTGAAAATCTATCAAATTGGAAGTGGGATGAGGTTGTAGAGATTGACAGTTCAGATGACACGCCTGATGCAACCCCTACAACGCCTGATAGCGACAAACAAATCTGTGATGTTAACAACTATGACTTTGACCCTTCCGATGATGGCTCAGGTGATACAACAGACTCCCTTCAAACTTTCAACAAAAACCTTAAGGTTCTGAAGGTGTTGGTTTTCAGTCGCAACCGTCATAGGTCTGTGTAGGGGTTAAATTCTGTTTGCTTTATGTTGTCTTCGTGCAAGGATTTTATCAGGTTTTAGGTTATATTAGTTCTATCCTTTGTCATAGAATTTAGTCAGTCATGTTTTATCGGGATGTTTCACTATGTATGTTGTCTTCTGTGTTTAGTAATCGTGTGGTGTTGTTTCTCTATTTTGTGTTTTTGTATTAAAGTTTAAATATTTGTCCTATACAACGTCACATAATAAATACATATCTGATATGCAACAAGTTGTGATATAGGAAGGAATACTAATTCAAAAAAAATATAGTAATAGTTACATACTGAAACCTTTTGTTAATAAGTGACACTAATATTCGTTACATCACATAGAATGATAATTATTAAATTTATGTGGAATTATATGATACCTTTAAAGTTTTAACTTTCATATGATTATACAAAGACACCGTAGTGACATACATTATGGTGAAGAAAGTTATATTTGTTAATGGCAGCCATACTTTACTTTTAGGTTGTTAAAAATTATCAATAAATTAGAAGGTATAATTATTTTCAAAGCATTTCTTCTAACGTAAAGCCTTTATTCAAATAATTGAGACTCAAATTCGATATATTTCATTTAATGAAAGTATTAAATATTTATGAAATCCATATGGTGGAATTTGATTATTTTATATAAATAAACTAATGTTCAATATATTTCAGTGGTGCCATTATACAAAGCGTGTGAGCCAATGAAGCGTGTGAGCCAATGAGGAATCAAGTCGAGTGTGAGGTACGTAATTTTTAATATTACTCCAATTTTTATTAAGTGTTTTGTATTGAAATGAGATAATGCACAAATGCATGGTACGGCAAGTCATAGTCAGACGTCATAGTCCGGACAAGGCATGTAACATTGTATCGCCATTATAATTCAACGATCAGTTTTAGATTATTAAATTATACAGACTTACCTCCGTCTTTATGAGTGTCTATGTTCGCCTTCCGTTAATGCAAGCGTTGTCATGTTGCGTGTAATATGCCCGGACTGTAGGAAATAAGTAAATATGTTAGATATTTCCTATAGTAGTCAATCCCACTAACATTAAAATGCCACAACTTAATAACACTTTAACAATCCAATTATCCTAGATGTTTCATTTGGTTTCTTTGTTTATAACTAGAGAAACCACAAACTTGCATTAGAGAAACAAGCTACAAAATTATTAACTCGACTTAATTGAAGGCACTTTTGTTTCTTAGAAGCATACTGGATAAGTTTAACTTTAAATTAGGTTAAAAACATTTCTATGCACAATCAACCACAAACATCACTAAGAAAGCTCACATTTTCATGATCCATGTGCCGGAGAAGTTTGATTTCTCTTAAAGTCCGTTTGGTAAACATTTTTTAGTTAACAAATGCATTACCAATTTTCTTGATAGCAACTTCTTTACGTGTCTTTGTAGTCATTGCAGCACTGCAGTAAATGAAGGATAATAGTCAGTGTTCTGTATTTTCTTGAGAAAACACCTTATAAAAAACATAGAAATATAAATCATCAACAGCATTACATACTCTTGGTTTCTAATGAAAGAAAGCTAAATTAGTTGATATACTATCCAATTTTCCTTTTACAAAGAAATTAAAGAGTAGATATCATGAAAAAGAACAACTAAACTTTAATGAAAAAGAAATGAGTAAAACTAAATCAGTTGATATACTATTACCTTTTGTTATTAGGTCAGGCCCTAATAATAAATCAAAACATCTGAGTGTATTCATGCTAATTAAACCCATGTATGATTAATTTTTGTTTGTACGTTTATTGACTATTTACGTGTTTTATTTCTAGATGGGGCTTTGTAGGCCTGCCAGCGGTCAGCCTCCATCAATGGTTCGCCTGTTTGATTTGAACATTATCTCGGAAATACTGGCAAAAGCATCATTGAAATCTCTGAGTTCAATTAGATGAACTTGCAAGGAAGTTGAGTTACCATCCTATGATGCATATATTTTGGAGCAATAGAAAATAGAAAATCATGTGCTCGCAGGTTTCATTGTTCAGTGCCCAAACTTCTTAGGTCATCACCAGATACATTTTGTAGCTTCATCCGGTTCACGATCGCTTGATATTGGTTATATGGCATCGTGGACCATAATTCATGCAACATCGGAACAAGGTGTTTTAATGGTCGAGATTGCACATCCGTGGTCCGACCACTGTCTGTTTATGCATTGTTTAAGCCAGCAAATCACAATATACGGGCTATTCCAAATCCAAAATTGAAATATCCTACAGCAAAAATCGCATTTGTAACATTAGGGTCACGTCCATTACATTACAAGATCTTTCATTTGTCTATTCCTAAAAGAAGGTATGTTTGTTTTCGTTTCTCAAGCCTCCAAACGTGTGTTGTACCATATGAAATCTATACTTGTGTATTTGTAAGTTTTATATGTCATAGGGTAGGTATGCATAGTCTTCGTCTACATTTAATTGTCATCAAATGGAACATTTTAGTTTTATTTTCTGGCATTAATGTTAAAAGGGGCTCTGTCGTATGTATGACATATCATTTCGAGATATTTGACTTGGCTGCTTAGGCATGGAGACTACAGGATCCTATACAATTGGCCCATGATGGTGAGGTAACCAATGACGAGGCCATTGTAGCAAGAGGGGGTATCTACATTGGCCTAGAAAATAATCAGATACCTAGAATTGATTCTTCTACTCATAAATATCAAACTATTCCAATACCATCAATGGATACTTATTGTTCGTACTCTTCGTGGAAGCGTATTAAACACAAAGGAAGAGTGGTCGTTGTTGGTGTTCATGTGAATGATACACGAGATGTTTGGGTGCGTTCAGCCCGCGATACATGGGTGAGACAGATACACAAATAACTTAGGTGTGTTCTTTGAGTCATGGGAATATAAGGATAGTAACCTAACCTTCTACAGATTAGGCGAGGCTCGGTCAGTCATTGCTGTGCAGATTTTATATAACATCTTTTCATTCCAATCCAACTATGAATCTATAAATTTGTCGTGTCAGTAGTTTCATGATTGAATTTTTGTTTTGTTTATTTAAATTTGGTATGTTTTGGACATAGGGTTGTAGTTTGCATTCTGTAGTTGTTTGGTTACAAGGTACGGTTGTCGTGCTTTTGGAAATTGTTTTATTTACTCAGCAATGATCTAATACTATTTGGTTATGTATTTATAGTATTCCAGTTTTAGACCTGAAGTTTTAGTCTCTTTTAATACTTGGATGGGTTTAAGTGTAAAATTGGTGCTGCCAATAACACAATGTATTTAAAAAAATTAAGATATTAAAAAGAATTTCCCTCTAAAGCATATGCTAATTAATTGTACATGCTAATGCAGTAGAGAATCACTCATTTTTAAAAACACTAAGGGTTCATTCGATAACAATGTTAAGCCCTAAGCTATCAAAATTAATGGTGGACAGGCACATTTTGTGTCTTATGTAATGGCAGACATGAAAATATTAAAAATTAAGCAATTACACAAAATAATAAGCACCACACGATGACAAATGGTTTAATGTAACAATATAGTCAAAACAAGTAAACAACTATCATCCCACAAAGAAAGGAACTCATGAATACATATATTCATGTATTAATTTTTGAAGTTGTCGTGTGAATTAACATTTGAACTTTATTAAATGGTAGTTGGTATGAGAACATATGTTTAATGAAGATCTTTATTTTCTTCCTCTCATCCAAACCAAATTTGTTGGAGAAATCCAAACTTATAAAATACACAAGTTCATAACCAATTACTTCATATAAAAAACAAAAAGAATTAGAACTCTATGACAGATAACATAAATAATATAAAACATACATGTCCAAATAATTACAAAAATACTAGAAATTGCATTAAGTTAAAAAAAACACGAGATCAAATTGCTAGATATTAATTTTGTATCGATTACCTTAAGATGAGTAACGACTTTACCTTTGTTAGTAAAAAATTCTACTGGATTCTACAACATAATAGACTCCTCTAGGTTGGGCCCATGGGATCTATTACGAGTTCCTTCAAATATAAGACAAAATCACTAATTAGAACTTACCTCAGATGATTGAAACAATCAAATTACAACAATTACATATTATCTTCTAAATTTAGAAGCTCAAAAGTCATAGAGAAACAATCATATTATTATTAGGCAACTCATAATGTTCGAGCAACACATGAAAAATGTAAGCAAGTTATATTACACGTCTCAATAAAATGGTAGCCCTTTCTCTATGGGTTGTGTTAATGAACTTCTAACACCTTCTCATACTAAAATATTAAGTAATTTAGAATAATCAGATCACAAAATCTAATTTTTTAGGTTGCGACAGAAACTCGTATGACATTCCATAAGTGCTTTAGTTCTTTAAAATTTGGGTTTGCCCACTAAGCCCAGTTTAAAGCTTGTATAATTAATCTTTAGCAATACTTTCTTAATATATCAACTTAAATGTATCACATAATCATAATCAGAGAACATATAGGATATAAACAAAACAAACATATTTTATTACATGCAGTATGAAGTGAGAAGTTGCACTGCAGGTTTGTTCATTGGTATAGAAGCACCTAAAAAATGCCAACTCCCCAGCAAAATCATCTCTATTTTTTAGGTAAGAAAAAATTTGACTAACTAAAAGTACACATTAACATAAATGATCGTTCAGAAGATAAAATTAGTCATGCATTACATTTATTATTATTCAAATAACTATAACTCATGAAAACTCTCTGTATAATAATCATTTGAAAATATACAAATCAAGCAAATTGTAAAAATTAGAAGAATAAAAGTAAGAAAAGTCATAAAAATCAACCCAATCTATAAAAAAATTCAAATTTAGTGGAAAAATATGCAGCATGAAAAACCATCTGGGAAGCAGGGTATGACTTTTAGGTCATCTCCTGTAAAAAAATCATATAAAAAGTAAGCATCACTGACAAAAATAACACTAACTCATTTGCACACTGACCAGCCTTGAAGAATTCACACAATATCAATATTATGGTATAATAATGTGCATATCTTTGATATTGTAAACAAAATGAAAAGTATGTAAACATATGTAATAACCCAATAATAGCATAGTTGCAAGCACATACATCATACAATATTGTCTAAAATCTAATACCTTTTATTTAAATGGTTTGTACTAATGTTTGCATTCTCATTCAGGTGGTTTAATTAACTTTCCATTGACAACTCTATGATGAAATATAATGCTCTGTACAATTATCTGCCACATTGCAATGAATTCGGTCCGGTATCTAAATATCACTGATTTCAAAACAGTTATTTCATCATCCTTTTATTTAGGGGTCCACTTGACTTAATGGTATAGTGGAGTTGGTTAAGCAAAAACCATTTTTTGCTAGTTTATATATAGGCAGTCTGCTAACTAAAACCATATTCATTTTAGAATGTTTCTATCACTACTAGAGAAAACACAATTTACAGCGCTATCAATTTTGTAACGCTATAAAATGTGGGTTAGTAATTTGAATATGTTAGTAAAGAAAATATTTTGAAACCAACATCCCTATTTACAACGTTTTTTTAACATAATAGTTTTACAGCGATATCTCAAAGAAACACTCGCATCATTTACAACTAGACAACATTTACAACGCTCTAAACATAAATATAATATATATTAATTGAAAATTTAATCAATATTTTTAAAAAATAACCAATTTACGGTTTTATCTCACACATTCTACAGCGCTCTAAGAGCCTCCTATCATTTACAGCTCTCTAAACATAAATATAATATATATTAATCAAAAAATAAATTGATATTTTAATAACATTACCATTTACACGGCTTTATCTCACTTTTAACTGCCTAATAGTTGGAACAGATAACATATTTGATAAAATTTATAATATATCTTGTATATCTGATCATTCTTCGTATGCTTCATATTGTTTAGATCAATATCATTATCTTTCAATCAATTATTGAAGAAACAAAGAAGTGAAGGTCAAACTAAGATAATTTTTTTCATCCATTACTTCTTCTCTTCTATGGATTTATATAACTTAAGGTAATTATTATTATTTCTTTTCTTTTTCAACATTGATTAGAAATTGTTTCATACGTTTTTTTGCATCTACATATATATAAAATCATATACGAAACCTTTTAGTTGTGCCCGTCTAAAGTTAATCTATTAGAGATTAATTTTAGATTGTTCCCTTTTTGGGACTGCTTTTTTATTATTCTATCTCGTTTAGGATGTATATACATTTTTAGAGATTGATTATTTTAAAAAAAGATCGAGGAATTTCTCTTTACACTCCATTGAGTATGTTGTTTATATGCATACTTGAGGAGTTAAAGGAAAATGCTGTCGATTTTTTTTTAAAATAATCAATCTCTAAAAATGTATATATACATGATATAGAATAATAAAAAAAGTGGGTTAGGATCAACAACCCTAGATTAATTTAGTTTTGTTGAATTACATCATATATATGCATTTATATTTTGTTATTTAAATTTCAGATGGATCGTAGTCATTGGATGTATGAAGTTGGACGTTATCTGTGACAACCCTAAAAATTATTTCATTATATTACGTGTAAAAATTCTACAATATTATGTTACAACCATGAATTATATATGTATGGATATACGTATGCATGTTTACATGCATGCCTATGTATTAATAATTCACGTATGCATGTATGTTATATACCCAAAACTCACATTCACATGTATATATATACAAAATTTTACGTATGCACGTTGCATGCATGTCTATATATTGATAGTTTATGTATGTACGTATGCTTATATGCCCGAAACCCACACATACGTGTATAGATACCTAAGTTTTTACGTGGGCATGTTTACATACATACGTATACATGGAAAATTGTTGTACTACAAGCATACATGTTTTAGTATAGATATATATACATAGCTCACTTACATATGTATATACTTACGGGTATATATATATATATATATATATATATATATATATATATATATATATATAAACATATCAAAACTTAACTAAACTAAATCCTAAACATAAAAACTAAAACCCAAAACTAATAATCAAAAACCACAACATACCATCATACTATCACCTATACCCCTCGGTTGGAACCACCCAAACATCACTATCAAACCACCCGAAGCCAATCACACCCAAAACCATTAAACCACTACACCACGACCATGCCCTCGGTTTTCTTTTCTTGTTTTCACACTCTCCAAACCACCACATATACCCACATCTACACTCTGATAAACAATTGCACTCTGATAAAAGCTAGTCACATTCCACCCGTATCGTTCACGCTTCCGCCGGGATGTGACATTATCACCCGACATATTCGAGCGGCGTGCAAAGTTTTCTTAAGATTGCTCAAGATGATCGTGTGATAAAAGAAAAAGAGTCTATACCATGTCCTTGTATGGAATGCATAAATTTTACTGAATTTAAGGATATAAAAGATATCGAGTATCATTTGTTTAGACATGGTTTTATGTATAATTATACATGTTGGTCAAAACACGGGGAATCACTTGCAAATGGTAGCATGATATCAACAAATATAGTTGGTAATGATGATGAGAATAATGATCTGGACATTAGTGATGAAAATTATGATTTAAATGAGAATAATGATCAGTACATTGCTGATGATAATGACAATTTAAATGAGAACAATTATAATTTAAATGACATGTTCAATGATTTAGAAACCAATATTATTGACAATGATCAAGAAAAGCTACAACAGATGTTTGTTGATTCAGAAAAGCCGTTATATGCTGGTTGTGAGAACTTTTCCAAACTTAGTGTTGTGTTAAAATTGTTTAACTTAAAGTCAAACTACGGATGGAGCGATAAGAGTTTTAAAGTCTATTAGTGATATTGCATGACATGCTTCCAAAAGACAACGAGTTACCCATATCCTTATACCAAGCTAAAAACTTAATGTGTCCAATGGGATTGAAAGTCAAAAGAATACATGCATGTCCGAATGATTGTATGTTATATAGAAATGAATTCGAGAATATTCATAAATGTGTTACGTGTGGTGCATCAAGGTACAAGCAAAAAAATGCAACTGATGAATATGATGATGATGTGACGAAAAATGGACCACCGGAAAAATTATTATGGTATTTCCCATTATACCAAGACTAAAACGTTTATTTGCTAATGCTAAAGAATCAAAATTGTTACGTTGGCATTCTGATGAGCGTAAAGTTGATGGAAAGTTAAGACATGTGGCAGATTCACCTCAGTGAAGAAATATTGATTATAAATTTCCAGATTTTGGTAAAGAGATTAGAAATATACGATTTGTTCTTAGTTCAGACGGTATTAACCCTTTTGGCAACATGAGTAGTCGTCATAGTACCTGGCCAGTTCTTTTATGCATCTACAACCTTCCACCGTGGTTATGCATGAAACGAAAGTACATAATGATGTCATTGTTAATTTAAGGTCCAAAACAACCTGGTAATGATATTGACGTTTATTTATCTCCTCTGGTCGATGACTTGAAAACACTATGGAGTACAGGCATTAACGTGTATGATGCGTATAAAAAGGAGAACTTTAAGTTGAGAGCGATGATCTTTTGCACTATAAGTGATTTTCCAGCCTACGGAAATTTGTCAGGATATAGTACGAAAGGTAAACAAGCATGTCCCGTATGTGAAGATGAAACAAGTTCAATATGGTTAAATAATTGCAAAAAAAAATAGTGTATATGGGTCATCGGCGATTTCTTCCAAATAATCACCATTATCGAAGAAAAACAAAAGAGTTTGACGGAAAGACAGAGCTCAGAAAGGTTAGGAGAAGTTTTGATGCATTTTCACGAGTTGAAAATATTAATATTATGTTGGGAAAAAGAGCTCGTAACGAGAAAGGAGGCTATTGTAACAAGAGGTCTATCTTTTGGGATCTACCTTATTGGAAATGTTTGGAAGTTCGACACTGTCTAGATGTCATGCATATTGAAAAAAATGTATGTGATAGTTTGTTGGGCTTGTTGTTAATCATTCCTGGAAAAACTAAGGATGGGATTAACGTTCGTAGAGACATGGAAGAAATGGGAATACGTAAAGAGCTTGCCCCTGTTGAAAAAGCCAAAGGTGTTTATCTGCCACCTGCGTGTTATACTATGTCAAAAGCTGAAAAATTAAATTTTGCAAATGTTTACATGATATTAAAGTTACATCTAGCTATTCTACAAATATTAAAAGATTGGTCTCGATGAAAGACTGTAAATTGCTTGGTATGAAGTCTCATGATTGTCATGTTTTAATGACACATATGATCCCTATTGCAATTCGTGGATTGTTACCGGATAACATCCGACATACAATCACAAAGCTTTGTTTGTTTTTTAACATGATTCACTCAAAGGTTATTGATCCTGAAGTCTTGGATGAATGGCAAAAGGATATTATCATTACCCTATGTGAACTAGAAATGTACTTTCCACCATCCTTTTTTGATATTATGGTTCATCTAGTAATTCATATTATACGAGAGGTTAAGACTTGTGGGCCTGTATTCCTACGTTATATGTACCCTTTCAAACGATATATGGGTCTTTTAAAAGGCTATGTAAGAAACCGTAATCGACCCGAGGGCAGTATCGTTGAAGGATATACTTCTGAAGAGGTGACTGAGTTCTGCACATTCATGCTTTTATAAAGATCAATCATAGTCAAGGTTAATAGAACCTCAATATAGGCCATATTTTCTGCCCTATGTAATGGTGGACAGGCACACTTAGGGAATCACTGATTGTTAACAACACTAAGGGTTAATTCGTTAACAAGATTAAGCCCTAAGCTATCAAAATTGATGGTGGACAGGCAATGTGGACATGGAAATACTAAAAAATAAGCAATTATACAAAATATCAAGCACCACAAATACATGATAACAAATGTTTAGCCCTAAGCTATCAACTTTAAACCCTTATACTATATAGCAGATAAGCACACTTTCCTTCCGATGCAGATAATATAGGAAGATAATAACTTGTTATCTTCTTCCACACTGACAGAAGACCCATAAAATTTGACACGATCCTGATTAACAATTAGTTACCTGCATAAAACTTCATTTATCAAAAAGAAATTCAGAAATTCTATTAAATAAACATTTACACGCACGAACACAAACATACAAAAATAACCATGTCAAAGTTTTAGATCAAGTAAAAATATTTAGTGTAGTCAATTTTTTATTATAATATGCCAAGAAACCAGTCTGACCGATTTAACTAATTACAAATAAACCATATTTGTTAAATAAGTCAACCTAAATTTCCTGTTTTACAACCATTGAAAAACATTGAAAATATGGTTACACGTATGGTAAAACTATTTCATACAGGATTTGAGCAAAAATAAGATGAGAAACAAAAGCCATAAAACATTACCAGTCAACACTAGTCACATGTGGGGACCCAATATACTGAAAGCTTTCCAGTTCTGAAAGTATATTGAAGCTCTTCATGTTTGACTTTTGATTCTCAATCTTATTGGATATCAACAAAACAAATAAACACTTGCTAAACAAATCATATTCATAAGCATTGCTGGGTGTAGTGAAGGCAGCTATACACTAAACATCAATACAAAATGAAATTTATTTGACGTGAAATCATTTTTACGGAGCTAATAATGGATCTATCTACTTCTTCATAGTTATAAGAATCTAAAAGGCATGTAAAAAATGCACACATGCTCCATCATTAGCAATGATGAGAAGCTCTTCAACTGGTCCATCATGTCCAATTTGAATATGCAGAACAACAATAAATTAGTACACAAACATGCATCAAAGTACGATATGTGGTTGATGTACTCATGTACCAGCCTACCAGGTAACAAAAGTAATTAGTTTGATGCATAAACACACACACATACAAGACCCATAAAATTTGACACGATCCTGATTAATGATTAGTTACCTGCATAAAAATTTCATTTATCAAAAAGAAATTCAGAAATTCTATTAAATATACATTTACACACACGAACACAAACATACAAAAATAACCATGTCAAAGTTTTAGATCAAGTAAAAATATTTGGTGTAGTTAATTTTTTATTATATAGTAGATAAGCACACCTTCATTCTGATGCAGATAATGCAAATAATGTGGGAATGGTAACGAAAAAGAAAAATACCGGTCGTAAATAAGAGGTCCCAGCTTGTATCTATACTTATTGTAAAATTATACTTTCTTAGCACAAACAAGGGAGAAATGACTAATCTGTAATTGCGAAAACAAACCTTAAAATCAGGGGATAATTCTGACCCAGATGCATTCTCGAACATGTCGAATGTGGGAAAAAATAAATTAGGGCTAAGAAAACATCACAAATTGACTAAATCAACCACTTCGGCCTTAGATCTTACAAAGATACGATGAACCAGTACCTTCTGTTGTAAAATTACCCCTGATCGGTGCAAGCCCGCAGATGTTGTGTACATCGGTTGTTGTGAAATTAGCTGATAGTTGTATGATGCAGAGACCACAGACGGTAGAGGGTTGGTGGGGGTAGACGAGCGATGTCGATTGAAGCAGCAGTTCTCGCGATTGGGTTTGCGCCTTTGCGGCCGAAAACCCTAGAATTGGGTCGCTTTTGCAGTGAGTTGATTTGGGGGTTTTGTGGTGAGTGTAATATCAACCGGAAGTAGTGGTTCGGTCTGGGTTTGTGAAAGAAAGTCAACATGTATAACTCTTAACCTTTTTAATATAGTGGGCTTGGTGGACTATTTAATTAATTTGATATATAAAAACTTTTAATTGAAGTAAATCAAACTTTATCTAATTCATAAATATATAAAAACATCAACTTAATAAAATTATCTGCTATTTATAAAGTATAATATTGATATGTTTTCGTATCACATTTTGTTTTTCAATTTATAAACTATTTGATTTTCTATTTTGACCATTGAATCATGGATCCAAATTATATATTGAAATAAACTACTTATTTATAAAATTTTATTAATTTTAACATAATATAAACTAATCAAAAACTATATTTTATTTGATAAAAATTAGTTGAGTTGGGCTGCTAATGAGAATAAAAGTTTGGTTATATTTGGGTTGTATAGGTAGAAGAGAGAAAAATTAGTTTTTTAATAAATAATTTGATTGAGTTGGGTTGTGAATAAGAATAGTCTTAGGTAATAACATAAGGGAGCTGATAGTTCGATATTGGTTATGTGATTTTTCTTATATTTAATAAAATATGTTAGGTTTTATATAGAACATTATATATGTATATTTATTTGTATATTATCTCTAATGTGTGCGGTGCATGAAAGGTTAAGTGGTTATTGTATATTAGGTGTTTATAAGCATTTATTGTAATAAATATAAAATATTAAATGGTTTAATGTTTTTTATCATTCTGGGTCATGTTTCATATATTTAAATCAGTGTTTTTGTATTTTCTAACTTTATTTTCTGGCCTTCTTGTTTGTTGTTCAGGCCTCATGTATTATACTTACATAAATTTCATGTATTTCAAACGTATCTATTTTTCAAAGGTGTGTATCCATTTTTCAATCATTATACTTGCTTAGCATGTTGTCAGTTTGTTTTATTTGATGCTTATATGACTATTCATCCCGTTTACGTTAATTGCCACATAATTGGAATTGTGTCATGCTATATGCTTTTGAAACCATGTTTTATATGCCCTTCGTTGTTAGTATCATGTACATTACTACGTACGCTATTTGTTACTTGCTTATTGTTTCTTATTATTATACTATTAGCATTAGTCGGTGTATATTTTCCTGTCAGGGCTTTTTTATAAAATCATTTCTTCTTCTTATGTTCTTTTTTATTTGCATTTATTATTATATTTCATCCCACTTGTTTTTTTAATGTTCACGTTTATGTTCGTCCTTTAATTATTATTATGTTTTTGTTCCACGAATTTAAATTTGTTGTCTTTCTTCAACTTATGTAATATAGCTACAACGATCATGGCTGACCTTTCTTTTCTTGTAATATTGTTCAAGATACTTTCAAGACTTCCTGCAAAGGTTGTTACGAAATGCAAAGTCGTATGCAAAGAGTGGTATTCTTTTCTGTCAATAGATTTATTTGCAAAGCTTCATTGTCAGTATATGCGGGAATCACCAGATCAAAAAATTCTTTTTCTTAGCCGTACAACTGTTCGATTCATTCGTCGAGTTATGAATCCCCTTGGTTTTCCACTCTTGACTATTTTAAAATCCCATTCAAGACTCATCCCTATCGTATGTTATTTTTAGCAAGCTTGGATGGTATGTTGTGTGTTGTTCTCAAAGACACAACTGAGCTGATTGTTTGGAATCCACTGACCGAAGTGTACAAGAAGTTGTCAAGCTCTAAATCTTAAGGTTTTTATAAAATGCAATGTGATGTTGTTGGTTTTTATGTTGATTCTTCGAATGAGTACAACATCCTTCATATCAAGCGCAGACATGGTACAATGACTATTTATATATACTCAATAAAATCTGGCTCATGGGGAACAATACGTTTCTTAAAAAAACGACCATACAATGGAGCGACTTGTGATTGGTCTGGAGTGTAAGGCCCTGATCCCAGGAAACCTCACAGTTGGTCATTCACAACAAAACATTGATTTAAAATATTCGTTTATATATATATATATATATATATATATATATATATATATATATATATATATATATATATATGTTGCAGCGGAATGTATAGTAATTGCAATTCATTACAACATGTTAAATTAAAATATAAATTGTCCTTAACATCAAATATTCTTTAAAAATCCTCTCAATATTCTTCTTCATCAGGGGTGCCACTCTTTAAATGCCAAGAAGCTTTAGATCCATGCTCCCATCCCATAAGTCCTAACGCTCACCTGTCAACTAATATGCATAGAAAGGTCAGCTTCGTTGAGTGAATTCTAGGTTTACTTTGTTAAATAACTTTTGTAAGAGGTATTAGCTTTAACATTTGAAAATAATCATCATTTATTAGAACATCGATACACACGGATTATCGCTTTTTCAATGCTTTACCACTACTTATTAATTATTACTCTTCCTTATCCGTCAATTCCCAGTTACTATCGGTGCCTATGATAAACACAGGACTTTACCGACACGCCAATTTAGGCCTTACTGTCGTACCCAAACAGACCATTATTGTCATGCCAATCCAAGCCTTACTGACCTGCCTGTTCGAGCCTTTATTTTATCATCATGAGGGCACAACAGATGCAACCCTCCTTTATCAATTGCTTGCAAGGCTTTACTTTATCAAGGTACACGTTATGGGCCCAATAACAGTTCTTTAAGTTTCATTTATATCTTTAGTTTTCACATACACTTAACACATAATAAGGAGCAAACTCTTAGTCTAAGCATTCACATTTCATCAACCATAAGAGATAAACCAGATAACCGACCCTCCACAGGACAGCGGGGGTTCGGGGGCGGCAGCCCCTGATAGCGGGGTTCTAGGGGAAGCAGCCCCTAGTGGGGTCCAAGGGGCAATGCCCCTGGCTGGAGAGGTCTAGAAAATGGGTAAGGGAGGGGTCTAGAACTCACCTGAACTTAGAAAAATAGCTTCAATTCTAAATTACATAAGCTATCGTCCGAATACACGAGCTGCACAGAAGTTAATACACAAAAACGTCATTTTCTTCACAATTTCGCTGACAGTTTCGCTGGCAGTTTCGCTGACAGTTTCGCTGTCGGTTTCACTACCAGTTTCGCTGGGCAACACTTCTGCCAATTTCGCTGGACAGATTCGCTGCCATAATGTAAGGCCCTGATCCCAGGAAACCTCACAGTTGGTCATTCATAGCAAAAACATAGATTTAAAACATTCATTTACTTATATATGTATATATATATATATTGCAGCGGAAAGATGTAGTAATTGCAATTCATTACAAAAGCAGTTAAATTAAAATATAAATATCGTCTTTAACTATCAAAAACTCTTTGAAGTCCTCTAAATTTTTCTCCGTCAGGGATGCCAGTCTTTAGATGCCAGAAGCTTCAGATCCATGCTCTCATCCCTTAAGCCCTAACGCTCACCTGTCAACTGATATGCATACAAAAGTCAGATTCACTGAGTGAATTCTAGGTTTACTTTATTAAATAACTTTTGTAAGAGGTATTAGCTTTAACAGTTAAAAATAATCATCATCTATCAGAACATTAATACACACGGGCTATCACTTTATCGATACTTTACCATTACTTGTTAATTATTACTCTTCTTCACCCATCAATTCTCAGTCACTATCGGTGCCTATGATGAACACAGGACTTTACCGACACGCCAATTTAGGCCTTACTGTCGTACCCAAACAGGCCATTATTTTCATGCCAATTTATGGCCTTACTGACCTGCCTATTCGAGCATTTACTTTATCAGGGTGAGGGCACAACAGATGCAACCCTCCTTTATCGATTGCTTGCAAGGCTTTACTTTCTCAAGGTACACGTTATGGGCCCAATAACAGTTCTTTAAGTTTCACTTATATCTTTAGTTTTCACATGCACTTAACACATAATAAGAAGCAAGCTCTTAGTCTAAGCATCCACATTTCATCCTCCATGAGAGATAAACCAAATAACCGACCCCCCGCGGGACAGCTGGGGTTCGGGGGCGGCAGCCCCTGATAGCGTGGTCCTAGGGGCGGCAGCACCTAGTGGGGTCCAAGGGCAACGCCCCTGGCTGGGGCCGGCTGCCAGGTCAGCGCCCCCGAAAATTATTTTGAACTATTTAAATGGCACATTTTACTTTACAAAATTTTATTTTCTTGATAAAAGGTCTTAAAAACCTACTGCGGCACTATGTGGTCGGTAAATATGGTGCACTTAGTTCCATACAAATAATGTCTCCATATCTTCAATGCGAACACTACTGCGGCAAGTTTCAAATCGTGAACCGGGTAATTAACCTCCGTGTCCTTTAGTTGTCTGGACGCGTAAGCTATAACCTTTCCTCTTTGCATTAACACACAGCCTAACCTGCAGTAAGAGTTATCGGAGTATACCGTTAGGTCTTTATCTCCCTCTGGTAGGGTTAGTACAGGAGCTTTGGTTAGTCTATCCTTCAATTCCTGAAACGCATCTTCCTGTTCTTTCCCCAGTCGAACACCGCGTTCTTCCTCGTTAACCTTGTTAATGGGGAAGCTATCTTTGAGAAATCTTTGATGAACCTTCTATAATAGCCAGCCAATCCCAAGAAACTACGGATTTCGTATGGCGTCCTTGGGGAATTCTATTGCGTAACTGCTTCAACTTTTGCTAGATCAACCATAACTCCCTCGAAATTTATAACGTGCCCTAAAAACTGCACCTCCCGTAGCCAAATGCACACTTAGAGAACTTCGCATACAGTTTCTCCTTTGTAATGTTTCTAACACCTCCTTGATATGACAAGTGTGGTTTCCTTCATTCTTTGAGTATATCAAGATATCGTCAATGAAGACTATTACTGATCTGTCCAACATCGGGCGACACACGCAATTCATTAAGTCCATAAATGCCGCAGGAGCATTGGTTAGCCCGAAAGACATAACCAGAAACTCATAGTGTCCATAGCATGTTCGGAAAGCCGTCTTTGGGATATCTTGCTTCCTTACCTTTAGTTGATGATATCCGGATCGAAGATCTATTCGGGAGAACCAGCTTGCCCCTTGCAACTGGTCAAACAGATCATCTATTCTAGGTAGAGGGTATCGATTCTTCACGGTCAGCTTATTCAATTCCCTGTAATCTATACACATCCTCATGCTGCCATCCTTCTTCTTCACAAACAACACTGGAGCACCCCATGGATAAATGCTGGGCCTAATGAATCCTTTGTCAAGAAGTTCTTGTAGTTGTGACATGAGCTCCTTCATCTCGGACGGGGCTAGGCGGTAGGGTGCTTTGGCAATGGGCTGGGCTCCTGACAGTAAATCAATCTAAAACTCTATCTCTCTATCTGGTGGTACCCCTGGCAAATTCTCCGGGAATACATCAGGAAAGTCCCGCACCACTGGTACATCTGACAACTCTTTCGCTTTATCTTTAACATCTTTGACATATGCTAGGTAAGCTCCGCACCCTTGCCTCATACATTTGTCCGCCTTGATCATGGAAATGATCCTTGGAACCTTGCAATCGTTATCACCGTAGATCGTAACCGGACTACCATCTGGAGCCGTTAATTGGATCATCTTTTGCTGGCATACTATGCTAGCATCATGGGCAGCTAACCAATCCGTCCCTAGTACAACATCGAAACTACCTAAGGGCATGGCAAACAATTGTGCGGGAAAGTAATGACCTCCTAGTTTAATGTGGCAATCCTCTAACATTTTGACTATTCTAATTGACTTACCATCGGCCGTCTCTACCTCGAAAGCATCATCTATTTCCTTAGTTTGGATATCTAGTGTAGCACAGAAGGGTACAGATACAAAACTCTTACTGGCACCACTATCAAATAATATGGAGGCACAAACATCATTGACAAGGAACATACCTGACACTACGTCCGGGTCTTTTCTTGCCTCCTTCTTGTTCATGGTGAAAGCCCTTGCCCTGGCCTTGGGCTTTCCATCATCCCCTTTGTCATTATTCCCGCTTGTTCCCGAGTTTCCCGGCTTAGCTTTCTTGCAATCCCTGCTGTGGTGCCCCGACTCATGGCAGTTGAAGCACTTGTTCATTTCCGGGCATTCTCTAGCGATGTGACCAGTTTTCCCACACCGGTAGCACCCATAGCTACCCACTCGGCACTCTCCGGGATGCCTCTTCCCACACTTCCCACATTCCTTAACTTCCTCGACCCCCTTCACAGTTACTTGTTTTGCATCCACCCTTGCTTTCTTGTTTCCCGGTTGGTAGTTACCATTTCCATACCTCTTCCTATTATTATTCCAAACTTTCCTCGTCTCACCCACTGTCACTAGCCTGTGATGATCGTACAACCTTCCACTGAGGTCCACTGCTGACCTAAAAGTACTAGGTCAGGCAGTGACCATGTCCCTACGAATGTCCAGAGGCAACCCTTGTATGTACCTTTTGATCCTCTTGGATTCAGGAGTCACAAAGTCAGGCACCAGACGTGCCATTTCATTAAATTTTGTAGTGTACTCCTGATGTGTCATGTTTCCAGCCTCCAAGTTCACAAACTCTTGTTCAATCTTGTCAAGCTCTCTTTCCGGACAGTACTCTCCTATCACCAATCTCTTCATGTCCCGTTGGATCCAAAAGGGAATGGGAAGCAAACTTCACCTTTTGGTTATCCCGGCACTCGCTGATCCTCAGCACAACTTCCATTTCCCTTATCCAACGCTGAGCTGTAGTAGCGTTACCAGTGCCATCAAATGTTGGGGGTTTACACCTCTGAAAAGCCCGTAGCTGCACCCCTTTGCCACCTCTTCCTCCTCAGAATCGTCATTGTTATCCAGACGATCTTCCTCATCGCTCATTTCCTCAGTCTTGACCGCTTCCTTCTTATCAACCTTCTTTGAAGCCGTACTCTTTTTACCGTCGCCCTTAACCTGCTCCACAACCTCCGCAAGCAGAGCGGGCATCACTCCAGATAGGATCTGGTGCACCTCTTGGGCAATGGCTTCCTTTACTATTTCCTTCAGCTTTGCGTGGTCAGTGGTAGGCCCCTCGGATCCCGTTTCTAACTCAACTCCTCCTTAATCGGTTCCTCAACCGGCTTTCTGGTTGACCTTCTTGTCAGTTTCGCAGTTTTACTTGCGGTTTCTTTTACCTTAGTAGGGGTCCTTCCCCTAGTGCTTCTCCGGTGACCATAGCTGGAACTGCTTTCTTTGGTGCCATTCTTTCTACTTCCTATAAGATTCAGAATGTCAATATGGTCTTTCAAGGCAAGTTCAGATCACGACAAGTTTTGTAAATTTTTAATAACAGTGGCCAGTTGTGATTAACTACTTACAGAACTTCTCATGTCCTAAACTCTCCTATCCTGAACCATACTAACACTAGAACCTACTATGCCTATTCTATGCACGTATAGGTCACATAAATTCAGATAGGCACCACAGATAATATTATCATACCCTACCCTCGATTCTAACTTAAATAAGAAGGCACTTCCCATCAGAATAATACTTACAACATCTTTTGTTACCTCTTGGCATGGAGCTTCTTGGACTGGCATCCTTGACACTTGGTCCCATTGTCTGTTTAAGTTTAGGTTTATAAAATGTTTTCCCCAAATCTCTTAAACATTGGCTCTAATACCAACTTGTAAGGCCTTGATCCCAGGAAACCTCACAGTTGGTCATTCACAACAAAACATAGATTTAAAACATTCATTTACTTATATATGTATATATATATTGCAGCGGAAAGATGTAGTAATTGCAATTCATTACAAAAGCAGTTAAATTAAATATAAACATCGTCTTTAACAATCAAAAACTCTTTGAAGTCCTCTTAAATTTTTCTCCATCAGGGATGCCAGTCTTTAGATGCCAAGAAGCTTCAGATCCATGCTCTCATCCCTTAAGCCCTAACGCTCACCTGTCAACTGATATGCATACAAAAGTCAGCTTCGCTGAGTGAATTCTAGGTTTACTTTGTTAAATAACTTTTGTAAGAGGTATTAGCTTTAACAGTTAAAAATAATCATCATCTATCAGAACATTAATACACACGGGCTATCATTTTATCGGTACTTTACCATTACTTGTTAATTATTACTCTTCTTCATCCGTCAATTCCCAGTCACTATCGGTGCCTATGATAAACACAGAACTTTACCGACACGCCAATTTAGGCCTTACTATCATACCCAAACAAGCCATTATTGTCATGCCAATTCATGGCCTTACTGACCTGCCTATTCGAGCATTTACTTTATCAGGGTGAGGGCACAACAGATGCAACCCTCCTTTATCAATTGCTTGCAAGGCTTTACTTTCTCAAAGTACACGTTATGGGCCCAATAACAGTTCTTTAACTTTTACTTATATCTTTAGTTTTTACATGCACTTAACACATAATAAGAAGCAAGCTCTTAGTCTAAGCATCCATATTTCATCCACCATGAGAGATAAACCAAATAACCGACCCTCCGCGAGACAGCCGGGGTTCGGGGGCGGCAGCCCCTGATAGCGGGGTTCTAGGGCAGCAGCCCCTAGTGGGGTCCAAGGGCAACGCCCCTGGCTGGGGCCGGGCTGCCAGGTCAACGCGCCCGAAATTTTATTTTCTTGATAAAAGGTTTTAAAAACCGTCATCATAAAAGTATGTATTTTAGTATGCATTTTAGAACTCCCCTGAACTTAGCAAAATAGCTTCAATTTAAGTTACTTAAGCTATAGTCCGAATACACGAGCTGCACAAAAGTTAATACAGAAAAACGTCATTTTCTTCACAATTTCGCTGACAGTTTCGCTGGCAGTTTCGCTGGCAGTTTCGCTGGCAGTTTCGCTGTCAGTTTCGCTGTCAGTTTCACTGGCGGTTTCGCTACCAGTTTCGCTGGGCAGCACTTCTGCCAGTTTCACTGGACAGATTCGCTGACATGAGCACCCAACTTTCGTTGGAATTTCCTAGTTTCGCAATGTCTATAGGTCAGCCTGGGCATTAGCGAAATTACCAACGAAACTGTAGTTTCGCACCAGGGAAACTGTAGTTTTGCTGGAACTCTCTTAGTTTCGCTGGATGAATGCACAGTTTTGCTGGATGAGTGCACAGTTTCGCTGATCGAGGGCACAGTTTCGCTGGATGCATAAAAATGACGAACCAGCCCGTTTTTTATCCAAAATCTTAACTTTTTATGTCCAAATCCTTGGTTTACCTTCCATGAGACCATTTCTAACCTTTTTACACGTTTTCATATTTAAAAATTTGACCTTTATGTGTTTCTTTGAAACTTTTCAAAACCCAAAACCCTAGAATCCGGGTTTGATCTACAGAAGGGTTTAGAGGTCGATTCTTACCTGGATTCGTTGCTCTTTTCTTATGGTTTGATGCTCCAATACCCAGATCTTCAATCTTTTAACCTTTGAAGCTCCAAATCTTGAGTTTTCTTCACTTTCTCTCTCTACTTTCTCTCTCTACTTTCTCTCTCTACAAATTTTGAGGGCTAGGGTTGCAAATACTGGAATGGAGGTTGCTCATGCATGTTTAAGGGCTGATTAAGGGCCCTTAAACCCATCAAAACATAGCCCATTAAGGTTAATTTAGTCCATAGCCCACTAATTTACCTTTCTTTCTTAAATTAACTCTTAAAAGCCCATTATTATTAAATGGCTTGCTTCGGGAAATTTCAGGGCGTTACACATGAGCACCCAACTTTCGTTGGAATTTCCTAGATTCGCTAAGTCTTAATGGTTTTCTCAAACACAGCAGTTTCGCTCAAGCGAAACTATAGTTTCGCTCAAGCGAAACTATAGTTTCGCTGGTTGAAGGGACAATTTCACTGGTTGAAGGTACAATTTTGCTGGTCGGGCTCACAGTTTCGCCGGATGCATAAAAATGACGAACCAGCCTATTTTTAACACAAATCTTAACTTTTTATGTCCAAATCCTTGGTTTACCGTCCATGAAACTATATCTAACCTTTTTACACATTTTCATACGTAAAAATTTGACCTTTATGTGTTTTTTTTGAAACTTTTTGAACCCAAAACCCTAGAAATCCGGATCTGTTCTAAAGGGATGTTTGGATGACGATTCTTACCTTGATTTGTTGCTCCTTTCTTATGGTTTGAAGTTCCAATACCCAGATCTTCAATCTCTTCCAGAATAGCACACCAAATCCTTAGGTTTTTCTTCACTTTCTCACACTACTTTCTCTCTCTAGAAATTTGGGGCTAGGGTTGCAAATGATAGGATGGAGGCTCATCATGCATGCTTAAGGGCTGATTAAGGGCCCTTAAACCCATCAAAACATAGCCCATTAGGGTTAATTTTGTCCATATCCTACTAACTTACATTTTTTTACTTAAATAAACCTTAAAAAAGCCCATTATTATTAAACGGCTTACTTCGGGAATTTTGGGGCATTACATGGAGGTACATTTTGGCACTGGACTGTATTTCATGGTGACGCAACTTTGGATGAGCGGTGAGAAAATAATAATCACTTTGATGTTGATTCAAAGAATTTTGTGAAATACGCTTTCCAACTGTTGCAAGTGAAGGGAATTCTGCTGATTTGGTTAGTGTATGTAATCACCTACATGCTTTTGTCATTGACGCATTTGTTTACCGCTCGGTTGCGTTGTGGAAGCTAGAAGGTGAGACGTGGATGAAAATTTTCAGTCTTCCTAATGTCATGCGCCTCCTGTTAGGACCGTCATCCCTTGTCACACATGTCAATGAAGAAGATTCATGTCTTTTGATAACAATGTTGGGTGAAATGTATCGAATTGATGTTCATGCGAATAGCCTTGATAGATTTTGTCGTCTCGCGTATTTTCAAGACATCCCATATGTGGTCTATACAAAGACTATAGTTTCACCCAAGTGTTTAGTTATTGCTTAATGTTTTTTATTGTTGAATTACCTTAGTCATGTGTCTTCCTTATGTTCGAATGATATTTAGTTTTGATGGTTGTTTGCTTTTGTGTTGCAATGAATGTTTTGCTTGTGTTTTTACTATATTTGGTATTTTCCACCATTGTTTTTTTGGTTATCAAATTTCTATACAAATATATATCTTATATTTCTATGATAATATTGATCATATAGTATTCTGTCATGAACCCCCGTACGATGTTCAACTATGCTATAATGTTGAATTAGCACACTTTATGGATACGCATTGAGATTTGCGCCAAAGTAAACGTGATTATCATCATTTTCTTTAATTTAATATTTTTTTCCTAATACTTTAATACCATGATATTAGACTTCTATCTTTTTCCAGTTCACATTAAACGTTCGCAGGTCTGGTTTAGCATGGACGTCCATCATAGCGTTGATGTTTTTTCATCACTAACACGTAGTGGCATTTGGTACACCATTCCCTTTGCTTAGGTGGAGTTTGTATCGGCTAATGTTAGTCAAACTGATCTATTGATTATTTTTATTGATCAAGATGTAAGAGATTCTTTTTCTTCCTTCTACCTAAAATCTATATTTTTGAAGAAATCATTATATTAATATTTTGAATTTTTAGAGACAAAAGATGTGGCATTTGTACCAAGACATTTAATGCATATTTACAATGACTTGAAATTGGTGGACCGTGTTTTTATATTGCATCAGTTCAAGATTGAAAGTTTCAAACATCAAGACTTTTCAAAATGTCACAACTACAAGCTGGTGTGCGGTGATTTCAAGATTGTTATCGATGAAGACACACGACTTATTCCATTAATCAGTGAAATTCCAGAGGCTTTTATTTATATCCATTAGTTCCCTCAATTAAAACACTTATCAACGATCGACGATCCAAAAACTATTTGTTGGTACGTTCATCTATTTGTTGGTACGTTCATGTTGTTTAATAAACGTCTACATATATACATATACATACATACATACACACACACACACAGATATATATATATATATATATATATTCATAAATAATAAATAGTACATGCTTTCAACACACAATATGCATACTATGTCTGTTTGGTGTAGATGTTGTTGGAAGAATTGTCACGGTTGACAGAATATTAGGTCGGTATCATTTTGTTATGTCTCTGCAAGATGCCACGTGAGTCAACCGTCATCCCACTCTTATGTGCTCTTTACGTTTCTCCAAATTAAAATTTTCCACATGTGTTTTACGTTTGCTAAAGCTAATCGTTTGTGCCAGCGGTGACACTATAAAGGTGTTCTTGTACGATACAAGACATACCGATATGTTCAAGACATACCGATATGTTCAAGACTTATCTAGCGATGTCAAAAAAGTCCATTGTATACATATCTTGAGTCAAGTTGGTTCATTTAGTGGAAAGTATGATATTTTTTACCTATATACACACACACACACATATATATATATACATACACATACACACACATATATATATATATATATGTATGTATGTATATATACACTCATATTCATGCATTGTTGGTCATTTAATTTGGTTTGACTTATACTTAAAAACATGTTACAACTAATATATTGAGGTCTACCGATTTTTCCGCTATTATGTACGAACCGAACGTGCCTGAGGCATGCGCTATTAGGGCTATGGTTATTATTAAAGTTCGTGTGCATTTTGATAATTGGGTTATTTGTTTTAAAATCAAGATTTGTGTTTTATTAAAAAAATTATTATTGGTGTGTTATACATTTAACCTTTCTTGGTTGTGCTAATCTTAACGTATGATATTTTTTATTGTGATTGAATTAATTTATGTGACCCAATGATGTTATGATGGTTCTTTTGCTACATAATTTTAGGTTTTATTATAGAAACGTATAAACCTCATATAGTGAGAATACAAGTTCAACGGTACAATGCAGATTTAGCGTTTCACTCTATTGTCTTTCTTAGTGGTAAGCATCGATAGATTTATTATTAATAAATAGATGTATTATTAATAAATATACATCATTATATATACGATACAACAAAAACCAATTAGCATTTATATATAACATATAAGAAGGTTAAGGACGTGTGCAATAGATATCTTATGACCACTAACTACGTTTTTAATGTGTTTATCAAATTAGATTGCAATAAAATGTTTTAAGTATAATTATTGTATGAGTCACTATGGCTTTAGTGGACTTATATGTAGAATGTGTTTATATTTTTTTGACGTGTGTCATGCCTTATAAGCCACGGCATTTGTCTTTTTATTGTCAAGGCATCATACGTTGTCTTTTAAACCATACATAACGTATGTGTGATGTTTTTTTCCGCATAACAGAAGCATATAATGGAGGTACCCCGTAACATTCAGTCTGAATCATGTGACTCTAATGTACTCTCTCCAACACCTTCTCAAGGAACAAATGTTTCTTCCTGTGGTGAACTCCATGAATGTAGGAGGTGTCCTAGTCGTCCTCGCCTACGTGCAAGACCTGCCGCTTCTACCCCTATGCTTGGTAGCAGACAACGTCGATGTTATGGTTAGCTTTAGTTCGTTCATACATATTTTATGACTTTCTCTGGACCTCTATCTCTTTGTCATACGTTATGCTTTCATTCTACGTAACGAACGTATTAGGCTTGCAATCCAGTTAGACCGTTAGATTGATGTAGCGTCTTATGCAGATGGCGGGCGAGACAATAACGGAGTTCATTACTATAGTACAACAAACATTGTTATGCCATCTCCATTAAATTCATCACTTTCACATGCATGTGTACAAGGATCTTCTTCTCAACAACACATTCCATCTCATGGCCATGTGTATGCAGATGAAAACAGACGACGTACATCTCATATGTTCATATGTTTAATTATTGAAGAATTAACATGACAGTCATATTGTTTGCTCATAATTTCAATTTTTGTAGGTCATACATCATCGTATTGGGATTGTGGTGATGCAGATCGTGTTTGTGTGCATTGTGAGGCATTTGTTTGGTATGCCGAATGGTCTGTTAAAGCGTTCTAGCCAAGGCATCCAATTTTTCCTTGTGTTGTGCCAAGGAAAGGTCATTCTACCATTCTTCTAACATCCTCCACAACTGTTGCTTCAGCTTCTTAGCAACCATAGTAACCACCGGTCGAAGGTCTTTCATGAAAATATCAAACTTTTAAACACAATATTTGCATTCACTTTAACCGTGGGAGAATAAGTACTGAATTGCATGATGGTCGTGGTCCATACACGTTTCGTTTAAATGGACATAACCATCATAGAATTGGGTCTTTGTTACCTACGCATCCTGATGGTCGCCGGAGGTTTGCCCAATTATATATCTACGACACCCAAAATTAGATTGATAATCGTTTTTCAGCTTTATGAAGCTGCATTTCTCCCTCATCTGATGAACGTTTGCTTCGATCTTTAGTGGCTGACTTAACGGTCATGCTTGATCATTATAACGTGTTAGTGCAAGCATTTAGAATGGTCAGGGAACGGTTTGACAACACGTCAATGCATCCTGTTAGACTTCGCTTGATTGGAACACAGAATGCAGAACATAGACAGTACTCTTTACCTACCGCTTCCAAAGTGGCGGCATTGATCCCCATGATGGTAATCCTACTGATTCACGGGATGTCCTTATTAAGAGCGTGGCACTGGATTGTAAAGCGTATATCTAAGATTCACCCCAATTTTATGGTGTTACAATATCCTCTATTGTTTCCATATGGTGAAGATGGTTTTCATGTGAACATTCCTGTACATGTTACTACAGAAATGAGTAATCAAAAAATGTATCTATAAGAGAATACTATTCTTATCGTTTACATGTTAGGAGAGATAAGTAAGGACACTGCATAGGTCGGGTCATCTGTTTCAGACTTATGTGGTCGAGGCTTATTCAGCTGTTCTTGAGCATGAACTAGATTGGTTATAAGAGAAATCAAAATACAATTCGTCCATATCTCTATAATGGTCTGCATGATCGTATTACAGAGGGAGAAAACATTTGGTGGATCAATTGGTTGGCGTGCCATCTTACCTGCATCTTTTACCGGGGACCCAGATACATGCTTCAACAATATCAGGATGCAATGGCAATTGTCATTGGGCTGGGAGTCCAGATTTGTTCATCACCATGACTTACAACCCTAAATGGCCAGAAATTGAGCACCATATTAATGCGACAACACCTGGCCTAGCTGCATCTGACCGACCTAATATTATGCTCGTGTGCTTAAGATAAAACTCAACGAGCTTATGAATGATGTATGGAAAAAGAACCTGTTTGGTCGACCAAAAGCAGGTTCATTTGTTGTTTTTTTAGTTTTGTAATCAAAATTTTTTTTTCAAATGTTTGTACGTTAGCTAAAGTATTGTCTTATGTTTAGTTATCTACATGATTGAGTTTCAGAAACAAGGTTTCCCGAATTGTCATGCTTTGGTTTTTCTACAGCCAGATGATAAGATTGGGACCACCGAATATATTGATAGATATGTATCTGCTGAGCTTCCATCAGAATTAGATGACCCCTGAAGGTTTTGCTATTGTTTGTATGCATATGATGCATGGACCATGTGGCATTTTAAATCCTTTAAGTCCTTGTATGCATAACGGTCGTTGTGTTAAAGGATACCTGAAGAATTACTATGACGAAACATTCATCAGGCATGATGGGTGGCCATGTTATAAAAGACCTAACAATTCATGAGTTGTTAAAGTTGGTTCTCAGCATGTTAAGCTTGATAACAGATTTGTTGTTCCTTATAATCGTGATTTTCTTGTAAAATACGCCTGCCATATTAATGTGGAATGGTGTAACCAAGGTATGTTGGTGAAGTATCTATTCAGTTACCTAAACAAGGGTCCAGATCGTGCTACTGCCATTTTAGAGAATGGTCAAAATCGAATGGCTTTTGCATCCTTATTGCATAATGAAAACAAGATTGAAGAATATATAAACTGCAGGTATATTTGTTCGTCAGAAGCATGTTGGAAGTTATTTGGATTTGACATGCAGTATCATTCTATTTCTGTTGAAAGGCTACCCTTTCACGAAGAAGGGTGTAACATGGTCTATTTTCTGATAACGATCAACTTGTTACTGTTGCTGCACGAACTACGGCCGCCATGTCAAAATTTACTGAATGGATGCATGCTAACGAATTGTATCCGGAAGGTCGTCTTTTAACGTACGCCGAGTTTCCAACAAAATTTACATGGAATGAAAATGATAGAGCATGGTGGCCATGCAAAATTGGTAGACGAATTTATTATGTGAGTCCTTCTATGGGTGAGACATATTATCTCCGTATGTTATTGAATGTTGTACGTGGCCCCTTGCTTTAATGATATTCGTACCGTTGATGGGGTTGAGCATCAATCATATATGTCAGAATGCAAGGTGTTAGGATTACTAGGAGATGATGTTGAGTGGCTTGAGTGTATACATGAAGCTTCTCTTTGGTGGACTTTCCTAATCTCCCTCAAATTGATAGTTGCTTGGTGAATGTTATATGTAATCGAATGATAGAAGCTGAGCGTACTTACAACATTCAAGAGGAAAGGACAGTTTTTGACAACCTACATGGTGGGTTAAAATATCTAGCAGAAGGAAGTTATGATTACATATTGGTTGTGTTGATAATGGGACGGGTGGTGTTGTGTTCGTGTTTGGTAGTGGGGGGACGGGGAAAACGTACTTGTGGAAGACGATTATTGCTTGTATTCGTGCGCGTAGGCAGATTGTCTTGTTCGTTGCCTCATCTGGGATTGCTTCTTATTACTCACCGGTGGACGAACCGCACATTCTTGGTTTAAGATACCATTTGATCTTGATAAGGATTCGTGTTGTTCAATCGACGTAGGGTCTGATCTAGCAGAGTTAGTTGTTGCTTCTACACTTATCATATGGGATGAGGCGCCTTTGCAACACCGACATGCTTTTGAAGTTGTTGGTCGCACGTTTAGAGATATGCAAGCATAATATTCATGGGGCTGAAAATCGAGTTTTTGGAGGAAATGTGGTTGTTCTTGGAGGAGATTTTGATCAAATTCTTCCGGTGATCCCCCATGCCCCTCGTAGTGAGATCGTTGCCTCAGCTGTCATCAGATCATCCATAATTTAGGGTGCATGCAAGGTGTTTTGTCTAACTTGTAATATGCGTTTGCATCGTCCGGGTATTAGTGGCACTGATCTTATTGAACAAAAAGAGTTTAATAAGTGTATTTTAGACATGGGGGTTGGGCAATTGCCCACGATCTCATTAGCAGGCGAAGATGAGGCCACATGGAGTAGCATACCAAGTGGGAGGGAGTAAAGTGTACAAGTACAAAAAGAAGAGCAAAAGAGAAGTATCTAGAAAGAAAAGAAAATGAACACAAGTGGGAGGGAGTAAAGTGTACAAAGTACAAAGTTTAATATTTTATATTAAAATAGATATGGCCACCCACTTTAAAGCAGAAACTGCTTTTGCTCTCGGTTGAAGAAGAATAACAAGAAAAAGCTCTCGATTTAGAGAGAGAGAGAGGAAAGAAAGAAGCTATAAAAGGTAAGTTTTCTTGATCTAAGTTCGGTTTCAGCCGAATTCACAGCTTCTTGACCGAAGTTCTTGCTTTTAGTGTTTGTTTTTGGGATTTAGGAGTTGAATTGGAAGGTGGGTCTCGGGTTTGAGGTGTGTTGCTCGAAGATCTGCTCAAGGTGAATCTCTAGAACCCCTCTTTTACTGATTTTCAACTTTTTTAGGCTATTGTGCATACCTAACACATGTTTTGAAAGTTAACCGAGGTGTTTATGCATTTGTTCGAATGGTGTTCTGTGCATGCTAGTTTAGATGATGTTTTAGTGGTTATAACAGTTGTTAGCATGTTTTAAGGGCCTTAGTGTGCTAAATCTGTGTTTGGGATGCTTTAGAAATAATCAGAATGGTCCCATGCGTCCAACGGTCAACTGCCTAAGTATGCCCAACCGCCTAGAAACCCAAACGTCATACAGTACCCAACCGCCCAAGTGCCCATGCGCCTAAATAGGCCCATGCATCTAAGTATAAATGATTAAGTATAAGTCAGACGCCTGCATAGTAGCAAAGCGCCCTAAACAGGGCAGAAACGCCCAAATAGTGTCCATGCGCCCAAGTTACCAAAATGGCTAAGTGTCCATGCGCCTGCAAGGTGGCGAAACGCCCAACCAGGGCAGAAATGTCCAAATAGTGCCATGCGCCCAGGCTTTTTGCACTTAGAATTTTTATGCTCATGCGCCTGAAAAGCCACATGCACCCATTTTGGACTTAGAATTTTCTAAGTGATTTTAAGGGGTAGAATAGGAAGATAGGCCCTGTTATGATGTGATGACTTATACTTGATGTGTGCATGGTAATGTGATGAAATTATGATGTGTATGTGTGCGAGTGATATGTTATCTTTCTTCATTAAAGAGTTTTCAAAACATACGTATTATGTTTGTAATACATTATGTATGACTTTACGTGATGTGACATATGAACAAGTAAATTAATGAACATAAAGTACTATGTAACTAAGTGAAAGATAATGACAAAGTACGAAACGAATGATACGATAAAGTATGAAACGAACAAACACATGAGATAATGAATGGTGAGTATGGACTGGTGATGAGATCCGTGTCACATACCCCGGTACTGTGTTAGTCTTCGGACATGAGTTGGGGGTTTGTTTACAGGCCCCGAAACAGTATCAGTCTTCGGAAATGAGTCAGAGGTATGGCATGAGACATAATGATATATGATGATAAGGTCTTGTTGCACGCTCCGGTACTGTGTCAGTCTTCGGACATGAGCCGGGGATTTGATTACAAGCCCCGGCACAGTATTAGTCTTTGGACATGAGTCGAGGGTGTTGCATATGAGATAGGATCTTTGTCGCATATCCCGGTGCTGTGTCAGTCTTCGGACATGAGTTGGGGGTTGTCTATCAGGCCCAGGCACAGTATCAGTCTTCGGACATGAGTCGGGGGTATTGTATGAGACGAGATAATAAGGTGAGAGACTTAGTGTTGCAACAAACTCGGATAAAGTTCAATCAATAAGATTGGCAATTAGGTGAGCTACCGTGTTGTCGCAACAGACTCGGATAGAGTTCAATCCATGTGATTGACTCGAATAGGATCTTTGTCACGTATCCCGGTGCTATGTCAGTCTTCGGACATGAGTCGGGGGTTTGTTTACAGGCCCCGGCACAACATCAGCTTACGAGCATGAGTCGGGGATATTGCATGAGGCAAGATTTGAGTAATGATGAGTAATGAGCGAAGGAATGAATGACTGAACGAATGATGACAAAGATACTAATAGTAGTTAATATTAGTATGTATGTATGATGTATGATAAACGACGAATGTAAAACACGAAAAGAAAGAATGAAGAGAAACGTAAGCAAAAGACAGTGTAAAGTATAAACGAATGTATAAATAGGAAAGTAAATAAAAGAACGAAATGAATAAAGAGTATAGAATGAATGTACGTATGATGCATGACCACGGTTGAATAAAATGACTAGTTTTAAAAGAAGCAAAGTATTTATTATAAAAACAAGAACTTACTCAGCGTCGCTGACTTTTCGTATGCATGATAGTTGGCAGGTATTTTGTTAATACTGAGGAGTTGCAGGCATGGATGCATAAGCTACTGGGAGCGTTTTAAGGCTGGCATCCATATTTTGACATGTCATTGTATTTTGATATGAAAACGAATGTTGTAATGTAATGAAATGGCATGTTTTAGTTATTAATGAAAGTTTTAAATTCCGCTGCAAAATAAATGTACGTTTTAAAATGTTTTATGTGCGATGAATGACTAACTGTGAGGTGCCCTGGAACGGGGCCTTACAAGTTGGTATCAGAGCCAAAGTTTAAGTGAATTGGGTAATTATTTCAAAACCTAATCTTAAACTGAGAATGGGACGAAAAGAAAAGGATGCCAGTCCTAGTAGCTACGTACTGCAGGTAAAAGTTTATTGTAAACGTTTTAAATGAGTTAATTATGTGCGCACGTTATGTGGCTAGTGTGCTTTTGTGTAGATTTAGATACTGATGTAGTTAGGATAGGAGATACTTGGGGTGTGAAGAGTAAAGTAAGTGGCTAATCACAACTGGCCACTATAATTAGGGACTTACTATACTTGACATAATCCGAGCTATTCCTTGAATGAACGTGTTAGTGTTTGATCTTATAGTGATTAGAGAATGGCTGGAGGTAGATCATCTAAGGCCTCTAGGGGTGGAGCACAGGGAGGACGTGGTGCTAAACCGCGTGTTACGAGGAATAGGGCTAGGGCTACTTAGAGGACACGTGAGGAGCCCGAGATGCAACACTAAGAAGGTGGTGATGAGAGCGCGAACTTGAGGGATTCGGTGAAAGGGTAGTAATAGAAGAGGTCCATCAAGTTATGCAGACGATTCTACTGTCTGTAGTGACCGAAGTGATTAAAGCTGTTAGGGAAGGCGAAAGGAAGGAGAGGAATAGGTCCTCGGGGAAGGAGAGAGCAACTGGAGATCGAGACGGTTATCCCTACTAATGAGGAAGAGGAGGAAGAAGAGCCTGTGCCTGAGGCAGCACGAGACTGTAATTATGGGACATTCCAAAGGTGCAAGCCCCCTACCTTTGATGGTAATAGCACTGCTGCTGCTGCTCACCGATGGGTGAGGGAGATGGAGGCTGTCCTTGAGATCAGCGGGTGCTGAGAGGACCAGAAGGTGAAGTTTGCCACTCAATCGTTTGTGGACTCGGCCTTGTGCTGGTGGGACAACGTTGTCCAGGCTAAGGGTACAAGGGCAATCGGGAGAATGAGGTGGAGTGAACTGAAGAAGCTGGTAATCGATGAGTTTTGTCCTCACCTTGAATTGGATAAGATCGAGTGAGAGTTCTTGCAGCTGGATACGGGAATGATGACATACCAGCAATACACCACTAAGTTCAATGAGATGGCAAGACTGGTGCCATATCATGTGACGCCTGTGTCACGAAAGATCAAGAGGTACATTCAAGGACTGCCGGAAGATATCCGCAGACATTTGATCGATGCCCGACCAGGTACATTCAGATCGGTGGTGGACTTAGCTGGGAGATTGTACGACGAGAGAGAGGTGATGGCGATAACGGACCAAGTGGAAGAGTGAAACCATGCCAAAAAGGGGAATGGAAGGCGAGATAATGATGACGGAATTGTGGCTGAAGGTAAGATGATGAGGGTCGATAATCGAGATAGGATAACAAGGAAGGACGAGGTATGCAAGAAGTGTGGTAGAGGTCATGAAGGGGAGTGAAAATGGGGACTAAACGTTTGCTTCCAGTGTGGGAAGGAGGGCCACTGGGCGAGAGATTGTCGGATGGCTAAATGCTACGACTGTGGCAAGACTGGACGCATGAGCAGGGACTGCAAGAAGTCGAGGGCAGGAAGCTCTGATATGAGGAAGGAGAACAGAGGGTGAAGGCTAGAGCCTTGCTATGACTGCGGGGAGGCTAGATCAGACTCCAGGGTAACGTCGGTATGTTTCTAGTAATTTAGATTTATGCATCTATGCTTTGATCATAGTGCTATTAGTAGTTTATTCCTATTGCCTTCTATGGTAAGTTGCGCGTTAAGAGTAGGAAGATCGATGTCCTTCGATGTAGGAATTACTATTACTAAGTCCACCAGGTTACCTAATGCCCTAGAGGATTGTGCGGTAGAATGAGAGAGAGCGCTTGTTCCTGCTAGACTGTTTAGGATGGACGTAGGTGGATAGACATGCATCTCCGGGTGAATTGAACAGTAACTTATGAGACAAACCCGAGTGTTTCCAGAAGATGGGTTGATTAACCGTGGCCGACAAAAGTTCGGTGCCGATCTACGACAATGGACTATGATGAAGGCTTCGTCCAGGAAAGTGCTCAATCAATGAGGATATAACAGTGTCACTAGAAGATGATGAGATGGGTGAAGGAATCAACTACGAGGAGCAACTTATGACCATTTCTGATATAAGGAAGAGATAGTCTAAGGAGAATGGTGGTGTCACTGGTACAAATGCAGTGGAGCCTAAAGGGAACTAAGTCCACGTGTAAGAACAAAGAAGAGGTAAGACAGTGTCACCCGTAACTGTTCGAGAAGCGACATGTTCCGGGGACAAAACCTATATAGGGGGGTGGACTTATAACACCTCGAATTTTATTAAAAAGAAGAGCAAAAGAGAAGTATCTAGAAAGAAAAGAAAATGAACACAAGTAGGAGGGGGTAAAGTGTACAAAGTATAAAAGTTTAATACTTTATATTAAAATAGGTATGGCCGCCTAATTTAAAGCAAAAAACTGCTTTTGCTCTCGGTTAAAGAAGAAGAACAAGAAAAAGCTCTCGGTTTTGAGAGAGAAAGAGAAGAAGAAGAAGCTGTAAAAGGTAAGTTTTCTTGATCTAAGTTCGGGTTCAACCGAATTCACAGCTTCTTGACTGAAGTTCTTGGTTTTTAGTGTTTGTTTTCAGGATTAGGAGCTGAATTGGAATGTGGGTCTCGGGTTTGAGGTGTGTTTGCTCGAAGATCTGCTCAAGGTGAGTCTCTAGAACCCCTCATTTACTGATTTTTAACTTTTTGGGGCTATTGTGCATACTGAACACATGTTTTGAAAGTTAACCGAGTGTTTATGAATTTGTTCGAATGGTGTTCTGTGCATGCTAGTTTAGATGATGTTTTAGGGTTATAACGGTTGTAGCATGTTTTAAGGGCCTTAGTGTGCTAAATCTGTATTTGGGATGCTTAGAAATAATTCAGAATGGTCCCATGCGTCCAACGGTCAACTGCCTAAGTATACCCAACCGCCCAGAAACCCAAACGTCCAAACAGTACCCAACCGCCTAAGTGCTCATGCGCCTAAATAGGCCCATGCGTCTAAGTATAAATTATTAAGTATAATTCAGACGCCTGATAGTAGCAAAGCGCCTAAACAGGGCAGAAACTCCCAAATAGCGTCTATGCCCCAAGTTGCTAAACGGCTAAGTGTCCATGCGCCTGCATAGTGGCGAAATGCCTAACTAGGGCAGAAGACGCCCAAATAGTGCCCGTGCGCCCAGGTTGTTTTACACTTAGAATTTTTATGCTCATGCGCCTGAAAAACCCCATGCATCCGTTTCGGACTTAGAATTTTTTAAGTGATTTTAAGGGGTAGAATAGGGAGATAGGCCCTGTTACGATATGATGACTTATGCTTGATGTGTGCATGGTAATGTGATGAAATTATGATGTGTATGTGTGTGAGTGATATGTTATCTTTCTTCGTTAAAGAGTTTTCAAAACGTACGTATTATGTTTTGTAATACATTATGTATGACTTTACGTGGTGTGACGTATGAACGAATAAATTAATGAACGTAAAGTATTATCTAACAAAGTGAAAGATAATGATAAAGTATGAAACGAATGAATACGATAAAGTACGAAACGAACAAACACATGAGATAATGAATTGTGAGTATGGAAGTGACGGATGATGAGATCCATGTCACGTATCCCGGTACTATGTCAGTCTTCGGACATGAGTCGGGGGTTTTTACAGGCCCCGGCACAATATCAGTCTTCGGACATGATTCGGGGGTATTGTATGAGACATAATGATGTATGATGATGAGGTCTTGTTGCACGCTCCGGTACTGTGTCAGTCTTCGGACATGAGTCGGGGGTTTGATTACAGGCCCCGGCACAGTATCAGTCTTCGGACATGAGTCGGGGGTGTTGCATATGAGATGGGATCTTTGTCGCGTATCCCGGTGCTGTGTCAGTCTTCGGACATGAGTCGGGGGTTGTCTATCAGGCCCCGGCACAGTATCAATCTTCGGACATGAGTCGGGGGTATTGCATGAGACGAGATAATGAGGTGAGCGACTTAGTATTGCAACAAACTCGGATAAAGTTCAATCATTAAGATTGGCAATGAGGACCCTGTTGTCTCAACAGACTCGGATAGAGTTCAGTCCATGTGATTGACTCGAATGGGATCTTTGTCGTGTATCCCGGTGTTGTGTCAGTCTTCGAACATGAGTCGGGGGTTTGTGTACAGGCCCAGCACAACATCAGCTTACGAGCATAAGTCAGGGATATTGCATGAGGCAAGATTCGAGTAATGATGAGTAATGAGCGAAGGAATGAATGACTGAACGAATGATGATGAAGATACTAATAATAGTTAATATTATTATGTAGTCTGATGTATGACAAACGCGAATGTAAAACACGAAAAGAAAGAATGTAAGAGAAACAAAAGCAAAAGACAGTGTAAAGTATAAAGTAATGTATAAATAGGAAAGTAAATAAAAGAACGAAAGAATAAAGAGTATAGAATGAATGTACGTATGATGCATGACCACGATTGAATGAAATAACTAATTTTAAAAGAAGCAAAGTATTTTATTATAAAAACTAGAACTCACTCAGCGTCGCTGACTTTTCGTATGCATGATAGTTGGTAGGTATTTTGTGATGCTGAGGAGTTGCAGGCATGGATGCATAAGCTACTGGAGCGTTTTAAGGCTGACATCCATAGTTTGACATGTCATTGTATTTTGATACGAAAACGAATGTTGTAATGTAATGAAATGGCATGTTTTTAGTTATTAATGAAAGTTTTAAATTCCGCTGCAAAATAAATGTACGTTTTAAAATGTTTTATGTGCGATGAATGACCAAATGTGAGGTGCCCGGGAACGGGGCCTTATAAATAAAAGTCAAGGGCAGACGTTTAATAATGTTTGCGCTGACTTGGTGAAGCCTGTTTTTACTCATGGCCAGCTCCATGTTGTTACGTCTCGTGTTACATCTCGTGATGGCCTGCGGTTTTGCGTTGATAATAATGGCAAGTGTGATAACCATCTAACAAGGAACGTTGTTTACAAAGAAGTATTTTACAACTTACCTCTCATGTCAACAAATGTATTAGTGGGGTCGGGTGTGTAACACGTTCATATATTTAGATACTTTCTATTATTATTCTTTTAAGGTAACATTTTATATTTGATTTTTTTAAAACACATAGACATCATTTTTTCTTGTGTCCTAACTTAATGATTTTATATTGTTTATTGTGGCATGCAATAATTTATCATGCACGTAACTAGGTGTATATATTCATTATTTCTCCTACATTTGCAGGTTCACTTTTTGTGCAATGGCTTACCGTTACATCTCTGATTTGAGGCCTAACATTACCGACAAGTGGCAAGTCACCGTAAGGGTCTCACGTTCTTGGACGACATCCAATCCAACTACAAACCGCAAGTTGTCATTTGATTTGATTTTTTCAGGTGAACATGTAAGCGATCGTTGTCTGTTATTTGCTAATCCTTCAACATAATATATATTTTTAATATTTCTATGTTGTGTTTTAGGACTATTCAATTCATGCAAGAATTCCTTACCAACTGATGCATCTTTTCACTAAGCGTTTGGAGAATGGATGTGTATATAGGATACATCGATTTGTTGTTCTTCCATACGAGTCATCGTATCAACCCATACGACGAGAGAACTTTATTCAATTTACCCGTGTTACATCAATCATGCCCTCAACGGTTCACCCATCTTTGTTTCGACGCTACATTTTCGACTTTGCCCCGTCTAGCATCCTTCGAACCCGTGCTAACGATTTTACATACCTAGCAGGTTTAGTATTTTTATTGTTTCTTTCAGTTTTTATGCGTTCGTCTCTAATTGTTTGATAAATGTAGCTGTTATCATTGTTCTTGGACATTGGGGCTCAGTGGATGATGAATTTAGGTCTTTCAAGTCATGTAACCGGGAACTACGTCAAATTGTCTTGGCTAATGATTCGTGAGCTTTTTTACTTTTTTTACTTTTTTTACTTTACTAATGATCTATCTTTATCTAGTTGTTTTTTTACGATCTTAATTAACTATGTCTAGCGGTGATGTACTCAAAGTTTCTTTATTGGGACAAGCTGCGCTTAAGTATAGTGATGATGACATTCGTGGATACGACATAATTCAATTGTTGTCATTTTGACCTCTTGCAAGGTTGGATTGTTTGGAGGTATGTTATTCAAATTATAAAAAAAAACCGTTTCCACTCATGTTTCTTAGTACCTCTTTCATAAATTTATTTGATTATCTTATTAGATGCTCCATGTTTGACATCGACGGTGGCAACCCATTTTTATACTAACCTGTCGCTCGATGTTTGTGACGCCTATAAGAACACGCAAAGTTATCTTTACATTCAAATTCATTTATGACATATAACATTATTATGATTTTACCCGTCTCATGTATTTTTTTAGTATGTCATCCGCTTGTTACAATCGGTGAAAATGCACCCAAGAAGATAGACTCTCATGTAGTTGCGTTGCAGATGTCTATAGCTGTCTCCAAAAAGGCATTATGGAGGTATTTTTATTTTTATTTTTATTTTAGTCTGTGACTCACTTGTAGCATTTATTATTGTGTTTTATTGCAGGGAACAATGTATAATATCGTGGTGACAATAATCGACGTTGACTTCTTTAACGATTGGAAGTATGTTCAATGTTCTGCTTGTCGTAAAAAGGCCGAGAAAGTTGATTCTGGGTATCATTGTTCGCCTTGCGATAAAAAAGTCGTTAACCCACGTCATGCGTAAGTTTTATATGAGTGTTTTTTTTTCTTTTTGACCCCCCTTTGTGAGCCTAACATTGGCACGGTTATAAGGTGGTTGCACGCGTTGTTGATAAGGATGAGGTGATGACCTGTGTTCTTTTGATGATGCCGCTATTGCTCTTCTTCACATAACTGCGATAATTTAGTTGTTAAGAGTTTATCTGAGGTATTTTGATATATGTTAAATATGTTTATAATATATGTATTGTCTAGGCGGATTTATAAATTAATGTTGCTATTAGAGAGTTTTTTTTTATGTTTTTTCAAGTGTTATTGTGTGTGTATGTGAATTTTAGTATTGTTTTTTTTCCTTTGATGCAGGGTGCTGAAGATCCGTTTTAGATACAAGATGATTCTGAAAGTGACGAGGTTGATGAGGGCATTGAATTTCTTAGTCGGATCACATCTGATGAATGGGAAATGGCAGACAAGGCTTTATGGGGCCCACGGATTTCACAGTTGTCATCGACTATAACCAAGACATCATCGGTATTTTTTTTTTAAATTGTCTTGGATATAATAATTTGTTGTGTATTTGTGTTCTGAAGTGTTTGTCAAATCTTCAGACAAGTGTTGATCATGAAGAAGACGTGGTTTGGCTAGACCTACACTACACATTACTTGTGATGAAGCAATAGTTACTGGCTCGACATGCGTCGAAGACACCTCAACGCCACCGCATGGAAATACAAGGCCTAAGCGGAACATTAAGAAGCCAAAACGATTTATTGCATAGCTAAGACTACTGTTTTTATGAAAAATCCGAGACATATTGCTATGTAATCATCTTAACTCTGTTATGCGTCTTTTCCGTTAAATCTTCAAAACTATGTTGGTATGTTTTATTTGTTTAACCGTGACTTATTTCTGTTCTGTTTTATTGTTGTTCTGCTTTTGTTATCTTACTATCAATTCATGATAGTCTTTGTTAAAAACAAGCCTGTATATGTTGTCATATTGCGTTGCAGAACCCGACCACCAAACGGGTATAAAACCAGTTATACTTGTACTCAAATGGTAACGTCGGTGGTGAAGTAAACAATTTGTAATGTTTTTTTTTACACAAATAAATAGTTTAATAACCATTCGCTAAAAGTGTCATTGGCATGATTAAAACATACTTCATTTAATCAGCTCATCCAAGTTCAATCCTTCCGGTCGTTTTTTTTTTCCTCCTCCTCCCACTTGCTCTCTTACTTTCTAAAAAAATATAAAGGGAGACATCATATATATAAATCTTTATAAATGTAATTTTGATTATTTTCATGTTATAATTAGTTTAAACATATTTTGTTTTTCCTGTTATAGCTTAAAAAATATAAGGTATTATTAAATTTCCGGCTATAACATTGCGATCTGCTTATTTTTTATCATGTTTTGCTATAATTATATACTAACTCTTTTAGAAGTGTCGGTAAAATTCCTTCACAAATACGAAGAATCTGAATTCCTTTAGTTATAGGAAAGTTTCAAATTCCAATTTCTTCAAAAAAACAACAAAACACGTTTTTTTTAATCAATTTCTGTTACGTCCAATTCTGTTCAGACTCTCAAATGTGGAGTTTGGGGTTTAATATACAAACTCCGTTACACTCTTCAGTCATCTAGCCTACTATCAGTCAAAGCCCTCACATCAGGTATGTGCCAATAACTCATCTCTCTCAGGAATAAACCCTGAAAATTTATGTTTTTGTGCCCTAATAAGGAGTCGATTCTATGAAGTAATTGAATATTCACTTCCTCTCATAGTGGATATGTGGATTTCGTGCCTTAATTTAGCGTGTTAATCAATTTTTAAGTTTTCGATCGATGATTGTCGAAGTATATACAACCTCATTTTAGGCACCTGAGTTGTTTAAATCGCGTGTCTGTTATATATGTTAATTGGATTCCAACATTGTCTAAATGTCAAATTGCTTGTTATTTGATTTAGTTGAAAAGGACATAGTATGCATTTGTATCATTCTATGATATAGATGAAAGCTGTTGTAAATGAAACATTAGCTTAGTCTATATGTATTGCTGCAATGATTTTAACTTTGAGAAGTAAGACATGTTGAATATTTAAAATAACAAAAACACACTATCATTTGATTTTGATTATGATTTTGATGCTGATTCTGAATCTTCCTTTAAAAGTACCAACATTCGAGCCAATTTTGAATCTAACAAGAAACTTAGGAGGTGTTTTGGACTGATTATTAGAATTGGTTTTCTTCTTATTGGCTATTGCCTTGTTGATACAGAAGATAAGCGGTTTTGGGGTGTCTGGGATTGCTTATCTGAACCACTGATCTGATTATTACAGAGTGAAATAAGCACTTTTGAATAACGAGGTCTGAGAGCTGCTTATTTCAAAAGGAGTAAGCGGTTTTAGTGAGAAATCTTGAACATCCCCTTTGTATTTAGAAGTCAAGTATGAATAGTTTTTGAGATGGAGAGGGTAAACTTTAGTTAGGATGGTATCCATATTTACGTTGTAGCTTCTGTTCTTAACACATGTTTTCTTTTCTCTGTGTATGGTGGTATAATTGTCTTTTCATATGCATGTGTGGTGAATTGTTATCATCAAGACCTTTTTTATCTTCCCTTTCTTTATTGATTCTTTGAAGCTCATGGATTTGATTATATTTTATTGCTCCAAGTAATGTGTATTAGGGGTGTTAGTAACCATTGAAACTGACTAAACTACCCAAACCATAGCAAATCAGCTGACGGTTTTGAATTTGGGAGCTGGCCATTTAACCTTTGTTAATTTATTTTTATATTTGTAATACGTGGTTATAATATTCATGAACCTTCTTTATCATTTAACAATGATAATACAAACCACAGATATTGAAAAAAATTAGAAAAGGCAAACTTAATTTCTGAATTAATCTTTCCGTTCCATAAAGTAACTACTCCTGCCTGTGGTGTTCACCTGTAATGTGGACTTTGTACCCTTTGAGAAAAAAATAATTACCGTGTTTGTTTCATTACAAAGTGTAGAAATTTAGAATTAAGGGAGATGCCTTGGTATTAGTTTGCATCTGAAACAAGAAAACTAATTTATCATTTGTATAATATCGAAAGGTTTAAGGTAGATTTCGCCTTATTTGGCTTCTGAAATTCTATTTCAGTATGGACTTCATTCTTTGCAGTTTTCTTTATTGTTTTACTTTTGACATGTTTGAGTATTTTGCATTTGCTATCTTAATATTCACACTTTTTATAACAGTATCTTGATACACCTTGGTGTGAGGATTGCTTATTCCCTATGGCATTTGCACAATTTCATGGACTTCGATCTTTGCAAATTACTTCACGAGAATGTGTTGTCAACACTGGAAGCTTCCACACACGAAATGATACATCCAACAATAGGTGTTCTGCTATCAAGGCTTGCATTGAGTCCAAGGTAATTTATACTAAACTTTGTACTTGCTTCTGATTTTCTTCTAGCTACGGGCTCTCATATCCATTTTAGGTGATTTAGCCAACAAGAGCACCTCATGATGCTGCATGTGTGATACTATTAAATTTTGTTTATTTCATTAAAACAAGTGATAAATGAGTAGCATATAAGATGTTGACAGCTGCAATTTACGTTGTAATTATTTAAACTTCAGATATATACTGATAAATTTAACTTAAACAAATTGAATTTCAGTTAAACTCGATATTGGACAGTGTTAAATGGGATGAAAAGGGTCTGGCTGTGGCTATAGCTCAAAATGTGGACTCAGGAGCAATCTTGATGCAAGGATTTGCAAACAGGGATGCACTTGCAACCACAATTGCTTCCAAAAGGCTACTTTCTATAGCAGATCAAGATCACAATTGTGGACAAAAGGAGAGACATCACTTAATTTCATCAATGTTCATGATATATTCCTTGATTGTGATCGTGATTCAGTGAGTTTCAACATTCCCTTTTTTTAGATGTTCCATGATGACTTGCAAGTTCAGTGTTTCTTTTCAGATTTTTTTCCTTTTGGGGTAGGATTCCATGTTAAACTTGTTACTTGCCTATTTGCTCATTATAATCATCTCACATAAATGAATTGTGGTAAAAGAAAACAAAGTTATTTTATAGTCTCTGTATATCAGACTACTCAAACATAGTGATACAAATGCAAACTGAAATTTATGCAATTCTTAGTGAGACAGAGTGAGTAATATTTTGAGCAGCTTTTACGGGGTTCTTTTTCTAATGGGTGGCAAAATATGCTGGTTGGAACTTGGGCGGGTTGGGTAATGGATCGAAATAGGTCTGGTCTTAGTCATTTTGGCCATTCATACTTTCGTCCATTTCTTTAAAATTTTGTAACTGATTAGTGTCGATGATAAATGATTAAGGAGTTCTATGCATAAAAACTACCCTTTAAGGCTTGGGCATCTTTTGACTCATAGTCATATAACCCATTTATTTACCTGTTTGACTTTGACCATTAGACATAAAATATTACATAAATCAACTCATTTATTAATATATCAATTGATTTTCTGCTTTTCTTATTTCTTCCTGTTTGTTTTTTTTTTCCTTTTTGAAAATGGTAACTGAAATGTTTAACATTTTGCCAGATCATATACCTTGGAAAGCCTGATGGTCCTACCTGCCATACCGGGTCTGAAACTTGCTATTACACATCCATTTTTGATTCTTTATATGAACCACAGGTGCCCATTACATTCCCTTGATATTTTCCTTTGACCTTGGACCCTGTTATTTATTCATGTTTACTTTTTGTTAAGGTTGAAAAAAGTGATCTGGCATTGACCACACTTTATTCGCTGGAATCTACACTCTCCCAACGAAAGAAAGAACTGTCGGCACCTCAACAAGGCAAACCTTCATGGACAAAACGCCTATTGCTTGATGACAAGTTATTATGCTCAAAGATCCGGTAAGTTGATTTCTTTCATAAAAGTTTCATATGATCAAAGTTTTTCATATAGTTTTTTGTTTATTTTTCTTTCTCGCAGTGAAGAAGCTGATGAGTTATGCAGAACACTGGAAGAGAATGAGGATGAATCACGTACCTTGTCAGAGATGGCAGACGTGTTGTATCATGAAATGGTCTTATTAATCCGCAGAGGGTTAAAATTTGAAGATGTTCTCGCGGTTCTTAGACACAGGTTTACTCAATCAGGCATCGAGGAAAAGAATAATCGCAAAGCAAAAACCCTCAATTAATTTACCAAGATCATGCTTCAGTCAGTATGAACATGAAACATGAACATGAACATCTGCTATGTTCTTTCATCTTAAAAATGTTGTTTTTATTCTATTTCGGTTGTTAACTTATCAAACTTATGTTCCATTCAGGAATCTTCATTTGCTGATCTTTATTCTTATATGCATAAAGATATACATTTTGACTTTCAATGTCAAACATACGACTGTGTCTTGTTAGACCTTTGGTTTCGCGTAATGTCGGTGTGGATAATAATAATAATAATAATAATAATAATAATAATAATAATAATAATAATAATAATAATAATAATAATAATAATAATAATAATAATAATAATAATAATAATAATAAATAATAATAATAATAATAATAATAATAATAATAATAATAATAATAATAATAATAATAATAATAATAATAATAATAATAATAATAATAATAATAATAATAATAATAATAATAATAATAATAATAATAATAATAATATAATAATAATAATAATAATAATAATAATAATAATAATAATAATAATAATAATAATAATAATAATAATAATAATAATAATAATAATAATAATAATAATAATAATAATAATAATATAATAATAATAATAATAATATAATAATAATAATAATAATAATAATAATAATAATAATAAATAATAATAATAATAATAATAATAATAATAATATAATAATAATAATAATAATAATAATAATAATAATAATAATAATATAATAATAATAATAATAATATAATAATAATAATAATAATAATAATAATAATAATAATAATAATAATAATAATAATAATAATAATAATAATAATAATAATAATAATAATAATAATAATAATATAATAATAATAATAATAATAATAATAATAATAATAATAATAATAATAATAATAATAATAATAATAATATAATAATAATAATAATAATAATAATAATAATAATAATAATAATAATAATAATAATAATAATAATAATAATAATAATAATAAT